>CM021100.1:978825001-978904061 GCA_007115665.2 Sequoiadendron giganteum | reverse complement strand
TAATCCCTCAACCCTTATACCCTCTTAATCCCTCAACCCTTAAACCCTAATCCCTCAACCCCTATACCCTCTTAATCCCTCAACCCTCAATCCTCAACCCTTAAAACCCAATCCCTCAATCCCTATACCCTCTTAATCCCTCAACCCTCAACCCTCAACCCTTAAACCCTAATCCCTCAACCCCTATACCCTCTTAATCCCTCAACCCTTAAACCCTAATCCCTCAACCCCTATACCCTCTTAATCCCTCAACCCTCAATCTTGAACCCTTAAACCCTAATCCCTCGACCCTTAAACCCTAATCCCTCAACTCCTATACCCTCTTAATCCCTCAACCCTTGAACCCTAATCCCTCAACCCTTAAACCCTAATCCCTCAACCCCTATACCCTCTTAATCCCTCAACCCTCAACCCTCAACCCTCAACCCTCAAACCCTAATACCCTAATACCTCAACCCCTATACCCCCTTAACCCTTAAACCCTAATTCATCAACCCTTAACCCCTATACCCTCTTAATCCCTTAACCCTTAAACCCTAATCCCTTAACCCTTAAACCCTAATCCCTCAACCCTTATACCCTCTTAATCCCTCAACGCATAAACCCTAATCCCTCAACCCTTAAACCCTAATCTCTCAACCCCTACACCCTCTTAATCCCTCAACCCTAAACCGTCAACCCTTAAAACCTAATCTTTTAATCCTTCAACCCTTAAACCCTAATCCCTCAACCCTTAAACCCTAATCCCTCAAATCCTATACCCTCTTAATCCCTCAACCCTTGAACCCTAATCCCTCAACCCTTAAACCCTAATCCCTCAACCCCTATACCCTCTTAATCCCTCAATCCTCAACCCTGAACCCTTAAACCCTGATACCTCAACCCCTATTACCCCTTTATACCCACTTAACCCTTAAACCCTAATCCCTCAACCCTAACCCCTATACCCTCTTAATCCCTTAACCCTTAAACCCTAATCCCTCAACCCTTAAACCCTATTCCCTCAACTCCTATACCCTCTTAATCCCACTACCCTTAAACCCTAATCCCTCAACCCTTAAACCCTAATCCCTTAAACCTTAAACCCTAAATCCTTAAACCCTTAACCCTCTACCCTTAAAATCTCTACCCTCTACCCTTAACCCTCCCTCCCTCTATATCTCTCCCACTCCCTCCCTCACCCTCTCTCTCTCAACCCTCTCCCTCCTACCCCCTCTCCCTCTCTTAGGTCTCTCTCTTAGTCACTCCCTCTATCTCTCTCCCCTCTACTCTTAACCGTAAACCCTAAAAAAATTTACCCTTAAACCATTAAACCCTTTATCTCTCTCCCACTCCCTCACTCTCTCTCTCTCAAGTATCTCTCTCCTACTCTCTCTCCCTCTCTCAAGTCTCTCTCTCTCTCACTCACTCACTTTGTCTATCTCTCTCCCCTCTACCCTTAATCCTCTAACATCTACCCTTTACCCTTAAACTCTTAATTCTCTACCCTCTACCCTTAACCGTAAACCCTTAAACCCTCTATCCTCTATCTCTCTCCCACTCCCTCCCTCTTTCTCTTTCTTTCAGGTCTCTCTCTCTCTCCCCTAAACCCTAATCCCTATACCCTATAAACTTAACCTTAAACCTTCAACCCAATGCCATCAACTCTATACCTAATATCCTAAACCCTAATCCCTATACCATATAAACTTAACCTTATACCTTCAACCCTATACCTTAAACCATAAACCCTACACTCTCAATCCTCATCCCTATACCCTATACCCTAAACCCTGGACCCTATAATGAAACACTAAATCCTACATTAAACCTTGTACCCTAAACCTTAAACCCTCAACCCTCAACCCTCAACCCTCAACCCTATACTGAATATTTTAATCCCTAATCCCTATACTCTATACAGTTAACCCTACACCCCCAACCTTGAACACTATACCTCAACCCTACAAGTTCAACCCTCATTCGTATACCCTATACGCTCAACCTTATAACCTAAGCCTTGAACATCATCCCCCAACCCTATACTTAAACCCTAAACCCTAAACCTCAATCTGAAACCCAATTCCCTCAACCCTATACCCATTATTCTAAACCCTAATCCCTATACCCTCAACCTTGAACACTATCCCTCAACCCTCAAGCCTCATCTCTTTACCCTACATCCTCAACCTTATACCCTAAACCATAAACATTATCCTTCAACCCTATACTTAAACAGAAAACCCTACAATCTCAAGTCTTAACCCTATACCTTATACCCTTAACCCTACAACCTAAACCCTAATCCCTATACCCTATACACTTAACCTCATACCCTGAACCCTAAACATTATACCTCAACCCTCAACTCTTAAACTTGTACATAAATCCTAAAACCTAAACCATCAACCCTAAACCTAATATCCTCAACCCAATACCCTCAACTATATACCCAATATCCTAAACCATAATCCATATACCCTATACACTTAACCTTATATCCTCAACCCTAAACACTATCCCTCAACCCTCAACCCTATACCTTAAACCCTAAACCCTCATCCATCATCCCTATACCATATACCCTCAACTTTATACCTAATATCCTAAACCCTAAACCTTATTCCATATACAATTAACCCTATAACCTCAACCCTATACCTTAAACACTAAACCTTACACTCTACACCCTCATAGGGGGAGGGAGGGATTGGGGAGAGAGTGAGAGGTTGGGAGGGAAAGAGGAGATAAAGATAAGTAGAGAGGGAAGGAGAGGTAGAGATACATGAGAGATAAAGAGTAGATAAGGCAGTATAGATGGAGGGAGAGGTATGGAGGGAGAGAGAGGGAGGTGAGAAAGAGGTGAGATAGAGAGAAATAAAGAGAGTTTGGTAGGGAGTGATAGAGGGATATGCAGGTAGAGAGGGATAGGTGAGATAGAGAGAAGTAGAGAGAGATAGAGATAGAGGGAAGGAGGGAGGGTGGGCGAGAGAGGTGAGTAAGGGAGAGGTAAAGAGGGATATGTGAGATAAAGATAAGCAGAGAGAGAATGGTGACATATAGAGAAGGAGAGAGTTATAGAGAGGGAAAGAGAGAATGGTGAGATAGAGAGGAGAGAGTGAGAGAGAAGGAGGGTGAGGGAGGAGTGATAGAGAGTGAGAGAGAGAGGTAGAGGGAGGGAGAGGAGAGATAGAGAGTAGATAGGGGAAAAGGTAGGGAGGGAGACATCTAGTGAGAGAGAGAGAGGGATAGGGGAGATAAAGATAATTAGAGAGGGAAGGAGAGGTAGAGAGAGAGTAGAGAGGGAATGAGGGAGGGAGGGAGAGAAGCAATATAGAGAGGTGTAGAGATAATGTTAGGGAGTGATGGATGGAGAATTAGGTAGAGAAGGATTAGGGAGGTAGAGAGTAGAGAGGGAAGGAGAGGGAGAGGTATGGATGGAGAGAGTGGGAGGTTAGATAGAGAGTAATGGAGAGAGAGTGGTAGGTTGTGATGGATGGAGAGCTAGGTAGAGAGGGAGAGGGGATGTATATATGTAGAGAGGGAGGGAGAGAGGGAGAGAGAGGTGAGATAGAGAGAAACAAAGAGTGTTTGAAGGAGAGGTGGGTAGAGAGAGGGAGAGAGGAGATAAAGATAAGTAGAGAGGGAAGGAGAGGTAGAGAGAGGTGAGATAGAGAGAAGTAGAGAGGGAGGGAGGGAGGGAGGGATGGAGAGGTGTAGAGAGAGTGGTAAGGTTTGATGGATGTAGAAGTAGATAAAGAGGGATGGGAGATAGAGAGTAGATAGGGAAGAAGAGAGGGAGAGAGAAGTATGGAGGGAGAGAGATGGATTTGAGAGAGACATTAGCTAGAGAGAAATAGAGATAGTGGTAGGGTGTGATGGAGGGAGAGGTAGGTAGGTAGAGAGAGAGAGGGGGGGAGGGAGATAGAGACAAGTAGAGAGGGAAGGTGGGAGAGGGAGAGATAAGTGAGGTAGAGAGAATTAGAGGGAAAAGGAGATAGAGACAGAGATCGATTTCTTGAGATCAATTGAGAGAGAGAGTTAGAAAAAGGGATAGAGATAGCGAGAGACAGGTCTAGAGTGTAAGGGATAAAAATGAGTGAGATAGAGAGAGAAATAATACAATTTTTGATTACTGAAATTTGACCTCCTGATTATTGAAATTTGACTAAGTTTGAAATTTGTGAGATCTTCCAAAAACTAGAAGAGAGAGAGGGGAGAGAGGGAGGAAGGGAGAGAGAGAGGGAGTGGAGAGATAAAGAGTAGAGAGAAGGAGAGAGTGAGAGATATAAATGATAGAACTTTTTGACTACTAAAATCTGACCTCCTGATTACTGAAATTCGACATGCTGATTACTGAAATTTGATTAAGTCTGAAATTTTAAAGATCTTCCAAAAACTAGAATTTGCATTATAACTCCTAGAGATCTGAAACCACTCTCAAACATCTTGAAAGTATATACATGAAATATAACTTAAAGTATAAGAAAGTAAATGTCCATATATAAATGTCAACTTATACTTTCATGCACATTTCATGTATATAGTTTCTCTAAAAGGTAACAAGAAGAAAAAGACAAGAAAATATTTTCAATGTAGACCAAAACGCGAGCGCGTTATAACGCGCTTGCGTTTCGAAAATGATTTTTTTATTTTAAAAAATGCACATTTTTGAACTCCAAATGCGCGTAATTTTTTGAAATTTTAAACCATAACGCGAGCGCGTTATAACACGCTCGCATTTTAAAACACCCATGTTAGGCTTGGTAATTACCGAGCCTAGGCTCGGTCATTACCAAGCCATACCGCGAGCGCGTTTAACTATAACGCGTTCACGTTTTTGCTATTTCGGGATGAAAAAGTAAGTTGTCCACGAAATGGCTACCCATTTCCATGCACCTGCCCTATAGTGACTATTTTCATTTTTGTGTATCACAGGATCCATAGTGTTGGAAATAATTCCAACTCCTGGCTTGTTTTTGTGGCCATCAGTATCCCATGGCTCCTTCATCATCGTGGTGTGGTAGAGAGGTTTTTACCATGCTCCCGCAAGGTGCTTCATCTTTCTCAGTGGTAGTGCGGTGAAAGCTTCTATGGTGGCACGCGAGTCTTCCTTCTATTCCTAGCAATGTTGTAGTGACTCCCACAGTCCTGCAAGTCTTGTACCATTGGCATGCGGTGACCACCGCTGTCCTGCGGATCCTTCATTAGCTCGGTGCAGTAGAGCAGTTTTTATTGCGGTCCTACAAGTTGCTTTTCCCTTCTCGGCGGTAGTGCGGTGAAAGCTTCTGTGGTGGAATTTTTATTCACAGAGGAGGCCATGGAGAGAGGATGTGGACGACGTAGAAATAATAAATCGCTGAGAGGAAAGTGGGTGGAAATAGATGAGACAACGAAATCTGCAAATACAATAGAGGTAAGAAGAGAAAGCAACCTCAACCAAAGGAGGAAGGTGTTTATTAATTCACAAATGCTACAACATAGAGGAGATAAAGTCATTTTTTTGTCCATGAGACCTCTGAGGTCAAACTTATTGGTTGAAAATGCACAAGAATGGTGATTAAATGCGATTCTATGATCAAGGGAAAAGTTTGAAAATTAGGATAGCCAAAACATGATATCTATATGTCAAATATATGAATAAAGTGAGGTTTTGTGTTGGATAGCATATTCGTTGAATGATATAATTGGTGTACTAAACATTATTTACTATGTTGTTTATTATAGGGGCGAGACAAGGCCATGGCAATAGATTGTGTCATATCAAATAAGGACACAATGGATGAAGTGGGATATCAGGTACTCAAATTTTGACTTAACTTAGGAAAGAATGATCTGATGGAATTTTGTGATATGTCGATCCTTTTTCACAATAATATTGAAATTTATAACGTATTATCCAATCTTGACATAAATTAATGCATGTTGTTGATTATTTTAGATGGAGATTGGAACAAATGTAGAGCCTAAGCTCTCAACTAGCAAAATAACAAGATATCTACGTGGACATGGACCTAAAACTGTTAAATCACGTAGACGCCAATGGGTGGAAGAGGATATGACAATGGATACTGCAGACACAACAAATGATTGCACTGAAGAAGAGGTAGGTCAGGACTATAGTACATGGGATGGATACTTTGAGAAAATTGTTGTTTGTGGATGTTTTGTATGTCGTAGAAAGAAATAATTCAAACGAGCGATTGTACAAATACATTACATATATGATGAGCTTCCAGTCAGTAGTATGCCTCCTACAATCAATTCAAATCTAATAGGAATTGTGGTGAGGAATTTTCCAATTTGATATAAATAACATGTATACTTTGTTTAAACATTATTTTATATTATTCTGTGAGTGAACATCATCGATGGGACACTTAGGGATGTCCCGCCGATACAATGATGATGACGTATGTCATGAACTATTGGCAATAGTGAATGGTGGAGATCAAACATAAATTTGATCAGATGTATTTCCGGGAGCTTGGCGTGAATATTGTAGATTCCCTTCATGATTCTCCGAAATTACACAAGCGGTGTACCTGTGCCTTGGTGGACCCTAGGTGGAGTATGGAAGCCTTATTGACGTGAGTGAAAATCATCGGTGGGATACTTAGGGATGTATCGCCAATACAAAAATGATGACGTATGCCATGAACTATGGGCAATAGTGAATGGTGGAGATCAAACAGAGCTTTGATCGGATGTCTTTCTGGGAGCTTGGCGCGAATATTGTAGATTCCCTTCATGATTCTCTAGAATTACACAAGTGGTGTACCTGTGCCTTGGTGGACCCTAGGTGGAGTATGGAAGCCTTATCGACATGAGTGAACATCATCAGTGGGACACTTAGGGATGTCTCGATGATACAATGATGATCATGTATGTCATGAACTATTGGCAATAGTGAACAGTGGAGATCAAATTTTGGGCCTCAACAACCTTTTTAAAAGGCACGTGCATATAAAGTCACATAATTGACTTGCAGCCATTCGATTAAAAAGCTAATCGATGGAAATAAATAAAAAACCTATTCAAGGCTAAAATATCCCTAAAATGAAAAGGTAAATTATTTTTAGTGGAGATATTTCCCAAAAATTAATTGTAGGAATATAAAATTAATGGCGAATATAATTAACATCTGTAATTACAATATAAACTACTGGTGAATCAATTCCAATGACACATTGTTTAAAAAATAATGCATTGGTGAATTAATCGAGACAAATTTATTTTTTGTAAAAACCTGGCGATTCAACATCCTTTCTAACTTGTATTATTCGCCATTTTTGGAGGTCCCGATTTCAAATATTCTCCAATTGGCGAAGATTCACCACTAAATTTTTCCCTGCTTGTGATTATCACTACGATATAGCGGTGTTTTGCCCTTCCCTTTTTCTGTTTACTGTACTACCTCCTTGCTCAAGGCTTCTTGTTGTGGGGTTGCGGTGTACACCGCTCTATCGCATATGTTTCTCACCTTCTCGACGATATAGAGGTGTATGATTTTGATCATTAATTAAAGACTTTTGATGAGATAATCTTATCTGTCTTAACAATATCTCAATGTATCATCGACATTACTTCGTTATATCCAAGAGTCATGTTTCACCGAACACTTGTAGATATACCTCGTCAATGTGACATAAGTGATTCTCTCCTCGATATGCTTGTATCTTGTTGACATTTCATTGTTTTACATCGTCGATGAGACATATAAATAAGTATCTTTGACATAGGGGTGTCTAATCCGATGCTAAACCCAAAGCCAAACCTGAAGCTAAACTCAAAGCTAAAGTTAGAGCTAAACACAACGCTAAACTTGAAGCTAAACTCAAAGCTAAAGGCAGAGATCAAGGTGGCGCTACACTCGAAGCTAATGTTGGTGCTAAATACGATGTTACTTTAGGCGCTAATTAGCGCCTAAATTAGCGTCGACTTGTATTGATCGGTATAATAAACACAAAAAATTGTGCCATCTCGATAAATAGCACTGACATTTTCAAAAAAAAATCCAAAAAATACATTTAAAAAGTGGGTGGAAGAAAAAACAAAGCAAAAAATGGAGAAAATCACATGGATTTATTGTAGTGTCCTAACCATAAGAATAACCTATTACCTCTATGCTTAAGTATCTCATCTACTAAGTAAAACATAGTACTCTATGACTTAGCTAGTTTAGCAATGAGCGTAGAAAGCTATATCCCCAATATAATAATTATCCCCTCTATATCCACCTATTCCTTATAACGGAATATGTACAAAAAATTCAAACAAGATAGCACTAGGTGCAACAAACAATATTTTCTTTTCATACAATAATAAAATATCCTTCTCCTAAAAACAATTGCAATAAACTTCTAATTCAAATAACAATTAACACACAATCATTTCAAACATAAAAGAATAAGAGGGAAGTAATCAACATGCCTGTTTAAGACATGCTCCAATTGATCGAACTAGTTTCCCTTCTTAGCCTTCCCTTAAATTAGAATGCAATTCCCCAAGTAATTCTTCTCACAAATCTCAGAAACCTCTCACAGCTCTCAACCTCACTTAACTCAGAAATGCAGATTATATTTGCTAAGAAAAACACAACATAAAAGCAGAAGATATGCATCCCTTTAGAGGTTGAGAACACCTTTATTTATACACTGAAATCAACATCTAAAGGCTAGAATCAAGGAATTTAGAATGAAACTTCTCAGCTAAGAAATTCGACTTAGCACTCAGAATAAAAGGTGGCAACTAAATTCATTGCTCTTCAAAAACATATACAATAAAAATAATGAGTCGATGGTATAAAAAACAACAAGAAAGTTGATAAAAAAATGCAAGGCAATTGCCTCCTACAGGTTGACTTACTTGGTGTTGGTGGAGCCCAAGATCACCAACTGCATAAATAACCTTCACAAAATAGAGAGAAGCATAGCTCTTTCACCAAATAAAGAGTGAATAAATGAGATCTGATTTACATATTATACAAAGTTCCTTATAAAGGCATAAAAGGTGGGTGACAGGTGAGAAACTTCCCAGCACGGGAAAAACTACCTGAACTAATAAATGCATTATTATACCTAAGTTAAAACTTAAGATGGTACTAAATGTAATTTAATCTAACACCCCCACTTAAGTGCAACTTAGGGAGAATCCAAATGAAAATATGAAGATACAGTATGGGTCTCGGCTACACAACCATGTTAGGTACCCATTTACAATGCAATCTCTCATAAGCGGAGAAAAGGAGAAAAACCTTGTGGGAAAAAACCCCTCTCCAAAAGAGAGAAAAATAAAATAAAATAGAAATGATGCATGGATGGAGGACTCAATAACACCCCCTAAGGACTACATACATCATGTATATACAATCAATGACCCCCCATAAGAGGGAAAGATAGAGACTATATAGCCCCCCCACAATGTGTAATCACCTACAAAAATGGTAAGTGCTCGAAGACAAAACATAATCTAGTGTCGACAAACAACTTGTCTCCCTTTCAGAAGAAACAAAACTAAATACAAATGCAGGTATGGGGTAAAAGCAAGAAGAGGAGTCCACAAAATTTGAAAGTTTTTTCCTTAGAAAAAAATCTGAAATCGGCCTCAAGAAAATGGGATCCCGTTTTGAAACGACATGCTAAAAAATGGGCCGTTCAAAAACGAGATTCCGTTTTTTAACGACTTGTTTCATAAAATAATATTTTTTTACTTTTAAGAAACGGGATCCTATTTTGCAAAATGTGATCCCGTTTTAAAAAATGGGACCTCGTTTCGTTCAAGTATAATTTTATTTTTTAATGAAATGAGATCCCGTTTTAGAATGAGATCCCATTTTTAAAAAAATGTTTTTTGGTTGGGTTTTTTCTTTTTCTTTTTGGTTTGGGAAAAGGCTTGGGGACCCGAACCTAAGCCCTAGACCTGGTTTGACTTGCAAGTTGAAGGTCTTGGCAATGTCACAAGAAAATAACGATTTTGGGTATATGTTTAAAGACCTTTTTTGCAGAGTTTTTCGACGAAATTAAAATCCATTATAGATTAGACAATGTAGATTCCAAATATGTAATTTTTTTTTACAATTATATTCATTTTTAAAATTTTTCATTTAATTTATGATTAAACAGGTCCATAAACTTGAATTATTAGGGTTTTTTAGTATTTTAATCA
Source organism: Sequoiadendron giganteum (assembly GCA_007115665.2). NCBI lineage: Eukaryota > Viridiplantae > Streptophyta > Pinopsida > Cupressales > Cupressaceae > Sequoiadendron > Sequoiadendron giganteum. The sequence continues at coordinate 978,893,915 of CM021100.1, read as the reverse complement.
CTTTTTCTTAACATGACATTTTTATGAATGGATTGCACTAAAGCGTACTTTAGACAATTCTTTTCAGTTTAAAAAAATCAAAAAATATAAGTTTAGGTCATCTTATGCATGATGTACATGACAATTTTTTAAAACACCAAATATGGCCAATAAAAAATTAACAAAAAAATATGGAAAGCGTGCTACAGTAAGTTAAAATATTTTCCCAAAATGATTTAGAAAAATATGGTTATTTAGGTCAAAATATGGATGACGTACACGTGCATGGTATGGTAAAAAAGAATGACTTTTAAACAGTGGTTTTTAGAAATGCCTATTGAAAATTAATTTGTATCATCTCAGTATTGAAAGAAATTACATATCTAGAAACTAGACTCTGAGTACTACATTTTATGATTAGTGAATTTTTCAAAAATTTCATCTCTAAGTGCTTCAAATTTTAAGGTCAAAGTGTCAAATTCTAAAAATAAGGGAAAACACTTCCACTAAATAGCCAAAAAGTGGACTCAACTTCTTGCCAACACCCTATGCTTCCCATTCCATATAGGAATTGAAAGAAAGAAGCATGAAAATGTGTGATGGTGTCTCTAAAATCTACTCATGTGTCGCCAAGACCTTGGAAAATGATGCCACAAACCAATGAGGAACATGCCCAATGACAACAAAAGGTGACAAACAAGGTACCATTGGAAACTGATCCTGGTCACTCTGCGGAGACTGAGATGGAGTGACAACATTTGTACCACAACTATAATCAAATAGGAAGGACATACCCTCAAATGTGTCTTCCAAGTAAAAAATGTGAGATTCCATGAACAATGAACTAATGTCTGACAAATAAGAATCCCAATCAAGAAGACAATGAGATACTGGTTGTAATGAATCACTGGACGTGCTCAATGAATCATCAACACAAAATGAATGGTCCTGCAGAACAATAATGATTGGAGTCTCAATCAATGACTTTGGATAATGAATCACTAAAGGTGAAGGTACATCAATTATCTCTGATGGAGAAGAAGGAGCATCTGAAGAACCCTCATCATCCTCATCTGAAGATTCAAAGTATTCCAACACTTCAAACTCCTGCATAGTAGTATGATCATAGGGTATCCTGTCTAAAAAATGAAGAGGTATAAGACAATCTGAAACAGGATCATCTGGGAATGGATGAGTATTAGGATCTCCATTTATTTCTTAGATTTTAATCCAAAAAATATATGGACACTTAAAATGATCAATAGAATCCAAAGTGGCATCATCAATATGCATTGCAATAACTCCTAGGACATGATCCCTTTTGTAATTCCATGCAACTTTCTTACTATCAGTACCAGGAAGGGGAGCAAGATTATACAAATGTGGAAACAAATGAAGTCATCTAAGATGTTTAATGATACCATCTCTCCATTGTTTATAGTTTCCCCTTTTCAACATAATCACAGTAGGACGCAATGAAAACCCCATAATCAACTATGACAAAACTCCAAAAATACAAAGACAATAACCTTCAACAACAATTAGAAACTCCCAAATACTACAAATAAAGTGAAACCAATATCAAACTTCAATGGGTTGAAAGCACCACCAAACATCAAAATATGAGAGAAATAACTCAACCATTGTAAAGGTGATGAAAATACCTTTCCGTTGATATGTGGTTTTCAAAAATCGACCTTTGTTTGCAAAAGATATGCAAAAATGAAAACAAAATGCCTATAGAGGCTCTTTCAGATCAAGCACTTGTCCCACCATGTGACCACATTCATTCTCAACAACAAAAACAAATGGGGCCCAACAAATTAGGCCTTGCCAAAGCATCAACTTATCAAGTTCGGTCTAGCCACAATTACCAAGCACCAACACAATTGCTTCATGCAAGAGAGAGTCTCTAAACAACCTTGTGAATTTTACTCACGCTTGCTCTACCAAGCAAAATGATATTTGAAGGGCCAAAAGCATTGTTATGGAGACAATGTGGGATATATCTCTAGCCTAGCTAAAAAAATTATGAATTTTTCAGCCTGAGATAAAAAGGAAACCCTAGACAAATTTTTTTGGAAAAACTTTATAAAATATAAAGTTTGATACCAAGATTATCCTCTAGTGAAGAAAAAACGTGCCTCCACAACAATGAAATCACCTCAACTCAAAAAATTGTGGCCTCCAGACAAGAATTGATGCCACCATACAAGGTTTAATGTAGCTCCAAAAAATGCCTCTACAACAAGGAAGACCTTGGCTTTGCCGAATCGGGCTTCATAATTAGGCACTATTGTTGCACCATACAAAAGGTATGAAAGCAAAAAAAATCAACGAACTATTATCATGAAAGAAACACACCCTCAATTAACAATTTTGCAACGTTTCCAAAGCTTTTGTTGCATGTAAAGGTGATACACGACTTTCACAAATGCAAGGGGTTGCCTTTGTTTTGAGTCGGCTCCTCCAAACATAAAATCGCTTTGTAGTATGAATCACAACCTCAACAAGGGAAAAATGCATACAAACGCATCCAAAATGAATGTCCTCATGGCTAGCAACAGATTGAATGATCAAAAAAGTGCCTCTTCAAGCACCTAAATGGGCCTCTGCACAAAAAATATGCGGCTCCCCTTACAATCGCCCACCTCCAATAAAAAAGCTCAACTCCAAAATTAATTCACAACCTCCACAAAGCGATCAAATCATGCCTTCAATCACAACAATCAACCTTCAACTCAGAAATTCCTCTGTTTGTGATAGTATTCATCCATCATCGATAAAATGAAGTATCCTTAGACGAAAATATCAATCGGGATCTCTCCAAAAATTAGGCCCCAGAGACAAAGAAATCAGGCTTTCACTTGCAAATTAATGCCTCCAAAATTAAAAAACAGGCCTCCAATTAGTTTTATCAGCCTCCTCAACAAAGAAAATCATGCCTAATCAACAAAAAAATGACCTTCCATTGGCCAAAATGATCCTCATTGAAACTAAAAAAATGCCTCCCAAATAGATGTCAAATCAAGGCCTCTCCCAACACAAAGGAAAATGAATCGGTCCCAAAAACAAAGATAAAATTGTGCCAATGTATGAGGCACTTACAACTGCAAATCCATCAATCAACAGATCTCGGTCTGAATGAGAGAAAACGTGCCTCAAAAATCACCAGCAACAGGAAAATCGAAAAATAATCAACTTTGAAATTTGAAAAATTTCAAATGTCGAAACAATAAACGATCTCACATTCTAATGAAAACTCTCGGGAAGAAGTTGTAGATAGAAGGCTCTAATACCATGTTGGTGGATCCCAAGATCACCAACTACAAAAATAACCTTCATGAAATAGAGAGAAGCATAGCTCTTTCACTAAATAAAGAGTGAATAAATGAGATCTGATTTACATATTGTACAAAGTGCCTCATAAAGGCATAAAAGGTGGGTGACATGTGAGAAATTTCTCAACACGAGAAAAACTACCCGAATTAATAAATGCATTATTATTCCTAAGTTAAAACTTAATACGGTAAATATAATTTACCTAACACTTGGCATAGCAAAGTACTTGACTTTTTCTATATTTTACCAATGCTTCACATTCTAGAAATTTGTAATGATAAATATACTTCTATTTGATTTAGGCTTTTATTAGTTGGTGCCACATTTTCATACTCACGCCATAATGGGTCAACATTTACTATTTTGACTTAGTTGACTCCTATTCTACGCATATTCATTTACTCTTGCTTTGCTTGACAAAGTCTCAACAACCAAGTTTACACGTTTGAATGAAAGGGCAACATAAGAGCCTATACTATGCGCTGTCCACATTTCATATTAAGCACTTTAAATATTAAAGAAACACTTTGTATTATGTGTGTGTTGTCTCCACAACGCTAAATCCAATAGGCACAACACCCAGAACCACATTATTTTTATTTTGCAAGATGTGATTAAAAACTACAATCAGCTGAGCAGAATCGACAACTTTGTAAAATTGGTAAAATGCAAAAACATCAACTACAATATGCTCAAAACTCAACTCAAAGACCATGGACAATCCTATCTTAACTAGTTGCTATCTTTCAAGCAAGAAATCAAGCCAAACTAGGGGGTATGCCTTCCCTGAAGCACTCAGTCACCATTTTGGTAGCATAACTTTGTAATAAACTCAATATGAAAAGCATGAAGAGAAGCAACTCCTTTTATAGCTTGTGAGGAGCACCCTAGAAGCTTCTAGAAGGTACACCAAAACCAAGGAGTCAACAAATTTTGGATTTCCAAGTTGACTCACCTTCTCACAAAGTTGGCATCCCTTTTCTTTTAATGAAATATTTCATTATTTTAAAATAATTCACCTTCCTCAAGTTGGCGTCCCTTTTTTCCTTAGTCCACTTTATCATTTTTGGAAATATTTCACTTAACCCCTTGATGAGGCGTCCACCGATGAAGTCCCCCTTTTAAAACAACTTAAAAGTCATTAGACTAGGCCAAGGGACATATTATTAAAATATAACATTATTAAAATAACTTATCTCTCTCGAAGAAGCATTCCAAAGCCAAATCGAATTTTGCCAACTAAACTGCTTGAAGAGGAAAGCCAAGAGTACTGATGCCAACAGGGTCACTGCCAAAAATATAATTTACTAAAAATTGTAAATTCAAGAAGTTGCTCAGAACAACATGCCAGCTATACCGTTGTGAAGCTCTCAAAAAACCCATAAAGAATCCACAAACAAAACTTCAGAATTCCAAGGGAAATCTTTTGAAAAAGCTAAACAACCTCCACCAAAATAGGAAACCCTAATTTCCACATCCGAGTAGCCTACGGGTTTCAAAAATAGGCTAACGGTCATCACCAATATCACTATTGAGAGGGGGACATTACATGTAGCATCCTTATTATTCTTATCAAGAAGGTTATATTTGATGCCTTGGAATTCTTGGTTTGAATAAATACAAATGTGTTTGATGAATAATTATTTGTGAAGGGTAAATACTCTAACTTGATATTCCATTATCTTTTGCATTCTATTTGTGATGATATAGTTATTACTTAAGAAGAAATACACAAATCTATTATAAGATAGCTAGGAATTGTGATGATTTTCCAATTACTCATTTTCTAGGAACCAAAATGAACAAAGGTGGTTGGTTCCAATAGATAGGATGTAAGTTTTTCCTAGATGGGTTAATGGGGGAGTGATAGGATCTTTATTATTTTAGAGCTATGGGATATTTTTTTATTTTGGTAGCATTATGCAAAATATTCTTCAATATCAAACCAAGAACTATCAAAACTCTCAATCTATTCCTTTCTAGGAGACCAAATTGTAGAAAATTTATGTAACCATAATTAACTTTATTGCACTCTAAGAGTTTTTGGCTAAGCTAACCATAAGATCATCAAGATAAAGGGATTTTGTACACATGGAAAATTGTTATAGTTTATACTCCCACAACCTATATTGATGACCTTGACATTAGATTTAGGGGGTGGATCAGTGGCTACTAATGGGAATTCATTCAAATCAATATGAGAGGCGGATTATTTATATTTGAGAAGGTTGAAAATTTTAATGTTTAGAAAAAGATAGGGATTTTTTTGTGCTTCCAACATCTTGCAAGATTCTTCTATTTTTTTATGTTTCTAAAAGTGAACTAATTTCCTCTATATCCACTACCTCAATATAGCCTTTGTCACTTAATTGTGACTCACATTCAACTTTAACTTCTTTAGGTCCAGGCGTGTGTGTTCTTGGTTCTTTAGGAGGTGTATAAACGACCTCTTGTTGAGAATTATTCATTATGTATTCATCAATATTGTTGTTGTTTCTCTCATGGGTTAAACGGTATGTTGTCAACATCGCTTGTCTAACTCTTGCTACAGAATCTTAACATGTGGTGTAGGAAAACTCAAAGTGATTTTTATTGTGTATTCTACACCAGCTTGGGAGTTGGAGAATGGATGAATCAACATAATCACTTAGATTAGCTAAGTTGGTAGCCATATTTTATAGAAGGTCTCGAGAGGTAATACAGTAAAGAGGTGTATAGAAGGTGGATAATTAATTGACACCACTAGCCTATATTTTTGGAGGTCAACAACATGAACAAATGAAATTCATAGATTATGAAGTACATAGAAACCTAAAATAAAATTAATTAAAAAGTAAAAGTCATACTTACAAACTATCTAGAACCTTCAAGTCGTTAAACATTATACAATTACGAAATGAAATTTTCTATTTTAAAATTAAAAATACTGTGTATTACTTGAGTGAAACTTCGATGACCACCTCCACTGCCAGGCGTTGTCGTCAAAGGTCCAAGATTAACCTATTCAACATCCAAAATGAGATATAAGAATACCTATCATATAACGTTGTTGCATGTATGTACAATCGGTGTTGTCATTGATATTAGCAAGCTTTGGTGTTGTCATTGGTCTCAACTCTAAGAGCAAGAGATTGTTGCAAGAGTGTGAGTAGTTGGTATTTAGTTGATGTTGTATCTGATGATGCTTTGATTAGTTGCATTATGTTGTCATTAGTAAGCTATTGGTGTCAACCTCTAGTGTTGCTTTGATAAGATTTTGTCTATGGATGTATGGTTGAGTTTCTATGTTGCAGTTGGATTGGTGCTGATGAGGAAGTGCTAAAGATGTTGAGGATGTGTCTATGGTGCTTGCTTTCCAAGTGATTTTGAGAAAAAATGAATAAAAGGAGGAAATAGTGTGTTACAGTGGTGTTTTGTGTTGCAGAGTAGCATTCTGATTTTGCTCTGAATTTCTTCTATGTTGAAGATCTTATTTTGTGGTTTGGATATGTTGATTAGAGGTGTTCATTGGTGTTGCATCTAGAATTTGGTGTGCTAGATCATTGTACAAAGGAAGTTGTGTTCACTAGTGTGTGAACTATGCATTGTAGAGGTGTCTGGGAGAAATGGTTTTTCTCCGCATTTCTCTGCGGAGTTCTTTAAGGTATTGTGGATCTAGAAGGATGATGATAGTGTTTGTATCTTTCTTCAGTTGAATTTGTTTGAGGTTTGGTTCTTCAAAAGTTGGTTTCTTGAGTTACAATGTATGGAAGAATTATTTGAGTGTATTGGGTGTGTATATTCTTCAGGTGAAAGTTGATGCGAAGGAATTTATTGGATTTTAAGATGTTTGTTGAATATTCTAGATTGTGTTCAAGCGTGGTGCGTGGTCTGCGAGTTGTCTTTGGATTTGAGGAAGATATTACTTAAATGTTAATGGTGTTAACACAGGTTCAATCGACCTCGGGTGTTTACACTAATTGCAGAGTTGCTTCGGTGTTTGTGGAAGCATGGCATGGTGTGTATGAATGGATTTAGGTCCAAGTTAAGGTGTGTTGTGGTCCGCCTTCATTCCTTTCCACTACATGAATGTTTTGGTGCTGACATAATTTGAATTTGCATGGTTGAGGTGCATAACTAACCTTGGAGAATGTTTACAAGGTTGAAGATGGTATAAATATGTGTTGATTTGTTGAGGGATGATATGATAGGTGTGTGTGATGCAAATGATGTAAATTGTAGAGTTGTCAGGTACAAATTTGTGCAATGCAGTGTGAGATTTCATGTGCTATATTATTGGATGTGGTGAGCAAAAGGTGTCTACAATATTCAATAAGACTACGAAGGTGTTGGTGATGCAGAGGTGGATTTTTTTGTTGCATTGAGATGGGTTTCTCTTTTTGACATTCTTTTCTATCTTCTCTTCTATTCTGGCAGTGGGCATTTTTTTCTTCTAGGAAATGAGCCCTTTATAATTAGTGTTGATATTAATTTATATTGTGATCTAATCCTCATCATGTTTTACCCTTCTTGGGTTTTCCACGTAAATCTGGTGTTTCTTTTTGTATGGTGTTGATTTGGTTTTTTTTTGGTATCTTCTTTCATGATAAATCATTCTAATAGATTAAGGGTTAATTGAATTAATGTAGATCTAAATATTTGTGAGGGTTTTAAAGTTTTAAGGTACAATTGATTCACCCCCTCTTAGTTGTCTTATGCATTCAACATAATGTTTAGCTATTCACATGTAATATTTATAATTCTTTACTAGCTACATACCTCTGTAATAGACGTCGTTGTGTAATAGGGAAGTGGAGGATCGCTTAAAACACAATGAACACTATGACCCTGAAATCTCATTATAATCATTCAACTAATTTAGTTAATCTTGCATTTCAAAAATAAAATTTAATAAATTAAATTAAATGAACTTGCTAACATTTACTTGATATCAACGTTGGATGTGTCATTTAGGAGGACATTTGTCATCACCATCTCATTAGCTTGAGATGTATTTTGGGCACCTATATCTTGACTATCATCGAGATCATAAACACAAAGTTACCCACAATCCTGACATAAATGAGGTGGAATTCTACTCCTTGAAGACTTTCTCACCTCACCTTGTACTAGAGAATTGGTATGTTGTATGAGGCTCTGGGTGAGGGAACTTATCGACTACAATGTGTCCACCTCAACACTCTCCCTCACAATAGAAGGGATAGTCACATGCTCATATGTTGGTCCAATGAGTGGTCTGACTAGTTGTTGTGCGTCATTATGTGCCCCCACTATGTCCTATGTGGAGCCCCCACCTCTACCTTGGAACTCCCGCTTGTCAAAATAGCTTGATATTTTATTGAGGACAAACTCATAGTAGAGTTTCCTCAAAAGATATCATGGCACCTCATTGTTGTTGCATGGAGGATGGTCAGAAACCATCCACCACTTTTTCCAAAAATTATTCTTTATATCCCTTGGTGGTTGCACCAATGGATAGGGAACCTCTTGCTTGTAGGATGTAAAGGTTGATTCATTTTAGGGTTCGTCAATAGTGCACACAAGTCACATTTTGTAATTTTTTCATCTTTAACTTGTTTATATGATAATTTATCTGCATAAAATTGTCCAAACTCTCGTCTCTTCATAGAACAACTAGTTATTTGCTTACTAATTGAATCTACATGAGATATTATGGATTCAAGTGATTGAGAAAGTATGGTTCTATACGAGGTTGTGCCTATAGGATCTCTCAACCTTGTAATTAACTCAATTTTTTTTTTGTTTTTTCAATTTTCCCCATTAAATTTTCTTGAGTTCTTAGAGCATGATGAGGAACTGTTGGAGGTGTTTATTGAGGTTATTCTTCAAGAGGAATTTCAACATGAGGTGAATTAGTATTTTGAGGAGCAATTTGAGGAAGATTTGGAGGTGCATTAAGATTTCCTAAAAATTAAATAAATTTATAAATTTACATCAAAAAACATATTAAATCTACCTATTTAATACCAAACTCACACAAAAAAAATAGAGATAACTTACTTCTTCAACCTCCCCGACGTCGTGGCGACATTTTCACAAAGATTTGGAGAAGAATTCAAGCGGTTTTGAGCATCCTAGAATGCAACTGCATTATGCAAGGTTTGCAGGCTACAGAGGAGGTTTTTGGTAGATGATAGGAAATAATGAAATGAGATTTTGATTTTTTTTTGTTTAAATAGGAAAAAAAATGATCATGTTATAATGTGATCATGTTATAGCTTTTTCCAAATTTAAAAGTAGGGTGGCCACTTTTTCGCCCCCCATATTTTTGCACCTTCCCTATCCTAGACAGTATGCATGGTACCCTCATCAAGAAACTTCAGACATTTATGGACTATCGAGGTCATTGCATCATGGAGGCCAACCATGAAATGCCTAGCCTCACTCTAAACAAGTCAGACTCGAGAATCACAAAAAATTGGACTTCCAAGAATTTAGGACCTACTAGAATCGACAAAGGAATAAAGCCAATAGGCGTAATAGAAAACCCATCATGTGTGTGAATGGTAGCCTAAGATTCATCATTCTTCTCCTTATGTAAATTATATATAAAAAGGGTCTCCTTCGTAATGATATTCACACAACTTGAAGGATCAACCATGACGCCTATTACAACGTTATCATTGATTCAAGCGGGAATGTATAACAAAGAGAGCTACTTGTTTAAAGGTAGATCATGTGAAGTAAATGTAATATAAAGGATAATATTCACATGATCTGAAGGAGGAATACAAGTAAAAGAGACTACCTTTACATACTTGGATGAGGTCAAATCAAAGGAAGGAGTGACCAGATTAGCGAAATGAGATGATAATGGATCTATGTAGATCTGTAGCTAGTTGTTGGGCTTCTCTACAGACTTGTTTGAGTTATGTTTCCTACCATCAAGTCACATCGTCCCATTATCGATGTGGTCTTAAATCACGTGATTTAAAAGAGCACATCTCTCAGTCTCATGTCTCGAGACTCAATGGTAATAGAAAAACTTTTGTGTTGTACCATTGAGGATATAGCTCAGACAACAAACTAATCTCTGGCACAATTATTATTCCATATTTTAAAATATTTTATTGGACATTATCATAAGATTCATATAATTTAATGAATATTTTATTTCAACTTGCAACATTTTTATCGGTGGGAATATATACCACATTCACCACAACTTTGTTCTTTCTAGACTCACCAGAGACTGACACAATTGCTTAGCCATCCCGACGAGAGTGTGAGGATGAATCCTTGTACTATGCAACCTTTTGTTGGTATTCATGTAGAGTGGCACACATATGCACAAAGGAAAAATACTTTATCAACATAAATTTATCTCTTAGCCCCTGCTATAGGTTCCTAATGAACACTCTTTTTACATCAGAATTGGGAAAGGTATAGAATATCTAAGAAAACAAGGCCTAATAGTGAGCTACAAAAATTTTCACCTTCTCATGAGGCCCCTGCTTACACCAGATGAGAGGAAATAATTTACAAGTTGATTGAAGGAGAAGAAAAATTATCAAGCAAGGAGCAATAACATTCCAAAGCAACATCCTTAAGAGAATGTGAGAATAATTTTTCTAGAAGTGCATTATGGTGAAAGAAATCCATACACATGGAGTTAAAGGATGAGATGTGAGTATGTGGGTCCCCATGGCCACTATACTTTTCAAAATTTGGAATTTATACCCCTTGCAAGATGGGATTGTTTAGAATAACAATAGATAAAGGATTGTGATGACAAAAAGGTTGGAACATCGATCGAGAGGATGAGCTAGCCAGATTTGTCAGTTGAGTCTACATGCATCCCATGTTCTATAGGAGAGCATTAAGGATGGGGTCAACGGATGAAGTATGACTAACAAACCCACCAGTAGAACCGCCAACACTGGTCAACACTACTAGAACCATCAGTACTAGCACCAACAAAGCCACCAACAAAAAAATTGATAGAAGCACCAAAGGTAGGTATATTATGAGATTCCAATGTACAAGAATTAAAGCCTAAATGAACCCAATTTAATTTAATCATAAGAAATTTCTTAGGTGCAGAGGTGGTAGTAGCATTAGTAGAGGGACCTGTTTTATCCATACAAACATACACTCTAGACATTGGGATATTCAATCGTTGGACAACGATCTCCAATCTGACATCTTGGGTATTACCCAAGATGGAGGTGTAGAATGGGACATGGGTCTCTAAAATATTTTCTATGCTATGAAGGAGCTCTAAGCCCCTTTGATCTTTAATCAAAAAATTCCTTATATTTTCTACAACTGGAGCTACTTGAGCATAGGTATCATCTCTCACCAAAAACCCCATAATCTCTTCAAGTCTCAATTTCAAAGAGTGAATTTTCTCTACAGGGACCTCGAAAGAAACTTCTTGGACTCCAAGGAAAAGGATGAGCTTGAGGGTGAGGTAGAAGGGGTAGGAACTTGGGTTACAACTTCATTGCAAGGTGGGGAAAATCTAGTAGAGAGTCTTGTAGTGTACTCTTCGAAAGTCAAGTTGGTCTAGGAAGGACTAAACCTTCTAGATCCGTTATTTGTGTTTTGATAACTTCTTCTTACTACATATCTCTATAGGTAGTCAATTGGGTCATGAAGCTTATAAAGAATCATCACAACATGCTATCAACTACATGTCCTAACAAGATAATATTTTTTTTGAAACAACGATAAAGAGAATAAAATTTCACATTGGGTTCACCAAAATGTAATGGAGAGGATTCGCTACTCTCAAGTCTCTAGGATAGGGGAGAGTTTATAGGGAGCGAATATCTTTTTATTACCTCTAGGAAAAAAGCTCAAGTGATGGGTTATGGTTAAGAGGGAGTTTAAACTATGTGTTTGGGTTTTCTAGATGTTTATGAAAAAGAGACTTCAGAATCTGAGTGAAAAAACCTCATAGGTCTCGAGAGAAAGATAGACAGACTCTTGGCCAGAGGACGAAAGTGCAAACCAAGGATGATAGTGTGACACACTGGCGTCGTTGTGGTGTGCTGGCATATCATATGGATCAAAGATAGAGTCAACTACCAAAGATACTTAGGATGTGCTAACTACCCGAAAGCTAAAGTCTGAAAGTTTAACTAATCTAAACATAATGCTAAAAATAGAGGAAATTACAATAAGAATACTTAACACGTAAATAAACTATTAAGAAAAATGATGAGTAGTGGAAGAAAAAGGATTAACTCATTGTAGGTCCAGCCTCCTACAAGCTCCTCATAGACAAACCCGTACACACAAAAATAGGAAAAGTGTTGGGCATGCTTTTCGAGGCTTGCCTTGGTCAAACCCTCGCTTTGGTATTCCCACCTCCATAGACAACCAAATAGACAACGATATAGAAAAATAGATAAAGAAGTGACAATACAAGACATAGGGCATGCAAGACAACAATATGGTAAGCAAAACGAACAATAATGCAATGAAATTAAATGTTACCCTCCCTCCAACAAGCTTGGTGAATCCGAGAGGAAGATCAATTCTTTGAAGGCTTGAGACGAACATGAAAAAACGTGATACATAGAGAGCTTGGACCTATAAGAATGGAAGGTGTAGAGTCCTAAGAAGAGAGCTAGATCAAAGAGAATGTGAGTATGAAGTGTAAGAGTAAAAATGTGAGATCAAATTTATAGAATGGAATAGAATGAGGATGAGAGGGAAGAATATGGTCAAATTATATGCCAAAGATCCATTCCTGGGTGTGTCTGCGACTGCAGAGGCATTACAATTTGTAGGTAGGAAATAGAGTAATGTCCCAAAAACCACATGATTATAAATCTTGTGAAGACATTCACATAATGTGCATATGTCTATGCAATGTGGAAGCATCCCAAACAAAAACTCCCCCACTGCCAAAAAATGACAAGGTAGGGACGAGAATGAAGGCTAGGAAAGCGGGTTTTTGTATTATCATCTTATTAAGCCAAAGTGAAGGTTGATGCTATGTGAAATTGCATAAGGGTGTAATTTTACACCATAACAGACTAGAAGAGATTCTAGGAACTTGAAACAGTAACAATTAAGTAGACAATTAACTTTTTCTAGGACAGATGGAGGGAACTTACCCCATAACTCAAAAAGAAGGAACCCCATTTTATTTTCAACTATGTGGTATAAGTCAAAGGAGCACATAAGTACATCATAGTTGCCTTGAAAAATGGAATCACTTAGCTTCCCCTTGAACCTTTCATCCTCATCTCCTTTTGTTTCCTATGCCACATCAGACAAGAAGGAAGCAAGAGATAGATGTAGCAAAGGAAAATAGGTGGGTAAAGATATTAGACCAACAAGGCTTTTACTTGAAGTAGGGGACAAGGTGACTAGAACAATGGACTACAAATAAACTGCATTATAATACAACCTTCGACCCTGAACTTGCTTGAGGACAAGTAAGAGCTTAAGTTGGGGGGAAAATGATGAGCCATGAAATTGACTAGTTTCCCATTGCAATTTCATACTTTTATCTTTATTTTCTGCTAAACTCTGAGACATTATCATACCTTTCATATAACTTTAAGTAGTTTTATATTAAAAAAAAAAGTAGTTTAAAGCATTTGAAATTGAAACATGTTATATTAATATGTGTGTATGAGTTATGAATACCCATGAAGTTTAATAGGATTTTATGTTTAATTATGGTTGTTAACAATGAAAATGCCTTGAAAAATAAAGACTAGCATTTGTAGCAAGAAATTTGTCAACCCATAGCAACGGGTGTCTCAACCCATAGCATAAGGATTACAATTTGGTGCAAATAAGGAGTCGATCTATCGTAGCACGATCACTTTGAAAAAAAGATAGAGGCGATCATTTAAGGATCAAATCTTTTAATAAGACAACCAGGAGAAGAAGTCCATTCCCATTAGGAACATGAATTATAATAGAAGTAACCTGCTTAGTGCTTGGACACGTTGCTTACATTATAAAACTTTAATCTTGTTTGTATACAAAGTCCTTGTTTGATTTGTATACTCCTATTCTAATAGTTATTATTTTCTATTTTCAAAACTTAGTCATCTTCCTTTTCTTGAGGAAGAGATGACATATGCTTTAAGTTTGTTTTTAGTTTACAAATAATTGGACTCCCTCGCAGACCCTATATAGTGGGGTATCCTTTCAAGTAGGAGATTATATGTGTGTGTTATATTGAATAATATTTCCCGTTAGATTTTGTTCAAATAATTCTATATATATTTAGAATGGAATAAAGAAGAAAGACCTTGATGACATATTTTTTTGAGTGAGTGATTAAAGAGATTTTGTGGAATGCAACAACTCAAGCAAGGGCCACTTGAGGTACTACCGAACCACCTTAATTTAGATTGATATATTATATTACACATCGCAAGTTTTTTTGATAGTTTTAGTTCATGTGATTATGAATGATGCATTGTAAATTTTGAATTAGAATCTATAGTTGATACTTTGTTCAACACTTTAGAGGTTAATTGGGTTAAGACATATTGTAGTATAATAGTTATTTGGTTGCAGTCATAAGAATTAAGCACCCATAGCAATTAGGTAGTTGTTTATATTCATTTACTCTATTTTGAGAAATAGAAATTTATTTGGGTTAAAAAAATTTATTGCATTTATTGTGTTTCATTTAACAAAACTTAGCCAATGTAGGACGTTTAGAATTCATGAATGCATAAATATTTCTAAAACCATATGAAGTTTATGACTCCTTGGTTGATGATTTAATGAAGCCCTCTCATGAGTGATGAACTTCTTAGTCTAGGGATCTTCAATCCCACTAAGTCGTGTGCACAATCATTAGCACCAATTAATTAGGCATTAGAGGAATCTCTATAGTATTGATTGCAGAGATCATTGTTGAATAGTTGTAGTGTTAATCGTAAATATTGTTACTAAATATGTGAATATTTTGATCACAAAGATCATTGTTGAGATTGATGGCAATGATCATTGTTAAATTTGTGAAGGTTTTGGTCACAAAAATCATTTTTGAAATTGATCCCAGAGATCTTTGTGAAGGTTTTGATCGTAAATATTATTGAGAATTCTTCACTTCCTTTATTGATATAACTATGAAGAACGTCTTACTATGGATAATGATGGACAAAAGTAATCACTTTTCTATTCAAAACAAAGATAAGTTTTTATACTTTCGAGAAATAATTGATGTTAAATATTTTTATTTATACATGGGTAGCTAATAAACCTATTTATAGGTGCCCCCCATCATCTAGTTAAATTGTATGATAAAATAAAGTTTATGGGGGATGTTAAAAATATAAACTATATTCAATCATAGCTTTAACATATTCAATATATTCAGTTATGTCCCATGAAAGAGATGCGTCTCTTCATAGATGTTATATATTTAAGGATCTTTGAATCCATTTATTTGAAAAATGTACAAAATATAAAATAGCATTCAAACTCTCCAATTTTAACATCTTATTTAGAGGATCTTATTTTAGCACAAATATAGTGCAAAATAATAATAATAAAATCTTATCATTTGAATCTTGTGTAGAAAAAGATATTCACTACAACAATTCTTACACAAACAATGAGTTATAATACATTTACAATGGTCATAGTTGTCGACCTTTTAAATACTCAATGGCCCTCAGAAATTGTCTTTATTTCAAGTATGCTATGAAGTAAAATGGCAGCATTAGCATCAAGACTAGAATTAGTATTAACTCACACATAAATTTGGCGATGTCGTTGTATATTACTTGTACAAATTTCAAGTATGGAGGAGAATAAGCATGAAAACTTGGTAGTATACAACTCCACTAGATAGATTTACTTCAAGCAACCAATTCAGTTTCAATGCCTCAAGACTATGGTGAAGGCCCCCTTAGAAGATTGAAGTTAGATATACTCAACATCAACGTCTGAATATAATCCTCATTTTATCTTAATCATAAATTCAACCTTTTTTTTAGATTGTAGGAATCAATCAGGTATTCGTTCCCCTATAAATTGTAGTGCGCTGGTAAAAAAATTCATGTGACCGATGGTGCTGGCATGACATGACCTCTGGTACCACAGGTTTGGGGGGAGACTAGACCTCATGACCTCTTTCCTGCAACAAGATTCTTTAGCCAATCGAGCTAGACCCACCACCCCAATTATAAATTCAACTTTGACTTGATATAGTTCCACAATTATTTTATAAAATGAATAGCAACAATTAAGATCATTAGAGGCCTCTAGGTGGATATCTTAGAAATACCAATACCAATGTGAAAGTTGTTATAGATCAATCAAATTTTTACTAATTCAAAATTGAGCTCGCTAGACAATGACTTACAAGCTAACATTATTTTAAGGTATAGTGATATCTAATCATATATTTCAAAGCAATAAATTCAATAGATTTAATGCCACATACATAAATTTATGTGCAATAATAATTAAGTATAAAATAATCACATAGCAACAATTCAATGCATCTAAAAATGATTTCGATACCTTTGTCAGCTATTTAGTTTTGACATTGAAACAACATTTGTCAGCTTTACAAAACATTAAACATAATTTTAATGTATGTTATCGTATAGTCTTTATATCTCTACTCTTTATAGTCTTTGATTGCTTTGTTCAATTTTTTTATTTTTTTCAAAAGTGTTTTCAAAATCTTAAAATAAAATTGTGGGCGAGATACGGGATTACATCTTTTTCCCAAACCGCTAAGAAAATAAACTAGCTATTGCACTTTTGGTGTGCAATGGGATACACCAAAAAATTGTATGGCTATATTTAATTTTGTGTAGTCATATTGGTTGAAATAGGGAATAGTTCACACAATCTCAAAAGTTTTGAAACAAAATAGGTATAATGCAAACGATTATTAGCCATATTGTATGTATGTAACATATTAGAATAACACATGAAAATAAATAAATGGAACTTAATTTTATGCCATATAAAAATGTAGAAAAAGGAAATATATACAATGATGAAATTCATGTGTTTTTTATGGATTGTTTAATCCACATTAAAAAATGGATGCAGTTGAATACAATGGTCATTGAACTCCAATGTATCTGTAATAAACAAAATATCTAGTTAGTATTTGAAAATCAACTAATATAAAACAGAATATTGAAGTTGAAATTCCAAAAAAAAATGTATTTACCTTTGTTAGAGTAGTTTGTAGGTCTTCGTTAATGAGAATATACTGTAAATGAGGAATGAGAAGAGCCTGAAGCAAAGGAAAAGGAGAGATATAATTTACAACTACTAAATTATATAAATAGTGGTAGTGAAGTAAATGAGAAAGTGACATACTTGTAGTAGGTGAAATGGACTTCAAGTTTTTGAGGAGTTTGAATCTGACATTGTTGTCAATCGATTCTCTTCATTTTTTCGGCGTGCAACATATGGGCTTTGTTGCATGCATGCACATATCATTGGAATGTGAAGGATGGGTGTATATGAAGAATTTGTAGATCAGGTACTCGTGAAATAGCAGTGAATGTCAATCCTTTCCGGTCAATGTTGCCAATGTCGACTGTGGTCCTTGGAAGTGTACTCGATCAATAGTGCACTCAAACAACATGCTTGGAGTGTAAGAATGTTGAGAATTTTTTTTCATGTTCTCGGTCAATTTGTTCAAAGCCACATAAAGTATAAATAATCAATCAAATGTCAAAACAACTACAACAACCTAAATCACCTATGCAATGAAATATTTTTAGCTCACCCTAATCAAGATTAATTTTTTTAAGGATCACATCCCCTTGATAATTTTTACTTTCTATGGAGAATAGTATGTAACCTTCCCCACACGAAAGGAGGAATCTCTACAAATAATTTTGTATAGGAAATGATCATATTTGAAGGGCATACTTTTCTTGTTTTGAAGGCAACCTTTTGGTTACTTTTTAGCATCGAAGGACTATAAAAATCTATACACCTTTTAGATTTTACTATCCATCATGCTTTATATTAAAATTATTTGTATGGTAATTTATTGAGATTTTTTTTTCTTAATTCAAAATATTTTTTTTTCTTATATAATAATTGTTATGTAGTTTAAAAGATTCAAATAATAAATACTTGACAATTGTAACATTCTATTATTATTAATTAAACACACCCTGAGAGTAGTAACACCAATAATATAATAGTTTGGTCAACTAGAATTATATATTAAGATTTAACAATCTTGTTCATCATAAATTTTAAAATATTGTTTAGAAATATTTGAGAATTTGAATGTTGCAATGTGAAGACAAACTATGCCCCCAATTTCAAATGTCTCTAGCTAGACTTGAGTCTATTTAAATGACATAGATAATTGTACAAGATGACTAATAAATATAGATAAATTAAAATAGAGATTCTCAATAAATATTTAAACACCTAAATATTTTTGGAATCCACATGAATAATTTTCATAATCATATATTATGAAATATTTAATTAAGTTTGTTATATTTTTATTTTTTATAAATTAAAATAATACTTAAGTTTAAATTATTATAAATATGTATAGAAGTCTCACTAGTGATTAAGATGTCATTTATTTTAGCAATAGAGATGATAATGTTTTATTTAAAAATTAATATGAATATTAATAGTCTCACTAATAATCAAGATGCCATTTTCCTGAATAATAGAGATACTAATATAGAGATCATGAGTATTCATATATAATTGTAATTAGAAGTTGTATATAAATAATCTATCATAATATATGAGATACATTAAAAAATAATCATGTATGTTTTAAATTTCTATCCAAATAAACATTTTCATCCAACTAAATATAAGTAATGTGAAGCATAATATTTTAAGATTAAAAAATTATAATCTCAATTCTCCTCACAGTGATTATTTAAACATTAACAAATAATAGTACATTAAAAAAATCATCTCTATAATAGTTTGAACAATTATGACACCAAACATTGGTCTTAAAGCCTTCTATCAAATTTAATCCTAAATAGAATTTGTATTTTATACAAATTTTGAATCCACATTGATATCAATTAATAAAGTAAAATAAAAGTTATAGAGAATATTTCTATTAAATATGATATTTTCATAATAATAAATGAGAAAATTTTATTCTAAAAGGAAATATGAAGTCAAGTTTAGTCTCATGAATTTATGAAACAATAAAATAAGAAGTGAAGTTTATTCTCACACTTTACGTCCTTATTTGTAAAATAAAATATTACCTTTCTTTGATGGGAGTGATATATAGAAAATTTAAACCCATGGATAATATTCCTTAGGTCTAGTATTGAAAAATGCTGGCCTTATTAATTTCAACAATTCTGATAGAAAATAATGTTCAATGTTTTTCTATATTATAAACTTGGTAGGTTTCGAAAGTTTAAAAAACAATTTTGTTCATTATAGTATGTATGTTTGGATAAATAATGAGGAATTCTACTTAAATTCATTTCGATTGACATTGGAATTTGTTGTTTGTCTGTTGTTAAACATTTTGTGTGAGCTTTTTTTCTACTTACCCTTTAAACTCATAAGATCGAAACAATTGTTTTCTTATTGTATCTAATTAAAATATTAAAATTATGACACACAAACAAGTTAATATTTAAATTTTGTGATGATCATAGAACCATAAAAAAACTCTCCCACTTCAGAGTTATAAGGGCTTCAAATTCTGGTTAGTTTTGGGGGAGAAAAGAAACGGTGCTTTTTAATTAGTAGTAGGTTTCATTTGACCATGTGAATGTGAGGTGGGGTCCAAGAATTTGGCTTTTTAACCGTTTTAGTATGCATTGTCTCCCTCTTTTATTTATGACCCAGACCACATCATTTTGAGACTTTGGTGTATTATAATATTTCATAGATCATTGATTGATGGTTACCGTTTCAGTCACATAGCTTTTTATTTCACTATTGGTACTAGGACACTCTTGTAAATTAACATCCCACTTGTTCATCCACTTGTGGTTCTATTTCATCCAATTTTTCTTCCTACGATCTAGCGTCTCCTTCATAACCGCTTTAGGCCAATGGTGGTTATCCATGTTTTCAACCTTCTTTAAATAGCTTATCAACCGGGTTAATGCCAAAACTTCTAGTGGAAAAGTCCCCGTTTCAACTAAAAGAATTTCATATGGGACTGTGGTTTTAACTTTGAGACTACTTGTTATTAGATGTTTCTGGATTCTTTCTAGTTGTCTCAAACTGCACTTCGACATACTATTTCCCCACACCTCACACCCATAAAGTACAACTAGAGTAACTAGCAAACCAAAAAGGGTTTTCTTGGTTTTCCAATCCCAAAGTTCAGATTTTCTACACCCGTTTTGAAGAAGGTAAGAGGCCTTCCAACCTCCTTGTATCCTTTTCGTATGACAAGTCTCCCAACTGAGTTTATAATGAAATTAAATCCAAAGATATTTGTATTCTTTCACTATTTCAAGTGGGCTGCCTTCAAAAAGAAAGGTATTATACTTATATTTTCTATTCAAAGAGAAAATCATGATTTTGGTCTTGGAGATATTCACTTGCATCCCAACCTCCTGACAAAAGAGTTCTAGAGATTTCAGATGTTCACTTAACCCATGAGATGTTTTAGAGATTAGTATAAGATCATCAACATATAAAAGTAGTTTCGCATAACCTACCAATTGGATACCATCCACATCCGTCTTGCTTAACCAAGCTTCCAAATTATCAATGTATAGCCCAAAAAGTGTGGGAGATATAGGGCAGACCTATTTAACCCCAATGTTGCTACCAAAACATTCTAACATACCTTCACTTGTTCTGATTTTAGCTCTAACCTTCTCATATAACCTGTGAACAATTACTCTATACACATTTGGGATGCCTAATTCCTCCATTCTATTGCATAGTTTGTCTCTAGGTTCCATGTCAAAATATTTCTTAAAGTCCACAAAACAACAATAAGCTTCCTCACCTTGAGTGTTCCAAATTATTTAAAATCAAATTTCTAAGGGTGATGCAATGATCAATAATAGAGTGTCTTGACCTAAAGCCAGCCTATCCTTTTTCCATTTTTCCCTCATTTTCTACCCAACTATTGATCCTTCGTTCAATCATGCTCCTAAAGAGCTTGCCAAAGATAGGATTGACCATAATCGTCCGATAGTTAGATGGATTATTGATATTACCACTTTTAAATAAAGGGATAACCACACTCGTTGTCCACTCCATCAAAAATCCTTCTCAAGTGACTTTATTAAAAATTCTTTTTATGAGAGGGGCAAGTGTCTCAATCCCCCATTTTAAAAATTCAGCCTGTAACCCATCTATGCCTTGTGCTTTATTGCTCGCTAAATTCTTTATTCCTTGTTTAATATCATCCACTGTGAATATTTTCGTTGATGTGTTAATAACAAGTGGATGGTCTTTCTCGTGAACCCGCTCATAGAGAAGCTTAGCATACTCTAGCCATTGGACATCAGTAATACTATTTTCAATCTTCTTTTTCTTTTGCTGCAATTCTCTCCAAAAACCTTTAGGATTTTGTTTTCCAAGTGAGATTAGCTCCTTCCTTCTTTCATTTACATAATCATATTTTATAGACTGCACCAATTTTTCATAGTTTTTCTTACATTCTCTATCCATTCCTCTCTTTTTTAGTGACCTCTTGGATGCCTTATATTCATCATCGGGAAAGTGTTTGTAGCCCTCATCTTGGGGTGAGATCTTTTTCATGCATTTAATGCCCTATGAATTATTGGAATCATCGAACTGTTGTGAATGTGCACATCTCCCTCTTTTGTAGCTTTGACCTCTCCATTATTCATTAAATCATGGAAATGTTGTTTAAGAACAACGCTAAATATTTCTCTATTTTCCTTATTCAAGAGGATTTTACCCTTGGGGAGTGTTTTTTTTGCATGTGTTGAACTTGATTGGGGACATGCAGAGCTTAACTAGGAGAGGTAAGTAGTTAGATTTCATCCCAATAGGGCAGTCTTCAATATCAAACTCCAACAATCTAGGGACAAACCTTGAGATCAAATCACATAGTCCACCACACTTTGACCATTATAAGTTTTCCAAGTGATACCCCCCAACTTTGGCCAATCTTCCATCCAGTTGTAAATAACCATGCCAAACAAGCTACAAAGTCCAAGAAATTCAACTCCAAATGGCTTCACCACACCATTACCATCTTGGGATGTTCTTTCCCAATATTTATCTCCACCTTCCTCCAACCATATAGGATTATTCTCCCCCTTTTCTTCCCTTCTCAACCAAAGAGACTGGTTATTAGTTGTCCTTGCATTAAAGTCGCCCATTAAAACAACATCTCCAAGTGTGCAAAAAATGGATATATCTTTTTTTAGCGAGGCATATGGGTCTTCATTGTTTAGATTTCTCTTCTTATAAAACTTAGAATTTTTTGGAGCAAAGTAACAAGCAACCAATCTAAAATTCACCCCATTTTTGTTATTTGCAGCCATATGCACTATTTATTTGCGTCTTCTTTTTCAAGTTCAATGATTCGCTGCCACTTCTCACCTATTAGCACCGTAACTCCCCATGACCTTTGCTTGACTCGTTCCCTTTGTTCCAAATTGAAACTTTCTTATACCCTTCAAATTCTGGGTCTTTGCAACCATCATGATCATGTGTTTCAGTAAGAATGATAATATCTTTACCTTTTTCTACGAGCCCCAATCCAGGTCCTCTTCTCCATGGATATCCTCTACAATTCCAACTTACAATACGTAAGTGTTCCTATGGGGTCCCCAATCCCTATTTATTGTTTGAGAAACGATCACCAATTTGGGTTTTCCCATTCTTCAACCATGCCCACTTTCCTTCATTTCTTGTTGTTTTCACTTTCTCCCATTCTTTCCTTTGTTCTTCCTGTTGCTCAAAAGTTAAATCTTCGTCTAGGTAAATATGTGAGCCTCTAAGTAGTCCTCTATTTTTAGAATCCTATTATTATCCTCTAAGCTTCTCAAGGTGACTCTTACATGCCTATCCCTTCCACCATTTACCTTTTTTCCAATTCTATTTGCTTGTTGAATATACCTTGTCCATTTCAGCTCATCTTTAAGGAAGTCCCTTGCTAGGATGTCAGTTCACTCCTTTTCACCAAAATATTTTAGACCTTTAATAATAATGTTTGTAGCCTTTCTTTGTTTATCTTTTTCTTCCCTTAGTTGTCTCTTGACTTGTTTTTCAATGATAAATTTCTACTCACTTGATGATCCACTTACCACTTGTGACTATGATTTGGCCTCTTCTATCTGGTCTTTTAACTGATTTCATTTCTTCTCCAAGTCTGCTAATGTTGATTGAATCATCTTTAATTCCATTTTGTTTTCATCTACCTCCATTTCTGACTTCTTATTTTCAGTTGCTTTTAGTTGAACTAGCTCCTATTTTAGAGTGGTCAATTCTTGTTGTCCCCTATCCATGTTAACTTGCAAATTTAAAATTTGTTCCTATAGTATTTTTTTATCCCTTTCCAACCTACAATTGGCCTCTGTAACTATTTTAAGCCTGTTGTCCTTAAACATCCCCTTTGTTTCTAGGACATCGAGTCTATTTTTCATTCTCATGAGCTCTTCTACATATAGCTCTGATGACCATAGTAATGGTGAAGACGTAGGGCTATAGAGTTTTGATTTTACTTTTTCAGTAACCTTGCTTGCAGTGATCTCTTCTATTTTTCCCATGACTTCCTCCAACTTGCTCATGTTTGACTCGAGGTTCACTATGCTTTCTACTATCTTCCCATTTCCTTTGTACCCTGTTTGATTACTTTGCTCTTCATTCTGGGATGTCTTTTTAGAAATAATTTCCTTACCATTATTAGCCTTTGGTAAAATCCAAGTGAATTTTTTCTTTTGATTTTGTTTTAGTTTCCGTTGTTTAGCTTGTCTACATCTTAAAATCCCATTATATTGTTTTTCATTTACAAAGATCAGCCTTTCTTATGTGTTTACATGATTCAATATGCTTGATAAAGGCGATCTTGTAAGGAAAGAGGCTCAAACACTCGCTAAACCCTCATCTTGAGCACTAGGGTAGAGAGTGGACCAGCCGTTTGACCATTGTGGAATGTGGTATCCTGGAGATATCAAACCTTCTTGACCTAGAAGAGTGTTTATTTTCCATTTTGTTATTTCCCAATAGACGCTCTCAAGCTCCTAGCTGTATTGAAAATGAGTTTGAATTCATGATTTGTGTCCCTTCTGGAGGGACCCTCTGACATGCCAGGTCTAGGTTTTCACCCATAACCCTTTTTTTAACTCTCATGAAATGAAATGTTGTGATTTTGTGGTATTTTATGCAAGTATGTCAGTTTTGTCTCCTTGGGGAGAAAGAGACATAATAACTTTATAAAAAAGGAAACAAGGAAGGGCGACAAAGAGACCTGTTGGAAACGTAGCCCACTGCACACGCCTTCCCGTGACCTTTTTCAACTTTATTGTGCTGGCCTATTGGGTCCCTAGCTCTGCTTTAAATTTCTACATGCACTTTTCCCACCAGCCCGAACACCCGCAAAAGCACTACCCACGCTGGACATTTCTGTTGAAATCACTATCACCATTGCCCAAAAAATTTGCCTAGTTCGCTACTTGGAAATCTGGATTCACTACCTGGGTCCCTTGATTCGCTACTACCTGGTTCCCTGGATTTGTTGTTGGTGGTTTCATTTTCTGGTTCCCTGGATTCGCTGTAATTGGTTTCGCTGCTTGGTTCCTTGGATTCGTTGCTGCTGGTGATGATATATTGTAGAATTTCAAAAATGTTTGTTACTGCCGCCTTTGTTATGGGGATATATCGTATGGATTTCATCACCATTTCTTGTAAGTAAAGAGTTAATTGATTTTTCACTGTCTTTACACTATTGTTGTATTTAATTATTTTTTAAATGGGTGGGATGATTTTATCTATGGGCTTTTGTTTGTAGGCTATTTTCTCTATTCCTCATGCCCTCGAAGCATTCTTTTCATAAACACTTCATGGAGATTAAAACTTCTTTTATTTAATTAACACTTGTCTTTAAACAATGCCCCTCCACACTACGTGGCACTAAAAGAATTCTTTTATCTCTTCCCCAAAACCTACGTGTCGCTTCAACAACCCAAACCCTAAATTTATAAAATAGGGGCTTGTTGTTTTTTCACCTACACAAGGGAGAAATTATGGTGGTGGCCCTTTCCAACAAGCATGGGCTACTTAGATGAATCCCAAGAAATGGTAGCAACGAGATAGGGACGCACCAAGGTTGTTGCGGGAGGTGGGTCAAGTTTTCTCTTGGTTCCTGATGCCCAATGTTATGCCAAACAACCTAAGATTGATTGAGCAAGATGGAGGCAAGGACTCGGATTTAGTTGGCAAAGGAAGGGATGAAAAATCTCAGAATATTGTGACCTTCTAGTGGAGCCTCCATAGTCGACGCTTCATTCTATATGGCATGGTCTGTAGGGCGAGTTCAAAAAGCCAAACAAAAGTGAAGATGAGGCTCAAAAAATTTTATTGTAGGAGGTTTGTTTTGGTCAAAATGTTTGAGCTGACTGGTTCCTGATCTACCTACCATTCTGATTATAGGTGAAGACAGAGAATGAAATAAAGAAGAAAAGTAACAAAATCTAGATGTAAATATTTTAAAGGAGAATATAAAGAATGTAGGTAATGAGTTTCATCTTCAATCACCAACTAAGACTCAAACTACTACAAATGATTGCAAAAGCTATGGAATAAAAATAAAAAATTTGGAAACAAATAACAGTAAATAGACTATGCAAAGATCCACCTGATTTCTGCTGCAACGAAGTACAATTTGCAATTTCTTCTTCTGCAAACCTTCTCTTTAAAAATCTTTGTATAATGGTTGTTCTTTGTAAATGTAGAAGATTGTTGTTATTTTTATTCTTTTGTAAATGTAGAAGATTGTTGCCATTTTTATTCTTGCAGTGACAAGTCTATTTGTAGAAAATAGGAGGTGATGGAAAATGGCCAACACCTATGGTGCATTAATGGCGTAAAAATATCCCATTCAACAACTTGTAGAAGTTGGGTGTGAAAAATGGGTGGTAAGCAAAAATCTACCTCAATTATGAGGCTTGAAATATCCTATAGAGTACACAATGGTGCAGGGAAATCTAGAGGAAATCTATTGCCATATTTAACTTGTTTTAATCTGCCTACAACAGATTTGATAGGTCTACATAGAAGACATCACAACAAGCTGTGAAATGGAAGCACAAAATTGATTTGTTTGAAATATTGTAGAAACATTCAAGCAAGTGTGATTGCTAAGAAAGTGGTAGATATTTATTTTTCCTTAAATGCATTGCTTTTGAGCAGAGGATGATCGACGATGTAGTCCATTCCAATTGTTGGCCAGGTGTTGTGTACAGAGGTTAATCGTTGATTTCAAAATTTAGGTTGATATCTCTCAAATTGGATATGCCTTCGGCGTAAAATATCTTTGTTTTTGGGTGTGGACAAAAAGAGAAGGATGAGGTAGATAGCATAAAGTTAGAAATGGGGGTGGATTTTGAGGATGAGGTCAGCAACAACGTGAAGTGCCAGGCTGTGCGGCCACCATGACACGTGTTGACGCGAGGCTCTCCATGATTAGAGGAAACAATAGTAGGTGGGTGAGAATGGAGAGGGCCCCACTTTCAACTTTCAAGGCTTAGAACTAAGTGAGAAGCTAACTCACACCATTTGAGAAGCCGTAAATATATGTAGGAGAGTGGAATTTAAAAAGAGATAAAATTATAGTTTGTTTATAAATTTAATGATATCATTAAAAATATTTTGGAGGGAAGTTTGCAAACATATTATGTAAATGGGAAAATATAATAAGTAGTTAGTGGTGGAGTATACAATAATTGTATGGGAATGATAATATAAAAGATTCCATTTTTATAATTAAAGATATTGTGTAAGATTAAAAAGTTGACATCATTCTTCAAATCAATAAAATTTTCAATAAGTTCATTTAAAATGGTCTCTTGAGAGAGTGGATAACTAGTGTAATCACGCCTTTGTGTAATAGTTGAAATGTAAATAATCCAAGTTATTAACTATCATTGTCAAATAATTTTTTTGTAAAACTTTTTGGAAGTATGATAGAACATAGAATTAGCAGTTGAGCAAAGCAACAAGGAAATAATACAAAGGGGCAAGTATGTTTTAGACCTAAATACTCAATTAATGATCATTGTGTCATGCTTAAACATCTAATTGAAAAGTTTTGGGAGAAAAAAAAGTAAAATGTATATTATTGCTTTGTAGATTGCAAAAAGGCATTTGACACAGTGTCAAGGAGAAAATTATCAACCAAAATGGAGGACCTATGAGTCCCCATACTAATATAAGGTATAGCTCATATATTGTATGAGGAAGGCTAAAAAAAAAATGTAAGTAGGTTTATTCAAAGGTTCTCAAAGTGAGATAGGGATCAAATAAGGCTGCCCTATATCCCTAACTTTATTTGGTCTATAGATTGACAAGTTAAAAGATCGGATAGAAAAATTTGGAGGGGGAAAAATCTACTTGGCCAAGTATACAGTGAAACTCCAACTTCATTCCAATGACCTAATTATAGTGGCAAAGGCATTGTAAGATTTAAGAGATAGACTACATGCTTTAGAGCTCTTTTGAAAAGTAAAGATGTAGGTGAACATCAATAAATAATTTTATTTTTTAAAATTGCATTTAAAAGGAAGAACAACCATTTCAACTTTCACTTTGAATGGGAGTCTCTTCATGTGATGTTTAAATACAAGTATCTTGGCCTTGAGTTTCACAAAAAACTCATCTAGAACACATGTAGGATGAAAATAATGCAAGGAGATTGGAGAGTTCTATATACACTTCAACGCATCTACAAGAATGCAAAGTTAAGAGATTGGAAGATCACCAAGGTCATGTTTGGGTTACTTGTCACATTGGTGGTGTTTTATGGTTGCAAGGTATGGGGTAATGGAATGTTGAGTTTTAAATGAAGACAAATAAAAAGGATTCAAAGTGTTTAATCACAAACAATTCTAAAATTAAGACTCAATTTCCTTGTGAAATTATCCTCATTGAAACATGGACTTTCCCTTTACAGGCAACCACTATGACCAAGTTATTATGTTACTTAAAAAAATCATAAAACATGAAGATCGATATGTGGCCTAAGGCTACAAGAGATGAAGAGTGTCATAGAAAGAAGAACACATAAATAAATTAAAAATTAAAATAGATGTGTAGGTGGTACATTAACCTAAATGAATGTCCAAAACATAACAAAGATAAAAAAATATGTGAATGAAAAGTTTAAAACAATGATGTGGAGGAAGAAAACAAGTAGGAAATGAAAACACTATATTATAGAGTTCAACTTAGCTTATAACTACTATGAAAAAACACACATTGGCTAAAATCAAATGGAGGGAAAAAGATCCTATTGCTTGACTGAGAACCAACTCCCATAGGTTCAAATGTGACATTAGCAAATGGACAAGACCTAAGGAAGAGTGGAAAGAGAGGGTTTGTAATTTTTTAATGATAAGGGTAGTAGAGATTGTAGAAGGTAAATAAAATTACTGAGATACAAAACAAGAATAAATCAATAATAAACCCAATTCAATAATCAAATAACTTACTTCAACAAAACATTTGCATAGTCATGAAAGAAAATCAAATTAAACTACTTTATCTTCACCCACATGCCTAGTCTTACTCCATTGTAGAATGTGATAATGTTGTAATAAATGCATGCATGTGGATTGCTCATAAAACCTTAACATAACCTTCATGACAAGATTGATGCAAAATGGGGTGGGGGGCCTAGTTTGATTGGGTAAAGCATCTTGTTGCAAGCAAGAGGTCACAAGTTCTATTCTCCCCCTCATCCTCATGGTATCATAGGGTGTGTTGCGCCAAAGTCATCAGTCACATGATTTTTTTTTACCAAGCGCATTGCAGTTTACAAGGGGCTACCCAATTCTTGCAGTTTAAGAAAAATGAATGCAAGATTCATCAAAATTTATAGAGAGTTCATGCAGAGATTGAATGGAGAAAAGATGGATATTTTATAGCTTTCATTGATATTTGATCAACAGTGTAGGATGATTGGGAGGATCAACATATGAGATTGGTTGAGAGATCATGATGAACGTGCAAGTGACATGTAGGAATGAAGGGTTGATATGTGGAGTTAAGTGGCTACATGGAAGAGGTGTCTGGTTCCATGGGTGGATGAAGTGGAAGGGAGTGAGAGTGAACTGAGTGATGAGCACATGATTATACTGAGTGGTGGGTGAATCACTATAATGCAACTTTTACCAATTTAAAACTTTATCAATCACAAAAACACCATTTACTCAACATCAATAATTATGCACATGAGAAGATCACAATGAGACATGATATTTATGTGGAAACCCTTACGGGAGAAAACCACAACAAAATATTGCTTTTATATAAATCTTTTATAATCTATTTACAATTTTTTTAGGTACCAACCTACTAGAGGCACCAACCCCTAAGAAACTCCAATTTCTCCAATTTATAGGCACCAACCCCTAAGAAACTTCAATTTCTCCAATTTGTGTGCACCAACCTACTATGCAACGAGATAACTATCTTCTTGTGAATGTCCTCTTCAATGTATGATGATCAATTCAACATCCTATTTGATATGATTCTTCCTTCTATTAATTTAACTTCTACTTCCTCTTCAATTCTACCTTAGAAATTTTTATTCTTTCATCCTTATAAATCTTTCATATTCACTCACATATGCTCCATGATCTTCATAAATCTGCTCATAAAGCCTTCACAAATCTGCTATATTCTCTTCCTTAAATCTTCTTGAATACTCTCTCCTCTATGCTTCATGAATATTTTCAATCTTCCTCAAAAAGGTCTATTCTAAATTTGCTTGTTCATTCTCTATAAATCTACTCACAAAGTCTTCAACAATTTTCTCATGAAATCTTTCATAATTTTCTCATGAAATATTCCACAATTTACTCATGAAATCTTCCACAATTTGTTCATGAAATATTCCACACACTTCAACTTTCCTCTTCTTATTTATTCTTCACGTCTCACTTCTACATTCTTCGTGTGCTTATATACTATAAATTTTTTAATTTTCTCACTCACCCTCTCAACACTTCTCACAATCTCTATAGATATTTTCATCAAAAGTGGTGACCCT
This sequence comes from Sequoiadendron giganteum, assembly GCA_007115665.2. Lineage (NCBI taxonomy): Eukaryota > Viridiplantae > Streptophyta > Pinopsida > Cupressales > Cupressaceae > Sequoiadendron > Sequoiadendron giganteum. The sequence goes on along the minus strand of CM021100.1, from coordinate 978,863,434 downwards.
ATTAAGCACATCCACTTTATAAAGAGAGACAACTCTTTTTTATTTGCAACCCTTTATTACAAATTAATAAATGGCATGCTACCTTAACTAATATAATCAATGCATTCTTAATTCTTCTCCTTTATTAATCTTTTATTTTTGCCTTCTACTTAAGCACTAGGAATATATTTGTTGCTCTTTATAATGTAATCACTGCTTTCTAAAAAGTAATCACTCCATGTATATTCATCGATGTCCAAATGTAATTGTTGCTTAATAAAGTTGCTCACATTATATATCTTAATCGTTGCCATTAAAACTTAATTGTTGCTTGTTTAAAACTTTATCTTTTTCTTTATTTTGTCTTATGTGATTTTTGTCTTAACTTTATCATTGTCCTTAACAATGGCTCCATATATTAATTGTTCTTTCATTAATTTTTACTTATTTAATTAATTTCACTAGTATCTTAATATTGTTATCACCCTTCTCTAACCATAATAACTGCCAATATAGATTAATTGTGTTTATCTTAATGGGAAGTCAGTCAGTAATAAAATTGATTTAATCTTTATCTTTATGAATTATATTAGTCGTTGAGATATATTAAACTGCAATTGATATATTAATCGATGAAATCCATCCTTAGCGATCTAACTTTATTTATATAAGTATTGTAACATATATTATGTTCAAGGTGTGGTTGACCAACATTATATGAGTCAACCTTCATTCTATGTTTTTTTCTTTTATCAAGATAATTGACATTGTAATAGATAATGGCCGGCCTTCATTTGATCTTGATATCACCTTGATCAATCTGAATATATCCCTCACTTTCCATTCTTTCCTTTGCCAATGGTTACTATGAACCCATTCTTTAATGTACTTGACAAAATCCTTGGAATACATTTATATATATTCTATTGTGATTGATTTACTTCCTTTTGGCCAACAATTACAATGATTGTCATTTAATCTATCAATGCCATTGTATTAACATCATCACGACATTCATTTTCTTTTGACATCAATGACAATATCTTACAAATAATCTCATTCATTCTCTTTGGCATCAATGTCAATATTCTAACATTGAGGAACTGCTTATTAGTCAAATCACTAAATTTAAAGATGGAAGTTTATAAATAGAAATAAATAAATAAATTTATTTAATTCATGTGCAAGAGATGAAGATATATTTAGGAAATAAAAAATATTTATTTTATTTATTTTTAGAGGAATGGAAAAGTTAAATTAAATAGTTTATTTATTTTTTAAGGAAATATTAACTAATTAAATAATTAAAATAAGGTTAAATGAGAAGAATTCATGATTTTAATTAAATGAATTAATTAATGTGAATGGAAGAATAATTAGAAATTTAATTAAATATATATTTTAAATCATTTAATCAATCTGGATAGAAGAATTTGTAAAATTAATTAAATAATTAAAATTATTTAATTAAAGTAGATGAAAGAGAATCATAATTAATTAAATAATTCATAATTATTTAATTAAAGTGGATTTGGAATTTTTAGAGAATTAATTAAATAATTAAAAATCATTTAATTAATGTTTGATGATGAAAGTATGTAGATGATGTTAGCTTAATTAAATAATTGAAATTATTTAATTAAAGTTAGTGGATAGATTGACAAGAAATGATGACAAGAGATAATAATGATTTAGATGAAATGTGTTAGATATATTTAGGTGTCTACAAAAATAAAAGAGTGTTTCATCCTTGAATGTCAAAGATACACAAACATCCAAGCCAAATATTATGAAACATTAAAGTTGGTTCCATGTAGAGTTATGTGAGAAAAATAGATTAAAAGGCCTAGGAGAGTTGCTAACTCAAATCATCAAGAGGTGCAATCTTCTAAAAAATACCAACTATCCCACAAACCTTTGAGTGGATAAATCAACTAGTGTAAAATTGGTCACATAGACCATTTGATTTCATAGACGTAATTAAAATCATTTTGTTTCATTCATAATAGAAATTACAAATTACAAATCAATAATATCGTCCATTGATAACTATAAGAAGTTAAGAAGAACTCTAGATGACAAAACCTTATAAATTGACATGTCATATCAAGTTTTCTTAAATTTTAATAAATAATTACATTAGAATTTTAAAACTATCCATAAAAAATACTATACATGATATACATCAATTTGGTCACTCAAATTCAATGTCAGTTTGACAACTCACATTCAATGCAACACTTATTCTTTTTGTGTATGGAACTGAATATAATTTTTGCAAACCTTATATTAATGTTCTAGGCAAATCAATTAATTAGTATTAAAAAATAAATCATCTTAGAGATAAGTGTCACATAGGGACTATTCTTTAGCATTGTATCATGTTTAAAATAGTTTTTAATGGTAATTTGAATAATTGGCCCATCTACTTTTTCATATATATTTCTCTCATTTAATTTAGGAGAATTTAATATTTATATTAAAATAAAATAAATATTTGGATCTTAAGTGTTTCTTTATGTGGTACAAGGAAATTCAGATTTTAAGAATTTTTTTTTTTTCTTTTGAAAATGAAAATATTCAAAAGTGTAAGTTGCATTAACTTCAATCATGTTGTCATGTCAGTATTAGCTAATATAAAATATATTTTAAAGGACATTAATAAGACAAAAGTTCATAGTTGTCATCAACTAATGCTTGCCACGATGACATAAAATTTTATATCATTACTCTATATATAAAAATCAAAACATGGATCACATATATTTTTAAAAAAAAAAAACTATAAAATAATAAGTAAAAATAAATAAAATAACTTTTAAGCAAATAAAAATAATTATAAAGTAAACAATGTAAATAAAATGTTCACATACAAATTAAAAACAAAAAAAAATTTAAGTAAAAATAATTTTTAAGTAAATAAAATAAAATAAAATCTTAAAATAAATAATTTTTTTTGTAAAAAATTTGTATTATTTACTTTATTTTTAGTTGATTATTTTTTATTTATTTAAGAAGTATTTTATTGATTATAGAATTTATCTTTTATTGAATTATTTTATTTTATTTAAATACTTAAAGAGTTGTTTTAATTTAATAAAACAATTCTTTAGTTAAAAAATATCTCAAAAGTGATATCTCCCCACATCTTTTAAATATATAAATATTTAAATTAATAATAAAATATTTTATTGATTAAAAATGTAAGAATGAATAGAAATATTAAACTAATAGTAATTTGAAAGTTTATATATATAATAAATTATAAAAATATTTGTTTAATTCTTTTTGTTGTAAATTTAATATGCTATTATTATTTTATATATTTGTAATTATGTATTGTTAAAATATATTCTTTATTTAATTTCTCACATTTATTATATTTGTTGAAAATAAAAATAAAATTATAATTTATAAAAAAATTGTAACAAATAGATGTTCAATTAGTTATGATATTATATACTATTTATCATCTTTATTTAAGATATATTTAAAATCATAAAAAACTTTATATTTAATTTAAGTTAAAATATTTATATCTAGTATCCACAAGTTGTCTTGATCAAGATAAAGTCGTGTGAAGGAGAGGATTTTATACTCGTAAGTCCCAAGACAAACATGGTCTAAAGGGAGCGAATTGCCCTTTGTCACCTTAATGACAAAGGTCAAAATATAGTATGGCAAATGAGGGATGATGATTAGGGATGATGAGGGTGTTTAGGGATGATGAGACTGACTAGGGATGAGATTAGGGAGGATGAGGGTGATTAGGGATGAGATTAGGGAGGATGAGGATGTTAGGGATGAGATTAAGGATAATGAGGGTGATTAGGAATGGGATTACGGTTGATGTGAGTGATTAGGAATGATGAGGGTTGATTAGGGAGGATGAGGGTGATTAGGGATGAGATTAGGGAGGATGAAGGTGTTTAGGGATGGGATTAGGGTTGATGAGGGTGATTAGGGATGGGATTAGGGATGCTGACGGGTGATTAGGGATGCTGACGGGTGATTAGGGATGAGATTAGGGAGGATGAGGGTGATTAGGGATGAGATTAGGGATGATGAGGATGATTAGGGATGTGATTAGGGTTGATGATGGTGATTAGGGATGGTGAGGGGTGATTAGGGAGGATGAGGGTGTTTAAGAATGAGATTAGGGATGGGATTAGGTTTGATGAGGGTGATTATGGATGGTGAGGGGTGATTAGGGATGATGAGGGTGTTTGGGGATGAGATTAGGGAGGATGAGGGTATTTAGAGATGATTAGGGACAATTAGGATGGGATTAGGGATGATTAGGATGAGATTAGGGATTATTAGGATGAATGATTAGGATGGTTAAGAATGATTGAATTCAAATAGGTGGTAGACCAAATGGGTTTGGGACACCCACCTCAATGATAGGGGGTGCGAATGTAATCCACATCATATAGGGGTTCAATGGCCCCCATAGATTTTTTGGTAAGCTAATTGAATTGTTTGAAACGACACCTAAGTATGGTTCAATGCATGTGCAAGTTGTTTCAACACCTATGTTTGTTTGTAGTGCCTTTGAAAGGCCTACTTCAATGCCTATGCATGGTTTAGCACCTATGTAGGTGTTGAAAGAGAGTTCTAAATAGTATTTCTTAGGTGCTAAAGTATCATGCTTAGGTGTTGAAAGGGGGTTTAAATGGGGTTTTCTTAGGCGTTGAACCAAGAAAAGTGTTGAAACGGGCTTACTTAGATGCTAAAACAGGATTAGGCTTTGAACTATGATCTTGGTTGTGTTTTCAAAATGTTTAGGGTGATATTGATGGACTAAGGATTGGATTGGAAGAATGGATGAAAGATTTGGAGAAAAAATTGGATGGTAGAGTTTGGATTGAAAGTTTTTCTTGCTTGACTAAGGGGTGGAATTGAAAAATCTAAACAAACAACTTGGATTGAGAGGGATTTGGATTGATAGGTAGCATTGGTTATGGAGAAGAAGACACACCAAACATTTGCACAAGCCTAGAATCATTCAAGTGAGATTATAAACTTAATGCAGGCTCACCAACAAAAGGCTAATACATTTAAATGAATGGGTAACTAAGGTATGCAAAGGTTGTTAAGCTTCTATTTTGGTATTTGTCATTGATGTCAAAATTGTGTTTCAAATTGGAATCTCAGTGATTGATTATCAGTTGCATTGTTTACATTCATATGGTTGGCACTCTTGTTCATATTCACTTTTGGAATACTTGGTTTTGGCTTCAACATTGTGATGATGGTTTTGATGGTACTGATCTTTTGACCCCATGTGCAGATTACAAGGCATCTTGTTTACAGGATTATGATTCTATGTTCAGGTTGATAATGGCATTCACAGGGTTTTGTTTTCAGGTGTTTGTGATGTTTAATTCAGCTGAGGTTCTGATCACATTTGTATGATAGGTGGTATAGTACTAGTTTGACAGGTTTGATATTTTGAGCTATATTGTTCTAAAGTGATCTCTAGGTTTTCATTTTGTATATTTTTCCATGATCATTCTTTAATTTCATATAGCTATATATATAGCTTTGGCTTACATGTGTTTACTATGGTCATCATTGTGACAATATTTGTGTTTTATTCATATGTCATATTTTTATTTCATGGCAAAGGTAACTCAGCTCAATCCTCTCTTTTGATATTTTGACTTGTCTAAAGTCATTGTGAATTATTTGTGACATCATCCAAAGGTTGATTGTGGACATAATGTAAAGTCACTTTGAAAAGTGACAAGGCATCATCTTTTGGACACAATGTTCTATACGGTGGTTGGCATTTGTTTTAAAACGTCATGACCATTATTAAAGTGATAATGGTGTCAACTTGGTAATCGGGCTCCACTGGATGAGTTTTCATCGTTAAACATTTGTTTTTGTTCACATGTTTATTTGGCAGCGACAGTATTATCATTTTGTTGCTTGGTGATTTGGATAGTTGGTAAACACGTGGACTTCAACATAGCTTATTAAGTTATCAGTGATTGTGGATTTTGAAATGATTACATTTGGGTTTGCGGATTCTAAATGATTATTGTTTTATGTTTGGTACTCAATAGCAAAGGGAAGTTAGGGAATTTCTTATTGAATTTTCATTTTGCTAAGGGTTTGAAACCCTAGTCTCAGCCACCGCCATGGAAGTTCATATTCAGCCATTTCTCTATCTCTTTTCTCTTGTTGCAAATGCCTTTGTCTTTTGTGAGTGTTATGATAGAGTTGGTATGAAGAGGGTACGAGCTAGGAAGGAATATTATAGGTCGAGCACGAATATAGGAGAGGAATCGACGACATCTCTCAGCTAGGCTGGTAACATTCAGTACAAAATCTTATGGTTTTTGGTTTCTATATTCAGGTTCATTTATTCAGGTATTATCCTCCCGTGCTTTGAAAAAGTTTTCAAATTTCAAAAGGGAATGACAGTTACTATCTTTTGTTTAAATTCAAATGATGTATTTAGTTCAGTTACTCTGGATTTCTGATTGTGGGCAATATGAAAAATTCAGTTATTTATTGGTTATTGTTTTTTATCATGGAGTTTGAGGTTCGGTTACACTTCTTCTGGCATTTGCAGTTACAACTGTTTCATTTTTCTATTCGAATGGAAAAAGGGCTTAGAGGGTATTATTATTTATTTTTCTCTTCGAAAAATATTTCTCTGTGAAATATGTTACTATAATCTTTGTTTTCAGATGGTATTGTGTTGCAGATTCTTTATGTGGTTACTTCTCTGATTCTCAGATCATACAGTCAGATATTTTGGTCAGAAAGTTTGTATTTTTGTGTATACCTAGCACAAATTCAAGAATAGTTTTGAAAAATTGGATACACCTTTGTTGTTGAATAACAAATAAAAGTTTTTGATTGTAATAGAAAAACAAAGAGAGAAATAGTCTATGAAAAATGAAGAGATTTTGAATACAACATTGTATGAATGGTCTAATCTAATGGACATGTTTTAGTTTGAGATTGTAAATCTGAAATATAAGATCAATACAAGCTATCTTAAGATTAGACAATGACTAGAATTCTGAAGGCTCAACTCAAAACCTTGAGGATTGTAGGTATTGTTTGTTGAGAGGCACTTGTGAGAAAAGAGAGAAACAAAGAGACCCTCTGTATCATTGTATTTTTTGTAAATTGAAAATGGGTTGGTGCTCCTTTAAATTGGTGTTTCAAAATGAGGGGTTGGTGCTCCTTGATTTGGTGCTAAAAAATCAGCCTATAAGGCATTCTTAAAAGTGGTTTTTCAAATATAAGCCTAAAAGGCAACAGTTTAGGAGTGGTTTTTCTACCCCAGGAGGGTTTTCCATTCGACATATCTTGTGTCACTTTGCTCATATGTTGTTCCTCTAATTTATTGTGTGGATGATTTATTATGCAATGTTTCACTGTCATACTTCTCATTTCAGTTATATGTGATTGCATTCAATATATGGGTGAGTTAATCATTGATAAATGAGAGCATAAATCCGTTTTGTTTCAGTTTCTGTAAAATTTGTCAAATCAGTTAATGACACTAATTCACCCCCCCCCCCTCTCAGTGTCTTTTTCACTCCAACAATTGGTATCAAAGCATAGGGTCCTTTGATAGGTCTAACCAACCTAGATTCTGGTCTTGGAGTCTGTTTAAAATGTCTCAAGCTCATGAAGGCACATCTATGACTAGAGCTCCATTATTTGATGGAACAAATTATGTATTCTGGAAAATCAGAATGGAGACTTATTTGAATTCTATTGAGCTCAATGTGTGGAGCATAGTGTTAACTGGGTACACTGTACCAACTACATTGCCCACAACTTCTAATAAGAAGAAAAAATATGAAACTAATGCTTGAGCAAAACATGCTCTCTTGTGTGCATTGACTAAAGATCTCTTTATCAAATTCATGCACTGCAGTTCTACTAGGGATATCTGGGTTAAACTTGAAGCCATCTATCAAGGAAATGAAAAAGTTAAACAGTCAAAAGTCCTTACTCTAAAACATCAGTTTAAGGAATTAAAAATGAGGGACGATGAAAAAGTAGCTGATTACTTCTTGAGAGTTGATGAAATTGTTAAAGCTATGAAAGGGCTAGGAGAAGAAGTACAAGAATTTGATATTGTAACTAAGGTCATTAGAACCTTACCGACTAAATTTGAAGCTAAGGTCTCTACTCTAGAAGAAAAGAAACACTTTGACCAACTTACCCTAGATAGCTTACAAGGCACTCTGATTGCCTATGAAATGAGAATCAATAAAAAAAAATCCTTTGCAAAAGAAACTGCCTTTAATACTGAAAGGAAAGAAAAAGATGAGGTTAGTGAATCAGAATTTTTTGATTCTAAAGAATCCCATTTTGTTAGAAAGCTCAAAAAGGGGTCTAGAAAATATAAGGGAAAACTTCCCTTCAAGTGTTTTAACTATGGAAAAATAGGTCACTTTGCTGCCAAGTGCCCCTATTGTGATATGAATAGTGACAATGAGAAATCTGAAAAATTGCCTAATAAAAAGGCCTATAGACCTAAACAAAAATTCAACTTAAAAAAGAAGAAGAGTTTGTTCAGAAAAAATGAAACAGACACTGAATCTGAAGATTCTTTAGATGAAGAAGATGAAAAATTATTCATGGCTGAAATCATTCAACAAGAAGATACTAACAACAATGATGTTATTGTTGAAGATGGCGAAGTAGATCTAGAAGGTGAATTGAAATGTGCTTTAAAAGAGATTAGAAAACTCAAAAAACAAATGCTTGCTCAAGAACAAAAATTTTCTCAAGCTCTTGCTCAAGAGAAATTTTCAAATCAAGAAATAATCTCCTTGAAGACTCAACTTGAAGAAGCCAAGAGAGTTGAGGATTTTTTTCGTATTGGTATGTCATAAAGATCAATAAATTCAAAAACTTGAACATGAAATTGTTGATCTTAGGATGACCATTGAGAAGTATGAGAGTACTCTAAAACTGAATGACATGCTTAAGCAAAAATTGAACAAGGACAAAACTAGTATTGGGTTCGTGAAGGGTGAATGTTCAAATGATGGTGCAAAGCATAATGATGTTGCTGCAAACAAATGTTTTGAATCTAATCATCTTGATTCTGATAAGAATCATGTTCATCATTTTAGGAATAAAAAAACATCATATAATTTCAACCCTTGCTTTTATGGGTAATGTTTTTTTTGCAACAGATTTGGCCACAAAGTGAGCTCTTGCAGGTCAATGAATCCTAGAACACCTAGATTTGGTCATAGGCAACACCTTGGTTTTTCTAGACAAATTAGATGCTTTAAACGCAATACCGTGGGTCATTCTGCTAAGCAGTGCAAAGTTGATCTGCAAAATAAATAATAGAAAACCAAAAAGGTTTGGAAACCTTAAAATGTCAAAAACATAGAGAAAACTATGTAGTTCAAATAAATTTTCATTCCAAGAAAAAGGACTTATGGGTCCTGGACAGTGGTTGTTCAAACCACATGACTGGTGACAAAGAAAAATTCATAAATCTTGAAGATTATGTAGGTGGATATGTGAAGTATGGAGATAATTCTGGTATACAACTCAAAGGTAGAGGTTCACTTCTTCTGAATGAGGACACTCCTATCTACAATGTGTATTACATAGAAGGTCTAAAGCACAATATTCTAAGTGTCAGTCAAATTTGTGATAGTGGCTATCATGTTTTGTTCACTTCACAGGGATGTGAGATTAAAAATAAGCTTGGAAAGGCTAAATTGCTGCTGGAAGAAGGACTAAGGTGAATGTTTACAATCTTCTTGACACATACAGTAATGAAAATAATCAAGGTATATGTTTAATGAGTCAAGTTGAAGAAAGTTGGTTGTGGCGTAAGAGACTAGGTCACATTAACTTTGACAATATGGTTAGGATAAAAAAAAACCAAAATGTAAGAGGTTTGTCTATCTTAAGAAAACTTGAAAATGCGGTTTGTGAAGAATGTCTCAAAGGAAAGCAAACAAAGGTGAGCTTTAAATCTAAAGAACATTCTTCTAATAGGCCTCTGCAACTTGTTCATACAGATTTATGTGGTCCTATAAGGAATAGATATATCAATGGTGAGAAATATTTCATGTTATTTGTTGATGATTACTCTCTTATGGTTTGGGTTACTTTTCTCAAGCACAAATCTGAAGCATGTTAACGTTTTAAAGTCTTTAGAAAAATGGTTTAAAGGGAGTCAGATTTAAAATTGAAATGTTTGAGATCTGACAAAGGTGGTGAATTCACTTCACAAGAATTCATTGACTGTTGTGAAAGACATGGCATAAAAAGACAATATGCGGCTTCCAGAACACCTCAACAAAATAGGGTTGTTGCGAGAAAGAACATAACAGTAAAAGAGATGGCAAGGACTATGCTAGATGAAGCAAAACTGCCAAACATGTACTGGAAAGAAGTTGTTCATACAACTGTCTACATCTTGAATATAGTACAAATCAGTGAAATCCAATTTCACTCCATATGAACTGTGGTATGGTAAATCTACCTCAATTAAATACTTCAGAATATTTGGTTGTAAATGTTTTATCAAGAGAGATGATGATAATTTAGGTAGATTTCAATGTAAATCTGATGAAGGTATCTTTTTAGGATACTCCACTCATAGCAAAGCCTATAAATGATTTAATAATAGGTTGAATAAGATTATTGAATCTGTCAATGTCAAATTTGATGAAAATCCGCTTTTAGATGCTGAACCTATGTAGGATGATGAGGAAGAAGAATTTGAACTTGAAATAAATTCAGAAGGCTTTGAAATAGAAGAGCCTGAAGTTGAATTAGCAAGTCCTAAACTTGTTGAAGAAAATTCTAAAAATGCTTAAACAAGTCCTGAAAAATGTGTGACAAAAGCACCTTCAAAATCTCTTGCTATAAACCATCCTAAAGATTTGATTATTGGAGATAAATTTGTAGGATTTCAAACAAGAAATACTAAATCTGATGGAAAAGCTCACATAGCTGAGCTTACTGCTTTCTGTTTGGTTACATAGTTTGAGCCAAAAATAATAATTGAAGCTCTAACTGATGAATGTTTCTTAATGCAATGCAGGAAGAAATTGATCAAATTGAGAAAAATCATACTTGGGAGTTAGTCCCAAGACCAGATGACAAAAATATCATAGGGGGTAAATGGATATTCAGAAATAAATATGATGAAAATGGCCATGTTGTTGGCAACAAGGCTAGAAATTTCTGCAAAGGGTATGCTCAACAAGAAGGTGTTGACTTTGGTGAAACCTTTGCACCTATAGCTAGACTTGAATCTATTAGAATATTCTTGGCTTATTCTATTTTCAAAAACTTTATTGTATATCGAATGGATGTCAAAACTTCTTTTCTGAATGGCTATTTAGATGAAGAAGTTTATATCGAACAACCTGAAGGATTTATTTGCAAAAACAAGCCTAATCATGTTTATAGGCTGAAAAAGGCTCTATATGGCCTTAAACAAGCTCCTAGAGCTTAGTACTCTAGACTGGATAATCATTTGATTTCAAAAGGCTTTGTTAGAGGAGGTGTAGAAAACAATCTTTATGTTAAGATTGAAGGTTTTGATATTCTGGTTGTTGAAATCTATGTATATGATACTATCTTTGGCTGCAACAATATTGCTTTGAGTAAAAAAAAATCTCAGATTATGGAATCTGAGTTTGAAATGTCAATGTTGGGAGAGTTAACTTTCTTTTTAGGTCTTCAAATTTCTCAGCTTGAAACAGGTATTTTTCTCTCTCAATCAAAGTATGCAAGAGAGATGTTCAAGAAATTTCAAATGGATAAATGCCATCCAGTTAGCACTCCAATGGTTATAGGCTGCAAACATAGCAAGGTTAATGCTTCTCCTTATGTAAATCCAACTAACTATAGGTCAATGATTGGCACATTGTTATATCTAATAGCTTATAGACCTAACATAATGCAGGTAGTTTGCATGGTTGCAAGATTTCAGTCATCTCCTAAGGAATCTCATATTAATGCTCTTAAAAGGATTCTTAAATATATTCAGGGAACTCTTGATTATGGTCTTTGATATCCTAGAAGCAATGATTTTTCATTAATTGCATATACTGATGTTGACTGGGTTGGTTGTCTGGATGATAGGAAAAGCACTAGCGGTGTTGCTTTCTTTCTTGGTTATCGATTAGTGCATGGCACATCAAGAAACAAGAATTTGTTTCACTCTCCACTGCTGAAGCAAAATATATTGATGCCACCTCTTGTTGTACTCAAGTTATCTGGATGTCACAAACTCTATCTGACATGGGTATTGAAGTTTTTAAACCTGTTTCTATTCTATGTGATAATACTAGTGCGATCAATATCTCCAAAAATCTTGTTATGCACTCTCGCACTAAACACATTGCTATTAAATTTCAATTTCTTCATGAATAGGTGTTGGCTAATGAGGTTTTTGTGCAATATGTTCCTACACAAGAATAGGTAGCCGATGTCTTCACTAAGCCTTTGGCTAAAGAGGTATTTGAGAGACTTCGGTCTAGATTGGGAGTTGTCTCTCAATCTTTGCTCTCTTAATGCTTTATTTGGGTTTCAGGGGGAGATTTTTAGCTCTCTTAGTAGCTTATTGTTGCTTCATATGGTTTTATCTTTGCTGCTTCATGCTATATTTGCAATTGTTTCATTCAGTTTTCTTGTCCCTTTGTCCTTGTGACAAAAAGAGGGAGAAGAGCTTGTTGAGTTTTTGGGTTCAGATTTGGCACTTTGTTTCAGATGGATCATTTTTTGCCATCAAGGACAAAGGGGGAGTTTGTTGAGATTCTCTTATGGTATTTGTCCTTGATGTCAAAATTGTGTTTCTGATTGGCATCTTGGTGATTGATTATCAGTTGCATTGTTTACATTCAAATGGTTGGCACTCTTGTTCATATTCAGTTTTGGCATACTTGGTTTTGGCTTCAACATTGTGATGATGGTTTTTGATGGTATTGATATTTTGACCCCATGTGTAGATTACAAGGCATCTTGTTTACAGGATTATGATTCTATGTTCAGTTTGATAATGGCATTCATAGGGTTTTATTTTCAGGTGTTTGTGATGCTCAATTCAGCTGAGGTTCTGATCGCATTTGTAGGACATGTGGTATAGTACTAGTTTGACATTTTGAGCTATATTATGCTAAGGTGATCTCCAGGTTTTCATTTTGTATTATTTTCCATGATCATGATTTCATTTCATATAGCTATATATATAGCTTTGGCTTACATGTGTTTACTATGGTCATCATTGTGGCATTATTCATGTTTTATTCATATGTCATATTTTTATCTCATGGAAAAGGTAACTCAGCTCGGGCCTCTCTTTTGATATTTTGACTTGTCTAAATTCATTGTGAATTATTTGTGATATCAACCAAAGGTTGATTGTGGACATAATGTAAATTCAATTTGGAAAGTGACAAGGCATCATCTTTTAGACACAATGTTCTATAAGGTGGTCGACATTTGTTTTAAAAGGTCATGACAATTATTAAAGTGATAATGGTGTCGACTTGGTAATCAGGCTCCACTGGATGAGTTTTCATCAATAGACATTTGTTTTTGTTCACATGTTTATCTGGTAGCGATAATATTATCATTTTGTTGCTTGGTGATTTGGACAATTGGTAAACACGTGGACTTTGACATAGCTTATTATGTTATCATTGATTGTGGATTTCAAAATGATTACATTTGGGTTTGTGGATTCCAAATGATTGTTATTTTCTATTTGGTACTCGATAGCAAAGGGAAGTTAGGGCATTTCTTATCGAGTTTTCATTTTGCTAAGGGTTTGATACCCTAGTCTTAGTCGCCGCCATGGAAGTTCATATTCAATTGTTTCTTTGTCTCTTTTCTCTTGCTGCAAACACCTCTGCCTTATGTGAGTATTATGATAGAGTTGGCATGGAGAGGGCATGAGCTAGGACTTGGAAGATTACAGGTCGAGCACGAATCTGGGAGAGGAATCGATGACATCTCTCAGCTGGGTTGGTAACATTCATTACAAAATCTCATGGTTTTTGGTTCGATCTTCAGGTTCTTTTATTCAGGTATTATCCTCCCGTGCTTTGAAAAAGTTTTCAAATTTCAAAAGGGAATGACAATTACTATCTTTTGTTTAAATTCAAATGATGCATTTAGTTTGGTTACTCTAAATTTTTGATTGTGGGCAATCTGAAAATGTCATTTATTTATTGGTTATTGTTTTTTATTATGGATTTTGAGGTTCGGTTACACTTCTTATGGCATTTACAGTTACAATTGTTTCATTTTTCTATTTGAATGGAAAAAGGGCTTAGAGGGTATTATTGTTTATTTTTCTCTTGGAAAAATATTTCTCTGGTGAAATACGTTACTATAATCTTTGTTTTCAGATGGTATTGTGTTGCAGATTTTTTGTGTGGTTACTTCTCTGATTCTCAGATCATACAGTCAGATTTTTTGGTTAGGAAGTTTGTATTTTTGTGTATACTTGGCACAAATTCAACAATAGTTTTGAAAAATTGAATACACCTCTGTTGTTGAATAAAAAATACAAGTTTTTTATTGTAATAGAAAAATAGAGAGAGAAAAAGTCTGAAAAATGAAGAGAGATTGAATACAACATTGTATGAATGGTCTATTCTGATAGACATGTTTTATTCTAAAATTGTAAATCTGAAATATAAGATCAATACAAGTTGTCTTAAGATTAGACAATGACTAGAATTTTGAAGGCTAAACTCAAAACGTTGAGGATTGTAGGTATTGTCTGTTGAGAGGCACTTGTGAGAAAAGAGAGAAACAAAGAGACCCTTTGTATCATTATTTTTTCTATAAACTGAAAATGGGTTGGTGCTCCTTTAAATTGGTGTTTCAAAATGAGGGGTTGGTGCTCCTTGAGTTGGTGCTCAGAAATAAGCCTATAAGGCATTGTTAAAAGTGGTTTTTCAAATATAAGCCTAAAAGGTAGCAGTTTAGGAGTGGTTTTCTACCCCAGGAGGATTTTCCACTTGGCATATCTTGTGTCACTTTGCTCATCTGTGGTTCCTCTAATTTATTGTGTGAATTCTTTATTATGCAATGTTTCACTCTCATACTTCTCATTTCTGTTATATGTGATTGCATTCAATATATGGATGAGTTAATCAATGATAAATGAGAGCATAAATCTGTTTTGTTTCAGTTTTTGTAAAATTTGTCAAATTAGTTCATGATACTGATTCACCCCCCCTCTCAGTGTCTTTTTCACTCCAACAAAGGTCATGTACCACCTTTATACCCCTTACCTTAGAAGGAAAAGGTCCTACATACATATATTTGTCACCTTAACAAGAGAAAGTACATGGTCAGTAATTTTGGGCATTATATTGTACCTTGCACTATAATAAGCTATGGTTGAATGGCCTTAAACTAAGATTAACAAGGTTGTTAGGGACTCCTCCAAATACCTCAAGGGTACATGAGGAAAAACATATAAATGAAAGGGAATAATGTCAATTAGTTAGGAGGAGAGGGTAACCCACTCTCCACCTTCACTTCTATAAGGTATAAAGTTCTTGGGGGCTTAGCCAAGAATCACAAGATGCCTTATTTTCTTTGATTCAACTCCTGCTATTTATACTCTATTAGAACACATGATTTGAGGTCATCCCTTAGGGAGATGGAATTCCCAAGAAGGCCTCCTAAACAGAATGGTCCAAGTTTTTTTGATCACCTAAGATCACACAAAGCTCAAGGGGAGAGCATAAACACGTTGTGTTCCTTGTGTTACAATGATGCAAAAAAGAAAAAGAGACCAACTTAAGTTTTTGATCTCCAAGATCACCCAAAGGTGCGAGGAGAGAGCATGCACTTAAGAGGGTCTCACAAGCACATCAAATAAATATTAATTCTTGCTAGTCTACCTTAGTGCAACTAAACTAGTGAGAAAATAACTTCTTTGACAAGCAATCCTGCACTAAAAAATATTAGTTTTTGTCTTTTTAGGTCTTGGACAAGCGCGAGACAATTGCACAACTAGTTAGCAACCAAAAAAGTTAGAAAAACATAACAAAAACATCAAAAATTAGCAAAAAGATAGAGGTTCCAAAATACAGAGCAGAGGCGTTGAATTAGTGCAGGTATTGAAACATAGAGAAAAGGCGCCAAAAGGTGAAGTATGCCTACCAAAACATAGGTGTTGAACATATGTGCATAGGTGTTGAACCAACGCAGGCACTACAGCAGCTCACATAGGCATTGATCTAGAAAATCCATGAAAAACTATTAAAAAATCACAAAAAAAATAGTAACCAAAAGAATTCAAAAGACTCCAAAAACATTAAGGGAGGTAAAGGATTAGATAAACAAGTTGTTAGAAAACACCTAAAATTGAGAAAAGACCAAAAAAAGATTAACAAAGTCAACAAATAAAATGCCAATCAATAGGGGAGCTGAAACACTAAGCGTAAGCATTGAAGCAACGTAGGCACTAAATCACATAGGCACTGAACCATGACAAAGGCATTGATCTTGCATGGAGAGGTGTTGAAACAAATTCGAAGGCATTGTTCTGCTATCTGCAACGTAAAAAACTTCATAAAAACTCATTTTTTTGTTAGTTTCAAGGATGTGGGTCCTACCAAGTGTGTCAAAATGAAAATGAATAAAAGGGTAAAAGACAAAAAATAAAAGATAAATGCAAATAAAGAACAATTATCTTGTCTTGTACCTTTTCACCTCATGGATTGCATTGAAGTAGATGCACCCATGTCTACTTGATGTGCTCCTTGATGATGTTTTAGTTGGATAGAATGTGGTTGTTTATACTAGCAACATGATGTTGGGATGGAGGGTTTATAGAAGAAAATGACAGCATAAGGATATGATGAAGGTAGATGTATCAACGTGAGAGCGAATGCCTCAATTTATAGATTTTTGATGGGTGAAATCAATGGCTAAGATGCATTGATTAAATGGAGGGTCAAGATTGAATGAGATGATGAAGGCTTAGCCTTGTGACAATTGGAAAGGAGGTTTAAGAACAAGGTGTGCTCACACATGTATGAACACACATTGGAAAAAACATGAAAGAGATATGTATATAACATGTATAAGAGGTAGGGTGGCTTGGGAAAGTGTCATATCTATGACATGTGTAAGAGGTAGGGTGGCCTCACATGTGTGAGAGATATGCTCACACATGTATGAATAAGGGGTGTAGGATAGGTAGGTTAGGACACTTGTCACATGAAGATAAGTTTAGATCTTGATCCATGTCTAGATGGATTCAAGGGCTAGAATTGAGTGGAAAAAATTGATGGTGAGGTGGAATTAAATAATAAGAAAATGGTAATGAAGGTTAATTAGCATGAATAAATTAATTAAGTAGGTATTTAATTAATAGATAGAATGGGGTAAAATCAAGTGTGGTATGGTATGGATAGATGCAGATGTCTACAATAAGTGCATTAAATGTTACCATAAGATGGTATAATGAAATTATGGTATAGGTGATTTTAAAAACTGTGTTTGTTCTTTCTAATAAGCACTATCCTACTTTAACTCAAAATATTTATTTTATAATATCTTATAATATAACTGATTATGTTTGGAAGCAAGTTTTAAATCAAACATAAGAATGATTATATAGATTAACTTCTTATTTTTATCTACCATTCCCATGTTATATTTAGAAAATTATTATAAAATAGATTAACTATTAATCATATATTTTAAAAAATAGTTATAATTTATATTTGTTAAGGATGGGAAGACATGACCCAATCTAGAAGATATATAAATAGTGGGCAATTCCTTCTCCACAATTGAGGATCATTGTACTTTTTTGTGCTTCCAACAATTTAATGTAACGGAGCTATCCATGATAGCAACTTACTCATATATATATATATATGCAAGTTGCTCATTTAATGAAAGGGAGCTATCCATGATAGCAACTTGCTCATATATATATAATATATATCATGATAAACAATTTTCCTTTACAATAAGAGTTGATATATTCATATAAGTAAATAATTTATTGCTATTTAGTCTAATCAAAATAATTATGAATACTTTGAATTTTATTTTTAAACTCTCAAATCTTTTAATTTAATATTTGTAAAATAAATATTTCATTTTTATGAGATTAAGATTGTTATAAAAAAGTGCAATATATTGACCTATGAACCAACTAAAATTGATAAAATAACAAAACTTAATAATTATTGGACAAAACACATAGTAAACAGGTAGCTTTTAAGTGGTCAGGTGAAATACCGCTGTCGTTGAAAAGGCCCGATTACAGAATTGACAGCCTGGATTCCAACAAACAAACAAAACCGCTAATTAAGAGAAGAATCTTTTTCTACACGATTGGAATCTAGAAAAATATCTGTTTCCTGTTTGTGGATCATTATTTTCCCCAGTAGGTACGTCTGTCTTCTGTTAACTGGAAAGTGAGACAGCAGCCAAATTAGTCAACACGGACTTAACTGCACCTTAAAGTTGATACGGATAACAGTAGTGCCGCCTTTAATTTATGGTTTATTAAAGCTTGCTTACGTCATTCGTCGAAGTGTAGCCGCCTGCCACTTGCCACTGCATAGTGCCAGGCTGGTCTGCCGTAACGGCACAAACTCTGTTATGACACGTGCTGTTGTGGGACCCGCCATTGCATTATCTAGAACAGGTGCCAGCTCGTTTGATGGTGACGTTTGTGTTGAGGCGCAGGTATTTTAGAATGTAACGCTTCCCACTCAAGCTCACGATGGGACATGCTATTATTTCTATGCCCACGTCATCGAAAGTGACTGGCAGCTACACTTGCCGTCACTCTCAACCTCCTAAAGCGCAGACAATGCCAATGGAGATTTGACGGCTGAGTGATGACCGGGAATCGGGGGAACAGTTATTTTATCTGTTAATAAAGTCGATTATAATAATAAAAGATTGTAATTTAATTGGTGAGAATGATTATGTGTTTTTATTATTATTTTATTTATTAATGTTTTTGGAAGTGTGATTGAATAAGATTTGATTTTTAAATGACTTTAATATTCTTGAATCATTTTATCTGTGATAATTTAAATTAAAAATATTTTTATGATTTTTTATTTTTATTTAAATAAATAAATTATAACTAAAGAGGAGATGTTAAATAAATTATTTTTTATTTACATCGGATATCAAGACAAATACCCGGTTCCAAATTTTTTGAATAGTTAATTGCAAGGAAAGGCAGTGTATTCAGCAGAAATTATCTGTCTATAAATTTTGTACCATACAAAATAGATAGCATGGAGTCATCGAAGCTCTTTGTTTTTTTTTTTTATGTAATTTATATATTTTATTTAAAAAATATCATATTTAATATTTATTTCAAGTTAATGATATTAGATTTTCACAATTTATAATTATGATTAATATAGTATTTGGATTAGATTATGTGTGAGTTTTTGAATCAATATATCAGATGGCACTCTGTGATCCATCATCAAGATAATAAAGAAATGAAAGAGACATAAAACGACTAATTGTAGACCAAAAAATCATCTAATAAGAAAGAGGGTAGAGATAACAAGTTGTTATAGACAAAGGGATGGAATAAGATGGACAAGACATATTAATTATTGTATTTTTTCTTTATTATTTATGTGATTGTGATTTCTTTTCTTTCTTTATGTGTTTTGGTCTTTGTGTAAGTCTTGTTTATTCTTTTTATTGAATGCTTATCCTTGTCTACCTAATATGTAATTAGTGTGTGTCCCCCTTTATATATAATATAACATTTTTTCTATGTTTTCTTATTTCTCACATAGATCACAAATATTTGAAAACACTTCCACCCATTTCTTCATTGATTAACCTTCCTTAGAGATTTAAGGTTTTTAACATCAAAAGATAGGAGTGCCATTTTGTATGTCCCTTATATAACAAACAAAGTAGTAAGTATGGTGTTTGTTTATTTTACCTCAAATATTTAATTTGAAGCTCATTTATAATTTTCCTACCTATTTCTTACATTTGCTAGTCTAAAATATCATCAAAATCCTATAAATAGACCATTTCCCCTCCCAGTTGGAGAAACACAATTTGTAATCCTTTCAGGCCATCAATCTTACATTTTCTCTTGCTTTCACTTCAAAGTCATTACAAACATTGCAAGTATTGTAGTATTGCTAGAGCTTAGAGCCATTAGAGATTTTTGGAGCTTAGGCCTATCCTTATTATGGCTCTCTTTGTACCCTTTCTCCCTTCATGCTACCCATTTGTTTTCTCCCCATTACAATCCATCTAGCTTTCATGCCAACCCCCTAAGTTTGCATTCTCTTTGCCCATGCCCTCTATTGCCTCCACAAAAACCCTTAGTACCACCTTTAGTGCCTTTGTGATCCTTAATTTTTTTCTCATTGTGTTCCTTTATCCTTTTATTACAATTAACCTTATTTTATATCTACCAAAGTTTTACTTTTCATATCACCATTATCGTTATATTTTCTAATGATTGATTTAGCCTATGCATTCATCCATGCACCTGTTCATGTATTCTTCACAAACTTCTCTCAAAACATGTAACACTGTTGCATGTACCAACTCTATTATAACAACAACATACACCAACATTCATAGGATCAAACTCCAAATCTCCAACTACTTTTATGTTGAGACATACAAACTAGGGGATTGACTGAGGCAAGTGCCTAAATTTGCCCTATGCACAACATTTTCTCCTTTTCACACCTAAGGAGCCTTGCAACATTAGAAATGAGGCCTACAACATGTATGATAAATAACAATTGCTTTCAAACATTAAGTCGAGAGGACATGAGTGTGTAAGAAACAAGCACATAAAGTGGACAATAGTATGCTAGGAGGATAAAAGAATGGCGCATAAGGACACAAGCATGTAAAAAGGGACATTGTGTTTGGCAACAAATATACAAGTTTTCAAAAAGCTTTATGATAA
Organism: Sequoiadendron giganteum; assembly: GCA_007115665.2. NCBI lineage: Eukaryota > Viridiplantae > Streptophyta > Pinopsida > Cupressales > Cupressaceae > Sequoiadendron > Sequoiadendron giganteum. The sequence continues at coordinate 978,842,511 of CM021100.1, read as the reverse complement.
TTTATGGCCATCCTTAGTCAACTTCTTTGGCCTTCTTCAATTTTCAACCACTTTTCCAAGCATGTTCTATCTAAGCCCCTTTCATTTTCCCCTTCAGTTTCTTGAGCAACCTTAGTTTACTTTATTTAGATGTAAGATACTTGATCATTATAAGATGCAATTTGTAATAATTTACAGTCTACAGAAATATCAAAGAATTTAAGCCTCCTCCCGAGCTCGAATCCGAATAGCCCAGCAGAAAAATGAGGTCCGGAGGGTTTCTTTTGTCAAAAAAGGAATTGAAATTTCAGGATAAATTTGTTGACTGAAACTTATTTCAACACCTCTTTCATACTGCCCTTCTGTTATAAAGCTTAAACTTGTGTACAAGACAGACAGTGAAGAAAGCATTCTAATAAAATATATGTACATACAGATGAAATCACTGGCATAAGTACCGAATGGAACTTTATATATTTACATTTCATGGCTTCATTTATTCTGAAAATCCCGTTATCTTCGATTAGGGAGCAGACAAACCAAAAGTTTTAGCTAATCCTAAACTAACTATTTATCTAAAGCACTGAGCCCTGTTTGAACAAATCGAGGGGTTTCATGATGTTTTCAAGATCGGTACCCCTCGATTTGAACACTGCAATCCGTTAATGTAAGCGCGTACCTCCTTGGCGATCATTTCCTGCAGAATACAGAACATGCCGCCGCCAAAATCGACGCTCGTGACATCACCGTAGGAGGATTGACAAATCGAAGGCAGGGTCTGCGTGACCGCCATTTTAACGGCAGCCGACACCACAGACATGGCGTCCTCTGCTTTCAAGCAGCCACCGCTGCCCTGAACAAACGACAGAAAGAGCTGCTGTTGATTAGACAGAAATTCAAGAGAGTCAGGGCTGTGGGAGCTACATTCTCTGCTCTTGTCCTCGGAGGCGCTTCCGGGCAGCGACAGGCTGAGCGAGGTCGGAGGATCGAGACTGGACAATGATGAAGAAGCTTCTTCAGGGGCTTTCTGAGACTCATAGCCATTGAACGCCGATTGCAGGTGGAAGCTCGACCTCGCGCTGGGTGAATCCACAAAACTAACATCGCCATTCAAGTCTTTGGTTTTATCAGAATCTGCCGGGAATTCGATGAGATTCAGCGTTTTGAGCTCCCGACACTCATCCTCGTAATCCCCGAAGCTGAAACTGCTGCTCCGCTTCCTGCACAAGTTACTGGAAGGGGGAACTTGTTTAGCAGTGTGAGGAAGGGAGCGGCGGCGGAGGGTGGAATTCCAATGGTTCTTGATAGCATTGTCTGTGCGGCCGGGGAGGAGGCGGGCGATGGTAGCCCACTTGTTGCCATGGCGGCGGTGGGCTTGGATGATGGTGTCGTCCTCATCGGCAGAGAAGGGGCGATGCTCCACCTGAGGGCAGAGCTGGTTGCACCACCGTAGCCTGCATGACTTCCCAGAGCGCCCTGAAATCCCCTTGCTTATCACAGACCAGTTGCGCGCTCCGTATTTCTCCACCAGACTCTGCAGCGCTGAGTCCTCCTCGGGACTCCATGGCCCTTTTATCCGCTCCCCATCTGCACCTTTGTCCCCCATTCTTACTACAATTGCAATACCTTTATTATTAACACCAGTTTATCAGGTCTACAATTGTTTGCCTGCTCTTTCCTTCAGCTTTCCTTATAAATGGCTGCCATTCTCTACTATAAACAAAATAAACCGCCCCACCTTACTGTAAACCGCTTAGCAAAACAGTGTACGGGTTTCAGGGGTTTTCCAGTTATATTATTGGTGTTAGTTAGAAAGTGCTTTGGCCAAAAACGCAGGTAATACAAAGGACGCGATGTAAAGAGGTTAATGGCATTTCAACAGTTTTTAAGGAAGGGGAAGGGCAAGGGGGGCCGCACAGATATATGTTGTGGGGCCCTTCATATGGAGTAACATATACACTGCATTTATATCACGTAATGAGTTTGAGGTTGATTGATTGAGGTTAGAGAAATTCAGGTAACTTAAATTGGATTACAGGTTTGTTTTGGAATTTAATGTAATATTGTCTTTTATGTTTGAAATGATTTGGTAAAGAGTTATGTTGACTTTAATGTAGGTGTTTAGATAATTTAAATTTTTAATTGTGAAACTTGTTTGATATTAATTATATTTGTCTTTGAGAAAGTGTGGTACTTAAGAGTATTGTTGAGAATCTACTATATATAAATACGAGTATAAATTTTTTTTGATGAACTGCTTGATACTTGAATAGATCAACATGTTATGATATTGTTATGAGGATTCAACCGTGTAGTTTTCGAGTCAAACTCATTGACCCATGTTTCATGAGTAACTATGGTTCACAAGAACCCACATCTCTCATGATAATGAATGGTCCACTTAACACTCATTGCATATAGGTGATGCTCACAAAGGTGAAGCATTGGGCCTTCCCGAGAGGTCACCCATCCTAGTATTGCTCCTGCTCAAGCGGGCTTAACCACAGAGTTTTCTCCAAGGTTAAGCCCACTTAGCTTGCAACCCCATTTGTAAAACCTTTAGCAAGTGTTGTGCCATATGAACCATTTATTATAGAGCCCTTTTAGCTCATCAATTGATAAGTAGGAGGTATTTCCCACATGTCAAATTATGATATTGCTATCAAGATTCAACCGTGTAGTTTTCGAGTCAAACTCATTGACTCGAAAACTACACGGTTGAATCATTGAAACATGGGTCAATGAGTTTGACTCGAAAACTACATGGTTGAATCTTGATAGCAATATCATAATTTGACACACTGTGGAAAATACCTCCTACTCATAGATCAACATGATTGTTACTTTGTTCAAGGACAACATGTGTGTGAACCTCTTCAATGCTTTCACTGGGGTGTAGGCTTGCTTATCCATAAAGTCGACCTTTCCTTTATATTCTTGAAGGTTTGTCTAAAAAAAGCAATGAGATATTCCTCAATGTTGCCCACAGTGTTCCTTTGCATGAGCACTACAACAACTTTGGCCTTGACTTACAAGGCATACATAATGAAGTCCTTGGAAAAGTTAGGGTTGATCAACATTGGGGTATTAGCAATTGCCTATTTTTTGAGTTTAAATTATTGCTACCCTTCATCCACTTGAACTATTGATCCTACTTAAGCATGAGAGTGATGGGTTGGACAATACTCGCAAAGTCATATATGAAATTCCTTACAAAATTAATATTTTCCAAGAAAAAATGTAGTCATGTCTTGTATTGAGGAAGAGGAAGTGAAAGCTCTAGTATAGATTCAATCCTTTATAGGTTTATGGTAATGTCATCTCTAGAAACCACGTGCCACAAAAACTTGCCCTAAGGCACTTTGAATATGCACTTCCTAGGATTGAGGGAGATCCTATAGTATTGACATCATCCAAATACCTTCCCCAAGTGATTGAAGTGATCTTCTTTGTTCTTGGAAAAAAATAGTTACGTCGTATAGGTATATTGGGATGATCTTGTTGATTGGGTCTTTGAAACCAATATTTTTTGCTTTTTGAAATATGGATTTAGCATTTGGTAGACCAAAAGGCATTTTTAAATAAGCATACGTGCTCCATTTGGTGCTGAATTTCATTTTATGTCTATCCTCCTCTCTTACCAATATCTAATTGAAGTTAGAGAAGCTATACGATATGGAGAATTTATTAAAACCAACCATCATTTTGCAAGATTTGGTCCATGGATGGCAACAAAGAGTGATCCTCAAGAGATGCCCTATTCAGGTCCTTAAAATCCACACACTTCCTTATTTCTCCATTTTTCTTCTTTACAAGAACCAAATTAGATACCTGTGTTGAACGTTTGATTGGGCATATGTTTTTATATCACACCAAATTGGAGAGATCTTATTTCATGAAAGGCTCAATCTTGGATTCATCGACCTTTGCTTATATATTACTAGCTTGATCTCAAGTTGAGACTCAATTATGTTGCATTACCTATTTGTTATATCCCTTTGACCCCATAGTTTTAGGCATGACCTAGTCATACTTGTTACAAAGGTTGATGAGGTAATATTTTTATTCTTGTGTGCACATTTTTAACATCTTCACAACTATTTTAGGGGTAATATCCACATCCTTGCAATCTTTGTGTTGGCCAAAATCTTCCTTTTTTTATCTATATGAGTAATTAGAATTGAACATTCTTGAAGAGTGACCATTCACATAATTGCACATAATTTGGAATACAAGGAATCACTTGTTATAATAATCATTTTTTAATATAACAAGTTAAGAACATATATTATGGATCAACAAATTAATTTGGATATATAGTATAGAATTTGAAGTTGTAAACTAATGTTGCTTTTAAATTTTCATGTACATAGTTAATTTGAAAAATTTAATATGATGTTGAGAGTCGTGTTCTATATATTAAAACAAAAGAATTGCATAAAATATACAAACTTAATAATATTCAATGTAATGTCAAAGGCATAATATTTTAATATATGTAATCTTAATATACAACAAATTAGATTTCAATATGTCTCAAATGAAGCTAGATTCGACCATTAACACTGGCATTTGTAGTAAGAAATGATATTTAGAATACATATTTTTGTGTATTTATGTCAAGTTGAATTTGAATAATTAATTAGATAGTAGTGAATGATACATATGCTGATCAATATTTTTATATTTTAACATTAATGACATATTCTATTAATAAAATCTAAGATAATAAATATAACTATAACTAATAGAATCCTTTAATTATGTGGTATACAATTTTCACCATTACATTAATAAAGCTAAGCCTCACTTGTGTAAGATTGTTAAACAATTAATTTTCTCCAACTTTTATGTACTTTTGTCCAAAAGAAAATTTGAATGTGTGATGTATAATTAATTAATTAAATTTTTTTACCATAATAAATTCAAAATAGATTCAAATATTTTATGAATTTAAACGAAATAACATACTTTTAAATCAAGATTCAAAATATAAAAATTAATATTAAAAATTATAAAAAAATAAAAAATCTAATTTTCAATTAAGTATATCAAATGAATAGAATAGAATAGAAGACTTTTAACGTCCATGAGACCAAAAGAAGGCCTATGGGACAGTGACCCCAACAATTTTAGCATTGTGAAGTGTCGTTCTCCTGCCGTTTAATTTGATAATGAGCTCTCCCATTCGGCCCACCCATTCCATGCTGAATAAATCTTGAAAATTTTCTACTGTTAACCCACTTATGTAGCTTCCTTTGATGTCACTGTAAGCTTTGCAATCTAGGATAAAATGATTTTCTATTTCCACCTGCCCTGTTGCACAGAAGATACAAACCCTCTCTTCCCAAACTTCTTTTGGCCTTTTCCATCTCCCTATTTCACACCGAAGACGATGCGAGTTAGTCCTCAATTGTGCTATAAGAATCTTTGACCTCCACGAAATATTTGCCTCTATATATGCCTTTTGTTGATGATCCAAGTTGGCATTAAATTCTTCTACATAATACTTTTTCTTTCTCCCAACCGCCCTTGTCCACATAATCTTGCGAAATTTTTCAACCACATACAACTTTAATTCCTTACTATTATTAGAACACTCATTCAAGTGAATGATAGCCCGAACAGTTGCATAGGTTGTTAAGGGCTCTTTGGGTTCATCCCATGTAGGTCTCGAGATCGATTCTCTCCACTTGGATTTAATTGGCGACTAGCCGGTTCAAGCCCAATCCATCATCCCGAGAGGTTATAAGGAGGTTCATCCTCTCAAAAAACTAAGCCCAAAACCAAGTTGCTAAAACGACTAAAATAAGAGTAGAAAGAGGAGAGATCTCCCAATTATGGGATTTAGCCCATAAATCAATGAAATGAAAGATTTTAATTACGTCCACGAGGCCACCACAACCTATGGGACCCAGGAACAACACAGGACTGCCACCAAACAGGGGGGACCCTAAGCAATTTGAGTTCTTCGCTCGAGGTCAACCCTACTCCGGTGAATTTTGATGATGTAGTTTCCTGATTTGGACAACCTTTCCTCCTCAAACAGGGTATTTAAATTATCAACTTGTAAGGTGTCCACATAGTTGGCCCGAATATCATTATACGCTGAGCACTCCATAACAAAATGCCATTCTATCTCCACCAATCCCATGTCACAAAATCGACATATTCTTTCTTCCCATTCTTCTTTAGGAACCAACCATCTTCTCATTTCACATCTAAGACGATGTGAGCTAGTCCGGAGCTGGGCTATCAACATCTTTGCTCTCCATTTAATGTTCGCTCTTATATAGGCCTTTTCTTCATGGTCCCCATTGGGGTTAAATTCTTTGGTATAGTAGTCTTTCTTTCATCTTGATTGTTTTGTCCATATAGCATTTTTGAATTTTCGCTTCACATATTTTTTTATTTCTTCATTTGTACTTGGACAATCTTGTATTTTCACACCCCACTTTTTCATCCACTTTTTGTTTTGTTTTATCCAAGTATTATTTCTTCTATCCAGGTTTTCTTCTATAATCAATTTAGGCCAACGGTAGTTCTCCATGTTTTGCACCTTTTGCAAGTAACTTAGTAACCTGATCATCGCGAAAGCCTCCAAGGGGAAGGTGCATGTCTCCGCTAATAAAATCTCATAAGGTATTGCAGTTTTGAGCTTAAGGCTACTAACAATTAGATGCTTTTGAATTATTTCCACTTGCCTCCATTTCTGATCTGACATGCTGCTGCCCCAAATTTCACACCCATATAAAACCACCGGGGTCACAAGTAATCCAAACAACGTCCTCTTGGTTTTCCAATCCCATAATTCAGCATTTCTACATCTGTTTTGTAGAGAGTAAAGCGCTTTCCAACCCCCTTGGATCCTTTTTGCTCTACAAGTTTCCCAACTAAGCTTGTGGTGAAAGTCTAGCCCCAGGTATTTGTATTCATCAACAATTTCCAACGGATTGCCTTTGAAGATAAAACTAATTTGTTGTTTTTTCCTTTGTAAAGAGAAGATCATTATTTTAGTTTTACTAGTGTTCCACTTGCATCCCAACTTCTTGACAAAAGCATTCAAGAGCTTTCAAATGTTTTATGAGTTCATGTGTTGATTTAGCAATCAGAATAAGATCATTGGCATACAAGAGCAATTTTATAACATAACTGACCAATTGAATACCTTCCACACCCCCATTGTCTAACCACTCTTCTAGCTTGTCAATGTAAAGCCCAAATAGCGTTGGGGAAAGCGGGCATCCTTGCTTGACCCCAATGTCGCTACCAAAGCACTCAAACATACCTTCGTTTGTTTTGATTTTAGCTCTGACATGTTCATACAGCCTATGAACATCTGCCCTAAGCACCTTCAAAACTCCCAGTTCCTCCATTCTAATCCACAACTTATCCCATGGCATAGTGTCAAAGGATTTTTTAAATTCAACAAAGCAGCAAAAGGCCTCCTCCCCTTGCACGTTTCATATTTTTTCAATCAAAAATCTGAGAGTAATACCATGATCAATAGTGGAGTGTTTCAGTCTAAAACCAGCCTGCCCCTCTGCTCTTTTTCCCTCTTTCTCGGCCCAACAACTAATTATGCGCTCAATCATGCTTCTGAAAAGTTTTTCAAGAAGTGGATTAATCATAATAGTGTGGTAGTTTGATGGGTTATTTATGTCCCCGCTTTTGAATAAGGGAATAACAACGCTAGTTGTCCACCCTTCCGGAAAGCCCTCTTGAATAACCCTGTTGAAGATGCCCTTGATGCAAGTTGCAAGGACCTCAATGCCCCATTTTAAGAATTCAACTTGCAGCCCATCAATATCCTGCGCTTTTCCCCCAGCCAACCTTTTTATGCCTTGATTGATGTCATCGATGGTGAAAAGTTCAGTGATAGCCTTGATTGTAGTAGGTTTATGTTTATCTTGTTCCCGCTCATACAATACCTTTGCATATTCCAGCCATTGAGAGCTTTGATATTGTTTTCCACTTGTTTTTTTTTTGTTGTAGCTCCTTCCAAATTTTTTTGGGGTTGTTCTTTCCAAGGGCAATCAGCTCTAGCCTTCTAGTGCTCACATATTTTTCTTTTTTTTTTTCGTATCATCTTTTCATATTCTTTCTTGTTTTCAATGGTCCTTCCATCCTCACAATGTTTTCTTTTTGTTATCTTGCACTCTTCATCAAACCATGGGTTTGCTAGGAAAGTAGTTGTAATTTCCTTCTTAGGCCTAGCCCTCTTACACTCATCTAAAGCCTTGTGACAATGGGGATCAACATGCTCTTGTTTATAGTGTGTTGCTCCGTGTTGGTTATCTTCCTTTCGTAATCTCTAAAAATCCTTTTGAGTGCAGCCTTGAAGACCTCCTAATTATCACGGTTCATGATGATTCTACCTTGCGAAGGCACTTTCTTTTTGCTGATATGAATCTGCCCTCCCTGGTGCACGTCAATATGGGTGTCAAGATTCACATATATTGGATTATGGTATGATTTGAGCTCTAGAGGACACTTTCCACTCATAAGATTCTTTATCTTTGATGTGTAAACGTTCGAGCAAATGACATAATCGACCACACTTTTCCCATTGTATGTTTTGCAGGTGATGTTGTCAGAGTTTGGCCATGTCCTCATACCATTGAAAATGACCAAGTTGAATAGACTACACAATCCCAATAGTTCAGCCCCGAAGTGCATGACATTGTGCTTATTATCTTGGGAATTCCTTTCCCACATATGCTATCCCTCTTCCTCCAACCATAGCGGATCACATTTATCCTTGTCTTTGCTTTTCAAGTTGAGAGCTTGTATTTTTTTTGTTCTTGCATTAAAATCCCCTATTAAAATAACCTCTCTGGTGTAGGAGCACCTTAAAGGTCTTTTGGAAGATCTTGGCAATTTTGGCTTGTAGGTGGTTCTAGCCAACCACCAAAGGAATAAGGACTATGATGTAAAGTACCAATTTTTGTTTTTGATGTGTGAGTAAAGACAAACTTAGGGTAGTCTAGGGCTTTGAAGTTTGGAGAAGCCTGAATGATGAAATTAGGCAAATTAGTCAATGTAGACTTGGCAATTTGTCCTAAAAGTGGGAAAAGGGCATTAATGATGCTCTAAGCCTGACCCAAGGGTCCTAGCACGTGGGAGAAAGGTATATAAGGTCAGAAAAACCCTAATTGAGCATAAGGGAAAGCTATTGTACGTTTTGGAGTTCTGGAAGGAGATTTTGTGAGTTGGAAGAGTGCAAATTTCATTGAATTTCTGTGTTTGGGCCTTCATCCAGTCAAGAATGGATTGAAAGGACCTGTCTAATGCTTTGAGTCTTTCAATTGTGTCACTTAATTACTGTGTGAAGCATTATATTAGTCATTTAGTTCAATTGCTTTCTGTTTTGCAAGTTTTTAGTGTTTTTTGTCTCATTGCCGGTTTAGGCCAGTTTTTGGAAATAATGATCCCCACTTGAATTCCCGTGGCAAGGCTACCATGGCCACTTGGAATCAAGTAGGGGAATTTTTTTATAGTGTACATATGGTGTGTGGTGTCTTGGTTTGCAGGGGAGATGGTGAATTCATCAAGCACTAGGCAAGTGCAAGTGCATTCTGGCTAGTGGCTTGGAGAGGACAGCAGTAAAGAAAGTTTCTGAATGGATTGGTTTGTGCCAATCAGGAGAATGGAAGTGTGGGCACATGTATTCCAGACATGTTTGTAAAAGGAGGAGAGTTGAGGAGGTCATTGAAGCCCTCAAAGAAGGAAAAGGTGCTAAAAACCCTAGAACCCTTGAAAATAGGAGGTATGAGGACAGTTCTATGTACAGACACTTGTAGAACCCAAGACCTAGAAAATATTGAAGCCTTGAGGGTCACTAGAAAGAATCTGCAAAAACATTTTGGGTTTGTTAAGACAGTTTGTGAGAAAAGACAAGAAAACGGGTTCTAGGAGGCCTAAAAGGGGCAAAAACGCTACAAGGCCTAGAAACTAGAATTTCTTGAAAGCGATGGGTAAAAGATGAAAGTTTCCAAAGAATTGGATTAGTAGGGAGACAAAAAAAACTAGGGGAAAGCTAGGATACCCTTCCCTAAGGCCTGGAGTGGTAGGACACATTGGGTCAGTGTGGAGCCCAAGGAAGCTTAGTGGTGGAATGGGAGTGAAGGTGAAGAATTTGAAATTGGTGGAGAGTCCTATGTGGTGAGAGGGGTTTAGGAGTGATCCTTGAGTAGGGTAGAGTGGAATACCCTAGGAAGACTAGAGAATAGGTCTTGGGAAAGAGCAAGAGTGCTCCTGAGGGATAGGACTCCCCATCACTCTCCCATGTCATTATAGACCAAAATGTCTTTTTTTAGAGCAGCAAAAGGGTCCTCACAATCAAGGTTCCTTTCCTTGTAGGATTTGGAGCCTTTTGGAGTGAAGTAGCATGCTACCACTCTTATGACAGTCTGATTTTCTGTTATTTTAAACCAAACATATTGTTTGTTTGGGTCTTCTTTCTCGATTTGAATGCTATTGCACCTTGATTCTTTGATTAGGACTGCAAGTCCACCGTTTCCTTTTCCACTATCAGTTCTCTCATTCCAAATGGAAGTTTTTTTATAACCTTCAAAATTTGGGATCTTACAGCCATCATGCTCATGAGTCTTCGTACGAATGATGATGTCCTTTCCATCCGCTATGGGCCCTAAACCATTTCCTCTTCTCCACGGGTAACCTCTACAATTCCAACTTACCATTGATAACTGATCTTGGTGGGCCCTGAGTTCCTATTTTTGTTGTGTAATTTTGTCACTAACTTGAGCTTTCCCATTTTGTAACCAAGCCCATTTTCCTTCGTTCCTTGTTGCTTTTACTTTTTCCCACTCTTTATGCCTTTCTTCTTGTTGTACTATTGTTAAGTCTTCATCAAAGTATATTTGCGTACCCTTAAGGAACCTCTTGTTCCTTAACAACCTGTTCTTATCTTCAATATTCACCAAAGTGACCCTTACATGCCTAATCTTGCCATCCTTCACCCATTTTCCAATTTTTTTGCTTGTTGAATGGCTCCTGTCCATTGTAACTCGTCCTTGAAAAAATCTTTTGTTAGCTCCTTTGTGGTTTCTTTCTCCCCATAGTCCTTTAGCCCTTTAATAATGACATTCACAACCCTGATATTTTTGTCATTCTCTTCTCTTATCTGCCTTCGAACCTTCTTTTCTATGAGGTCCCTGTTTGTGTCTGAGGGACCTTTCACTATATGAGCCCAACTTTTGGCCTCCTCTAATTGGTCCTTTAGTTGGTTTTCTTTTATCTTCACGCTGCCCAAAACTGATTGTAACTCTTTTATCTGCATGTTGATGCTTTCATCTACCTCTTTTGATATGCCTTTGACTATTGTGCCACTTTGTGCTAGAACTTGCCTTATCGAAATCAATTCTTGCTCTCCTTTTGACATGGAGATTTGAAGTTTATTTATTTCTTCTTTGAGAAACTTGTTCTCCCTTGATAATTGCCAATTGACGTCCATGAACTCCTTCATTTTACTGTCTTCATATAGCCCCCTTGCCTCTAATGATTGGAGCCTCTTTTTCACGACCATTAGCTCATTGACATACAATTTAGAGGACCACAATAGAGGTGTTGTAGTAGGACTATATGAATCAGAAAGTTTACCCTCACCCCCTCCTACCTTGCTTGTTGGAATGTTTACCTCTTCGGGCTGGTTCACGACTGAGATTGAGTGAGCTATTGGGTACACTTTCTTGTTAACTACAGATTCCACTTTTTGAGCTTGTTGGGAATCAACAGCTTTTCATAAACAATTATGCTCTAGCCTTGGAAGAATAACAACAAATTTCCCTCTCTTTGCCAACTTTACTTTTCGAATTTGCCTACGTTTTAAAATCCCTCTGTACTGTTTTCATTTACATACACAAACCCCTCCCCAACGTTTGACTGGCTATCTTGTGGATAGCCCATCACGCATGATCCCCATGTGCCAAATAGAGTTGTTGTCGAGGACCCCCCTAGGAGGTGTGCAGGTGATTTAAAAGGAATTTGAGAGCTCCCCAGATCTAAAATTCGCACATATTCCCCTGAAATTGTGCATCACCGTTTACATTTTCAAAAGCCCCAATAGCTATTGTGTAATCAACCCCTGCCTCATTTCCTATTATCTGTTTTGATATGCTGCTAGTCACCGTTGGAAAAATAAGCTTGTTTGATTCTCCCAATATATTAGTATGTTTTGGAATGCTAATAGCATCAACTGCCCTAGAACCTATGCACGTTACCCTTGAGGCTGCCATATCCCCCCCATTTTCAGTGTGCCAACTCATTGGAAAAGTTATAGTTTGACTTGTGAAAAATAACCCTTTTGTTTTATACGAATTTGTGCTTGGTCAAAAAAAAAAATTGTTTTGAAAGCCAGAAGAGAAAAAAGGTAAAGAAAACTGAAAAGACCGATGTGGGGCACACATGTTCCCGCTGCCTACAAACCCTTGTCATTTTGCTACAAACTCCCAAGCCCTTGTTGGCGTGACCACTGTCCGCAACAGTCTGCAACCCTTGTCCACCACAGTCCGCAACCTTTGTTTGCCATTGCCGTTTAGTCCGTGCGTTCACCAGTCAAGCTCCAAAATGGCTTTTCTTTAAGCCTCCAAATTTTGTCTCCTATCTTCAAACGAGTTTATTTACACCGTAGGCGTATCCTATTTGAAGTGAGCCAAGCTAATTTTGACAATCCACGGTGTGCAATGCTGGAAAAGGGTCGGGAGATGCTCAAAATGATCTGAACCATTGAAAATTTAGTTTGCGGTTGTTAATTGAAGTCGGTTGGAACTGGGTTGTCACGTCCGTCGCCTGACAGAATTCAGGTCAAGTTGCAAAGTCACCCGCAAGCATATAAAAAAAAATACAAGTGTTGGCTGCATTTCGATGATGGCATTTGCGGAGGATGTGACGTTTATAAGTGGGCGTTATTCCCATGGTTACTATTCAGTCTTTTGCTTACTGCATTGCCAACTTTGTTTACCACTTGGTATTGAGGTGATTAAAGTTTGGGTGGAGGGAGACCGTGCAGTTGCAGTGACAAGTGACAGGTTGTTCCCATGACACGGTAATCGAGTGCAACTGGTCTTTCTTGTAATAAAATCCACCCTTTCCCCATCTGCCCACCCAACTCAAGTGCTTCTTCTAAGCTGTGTTTTGTCTAAACTTTTCTTCTCTCTTGCTACTCACTTGCACCACTTTTATGTACCCAGATACCAATTTGCCTACCCAAATGATCATATTTGATCCTCTTTGTCTCCGGAGGTTAGGCGTCATGGAGTCTCTCCTTTCCCACTTACCCACAATGATTCCTTTCATGGCGCAAGACTATCTAACTTCATCCTCCTCCTCCTTCCACAAGCTGCACCTCCCTCAGAATGAGGATGAGGAAGAAGAGCCCATTCTTAGCTTGAGACTGTCGGGTGAGAGGCCAAACAGGGAGACCACCCACGCTGAAATATTTGTACTATTTGAACTTGTCAAATATTGGATGTGAAAATGATACCTAGGAAGTTGGGCAACACATCTGCATTGCGCTGCTTGGAGCTTTCCACTAATCACTACATTTCCTCTTCTTCCATCACAATTGATGGAATGCAAATGTGGATAGGAAATATGATAAAATTAGAGGAGCTGCTTCTGGTCAAGGTGAATATGTCCCAAGTGGCAAGCGATGAATGGGGCAAATTTGTCTCTTCCATGTACAGTCTCAGGCATCTTCAAATGTCCAACTGTATGCTGTCTCGACCAATTCCCCCTTCCCTTGCAAATCTTACCCGTTTACACTACCTCCATCTCGATGGCAATTCGTCCTCCTCGTCCATACCTACTCACTCACAAAATCTTTCAAAACGTTGTTCCGTCTACAAGATGTTGGCAAGAATAACCTTTTTGTTGACTTCATTAGTCTTGTTAGCAAGAAAATTTCCAATTTAAGCTATGACTTAAAGAGATGAAGAGGAGCATGAAATATCAATGGGAAATTTAGAATAGCCAATGCATAATCCTTCTATTTTAGGAATTTTAGCATGCACATGAATGTCATCCACCTCATACACTTTACCCTTTCCCTTAATATTGTGTTTTGTCTTCTCCCCTCTTTATGGCTAGCCTTTCGTTATAGGATCCTTTACCATCATCTTTTTTCCCTTCTCCTTGGAAGGGATTTTAGCTTCTTGACTACATTCCCCACCACCCAAATTCCTTCTACTATGATCCTTCAAACTAGTAGAGAAAAAGGAAGGGTAGTAAGGACTAACCTTAGGAGACTTAGGTTTGAGAGTATAGGAGTACTATGATCCTTCAAACTAGTAGAGAAAAAGGAAGGGTAGTAAGGACTACCCTTAGGAGACTTAGGTTTGAGAGTATAGAAGAAGACCATCTCTAGCCCAAATTCTTTTTATTATGATCCTTCGAACTAGTAGAGAAAAAGGAAGGGTAGTAAGGACTACCCTTAGGAGACTTAGGTTTGAGAGTATAGGAGAAGACCACCTCTAGAGAGGATAAATGAGAATGATATCTCTTCTTATAGGTATGTCAATGTAATGAAAAAGTAGTATAATAGCTCCAAGTAGCAATGAGAAGTTATGGTTTCAAGGATAAAGCATGTTTGATAAGAAAAATAATTAGAAATTGGTATAGGGGGGACCTAATTCCTTTATTGAATTCAAGAATAGAGTATTCTTTGGTTGAGATAACAAAAATAAGGATAGATCATCAAACAATTATAAATGGAATGGCTCGACAAATTAAATTGATACATATAAAAGGCTTGGAAGTGGTCATGTAGTGTGACAAACCTCATGATTTTGAGCACCATTTCATCCCAAGGATGAGGTAGACAATACCTTGCATAACTTGTTTGAATCCTCATAACTTCAACCTTAATAAATGCTCTTAATTAGCAAGCCCTCTCCTTTTGAGAATATGTCAAACATTAACTTCTCTTTTCACATTATCACAAAATATGGGACTCCATTGAATTGAGATCCCCTCCCATGGCACTGGAGAGTTTTCCTAGCCTAATACTTTTGGTCTCTTATTTCCACCTCACATCACAAAGTCCTCACCTTTTATGCTAGGTTGAATTGTGTTCATTTCTACATTGATCCATAAATATAACCATAAAACCTTCTTTATTCTTGAAGAGCCATCTTGATTAGTCCTCATTATAGCCTAATCCTCCCTAACCCACCTACAAGACCCAACATGAGAAATTCCCCAATTAGCATTTAGTATTTCCATAATATATATGCCCTCAAATTTACGTAGTTATTAGATCTAGGTTAATATATGTGTATTTATACACTTCTAATTTTTTTAAAGCCTGGATAACACTTAAAAACTCATTTTCCATTACATTTTTAGTGAAATATATCTCCCTCTACCTCTCTCTATCTCTCTATCTATATCTCTCCCTCTTCGTCTCTCCCTCTATCTTCATCTCTACCTCTATCTTCCTCTCTCCTCCTCTATCCCTAGAAATCTCATTCATACATACACACACACCTCATTTATCCCTCCCTATCTCTCTATCTTTTCCCATCTCTATCTCTCTTTCCCTCTCTCTATCACTTGTCTATGCCATCTTCTTTCTCTCACTCTCACACCCTCTATCTCTATATCCCTATCTCCCCCTCTCTATCTATATCTCATTATCTCTACCTCTCTCTATATATCTCTCCCTCTCTCCTCTCCCTCTTTCTCTCTATATATTAAGCTATTTCTCCCTCTTTCCACCCTATCCTCTCTCTCCCTCTACCTACCTCTCCCCCCCCTCTTCTCTCTCTCTCCCTCTACCTATCTCTTTGCCTCTTCTCTCTCTCCATCTACCTATATCTCTCCCTTTCTCTCCCTCTCTCTCCATCTCCCTCTCTCTCTATCTCTCCCTATTTCTCTCTCCCTCACTCCATTCCTATCTCCTCTCTATCTCTCTATCTCTACCGAGCTTTCTCCCTCTCTTTCCATACATCTCTATCTCTCTCTTTCTCTTCCCATATATCTCTATCTCTACCACTTTATCCATCCTTCTCTCTCTTTTCATCTCTACTTATCTTTTTGTTCATCTCTTTGTCTCTCTCTCCCTCCCCCACCTCTCTCTCTCTCTTCATCTCTATTCATCTATCTCTACTTAAATCTTTTTTTTCATCTCTCTATCTCTCTCTCCCTCTCTCGCCCCCCCTCTCTCTTCATCTCTATTTATATATCTCTACTTATCTTTTTGTTAATCTCTCTGTCTCTCTCTCCCCCTCTCCCCCTCTCTTTATTTGCTTATAAATCTATCACTCTATCTCACCATTTATATCTCTCTTTATCTCTCTCTCCCTCTTCCTCCACATCTCTTTATCTCTTCCTCTCTCTCCTTCCCTCTCTATCTCCCTATCTCTCTAGATTTTTTTTTAACTCTCCCTCTACCTCCTTTATCTCTCTATCTATTTATCTACCTCTATATGAAAATATCTCTGCTTATTTCTTCCCCTCCCCCCCTCTCTCTCTCTCTCTTTTCTTAGACATATATATCTATAGATCTCTATCTCTCCATATTCTTCTTCCATCTCTCTCTATCTCTATCTCATTATCACTCCATCTCTCTACCCCTATAACTATCCCTCTCTCTCCCTCTCCCCCTATCTCTATATCACTTCTTATCTCCATCTTTGTCTTTCTATCTCCATCTTTGTCTTTCTATCTCTTTCTCATTCTCTCCCTCTCTCTCCCTCCATATATTTGTCTCTTCCATATTTATCTCTCTTTATCTCCCTGAATCTCTATCTCTATCTCTATCTTCCTCTCTATCTCCATCTCCATATTGCAAACATTACATGATCCTTTTGACAATGGAGATTGGTTATCTTTCTGATTCAAAGGTTTTTTAGTCATGTTTGGATCCCTATATGTGGATGCATTGTTGATTTGAAGCTATCACTTATATACATTGAGACATTTGGTGCACAAAAAACATCATTTTCTAAATGACCTACCAATTGACCTTACGTGCTACAAAAATGTATACAAAAAATAGACCAAAATTTTCTCAATTAACCTTCCACGCCTCTTCTACGTGCCCATTGCACACAAGTTGAAAACCCAATCTCACTGATATGTCAATCATTCATGCTTTATTTGTGACGGTGTAATTGCTAGCTCGAGTTACATGTACTACTTGTCTTATTGGAAGAATTTTGTGCCTCCTCAATTCTTTAAAATTTGATTTGAAAGAAAACACTCAAAATCAAATTGAAATATGTACAATCAATAACCTTATATACACAGTCATATGGATATAACATTTGAGATATGATTCAAACTAGGGGAGCTTCGGAGGTAACATCTCTGATATCAAAAGGGCCATAAGTTGGATGATCATCCTCTTGCCAATAAGGATGAGCTAAAATATCATAAAAACAAAGTAAAATGGCATAAAAATTTCATTAGTCAAGTAATCTAGAGTTCACAGATAGAAAGCTTAGACATACATAAATTAAATGCAATGGCTTACTGCACTATCTTCACATATAGTGAATCGTAGAGGT
>CM021100.1:978744328-978824901 GCA_007115665.2 Sequoiadendron giganteum | reverse complement strand
GAATCAAGCAAAGAATAGAGCAGGATCCGACGTTTCTCTTCCTCATCAATTTTGACACCAACTGATTCCAATTGAGCCACCAACATATTGAATGCTTCCAGGTGGTATGTAATTCGTCCACCCTCTTCCATTCTCAAGGAATACAATTTCTTCCTCAAGAAAATCTTGTCACTAAATATTTGGCTTGATACATCTCACCAAGCTTCTTCCATAGTTTATGTGAAAAGGTCTCTTCATGGACATTAATTAAAATAGAGTCTACCAAGCACAATCTAATTAGATATTTGGATTTATGGTCCATAACAGGTACATTGAGAAGCTTGAGTAGGATCTGCAAGCCTTGAAACATTCTAATCAACAACATCCCACAGATCTCGATCCATCAACAGATCCTCCATCTTCACCTTCCACATTTTAAAATTATTTCCAGAAAATTTATCCACCTCTATTCTCCTTGATGAAATTTCCATCTGAAAATTCTTGCAACAAGATCACAAAGTATCTTTTGCACAAGCTCCCACTCAAATCTAGATTAGTTCAAAAAACCCAAAAACCCACAACTGAAACCAAAGGTGATTAGGCTTTGATACCACTTGTAAGCAAGCTAAGGTAGCAGAACAACTTCCTACACTAATCTTGAGAGGAGAATAATGCAAAAAATTTACAGATCTTTAACAGTTACAAAAACTTAAACAAAAATAGACATAAATATCATGCATACCATAACACAATGATTTACGTGGGGAAAACCCTACACTCTAAAAGCCGCACAATATATTATTCATAAATCACAAAGATTACAATATACTTGTAGAGCAAGCTTCTCACAAGAGTATCACCACTCAGAGATCCAAAGGCAACACGACCGCTATCAAAATCTCATAATACATTGCAATACACAACCATAATACAACACCCTCATAAAATAGGGTTTCCTTCTAGGGCAGGTCAAGTTAATAAAATATCAGTCGTCAGATATGAGACATAATGATTAATAGTCCAAATTTACAATAATAAAGTGTATATAAAATTGGGACCCCTCGTGGGGGGATCCCCCCCCTGTCGTCGTCAGATGAACAATACCTTATGTAATTGCAAGGTTGAGACACATTTTCTCAATAGAGGCAAAACTAAAAAACAATTGTCAACACCATGAGAAACAAAATGAAACAAAATTTGTCTTACAAATGATGTGGTAGAAATATGACTCATGAGACCCACAAAGGAAAAACACCATGGGATAAGATTAAGGCCTATAAAAATGAAGCAAACAAAGGAAAGACAAAAATCTCATAGTCAAATTTAACTCAATTCACAAGTGAATGCGTGTTTTCCATATCAAATGACATCAACTATGCCTTAGTGAATTCAACCTAGTATAATGTTTTGGTACTAGAGATTGGTGCCACACAACACATGAATTTCCAAAGCGACTTCTTTGTGTAGACACTTGTTATCATGGAATCTAGCAGCGCTTGATCCACAGATAACCCCCCTACGAAACTTGTCTGTTTCATAGGATTTGTGATGTTCAAGCATGCAAAATGAGATAATTTTTGATCCACCTCGAAATGTGTTCCAAAGTCTCAAACTGTCTGTTTGAGCGTTCCTTTGCATCCATCTATCAAGGACCTTCGAAACGAGTACCTTCGCGAGGTCTAGATGTCAGTACTTAGTTAAAACTGGGAAAAGTGCAAGAGTGCTAAAAAACAATGCTCCTACACTTTGATGTAAATTTTTCTAATGTCAAGTGCATAAGCACTAAAATAAACGCTTGTGCATTTTTTCCAACAACCAGTTTTTAGTGCACAAGCACTGATTTTTAGCGCTTGTGCATTTTTTCTCTATACTTAATCAAAATAATGTCTCGGCGATGATTTTGATCTCCTATGCACTTCATGTTTTTGACTAAGTGTGAGACTAAGTGTCAAGGCGCTGATTTTTAGCGCCTTGACACATTTTGCAAAAAATCATGAAGGACATGTAAGGGTTTTGATTTTAAGTGCCCTTACATTTGAAAACATCTCTCTAAGTGTAGGAGCGCTGATTTTTAGTGCTCCTACACATTTGGCAGTTTTTGCCTTAAACACTTGCAAACCGCTCTATTTTTGCTCTGAGCAATGTTTCTTCGCTCTCACATCGTTTTTCATGCCTAATTGCTTGTTTCACGCTTTCTCAACATCATTTGATTGCTTCACGCTTCCCAATACTACTTTTTCTACTAACGCCTATTGATTCACTATCCTTGCAGTTTCTTTCCAGATATCTTCAAGTGATCCTCAAGGTGACATCTTTGATCCAATTTTTACAGATGAGAAGGCAACAAAAATAGCCAAGCTAAAATTAGAGCTTGATAAGGAGGAAAGTATTCTTATTCAAGATAAAAAAGAGATGGAAAATGCCTATCATTTTGGTCACAAATGAAACCGACGAAGCTCAGTAAATTAGTGCAAGTTGGCGTAATTCCCGACAAGGAAAAATATGTAGAGGTAAGAGAATCACTCAAGCACCATATCCATGTGATCAAATATCTTATCGAAGATCTTCACCATGTACAAGAAGATGTTGAAGGACATCGTGCTATCTTGGAGAAGGGAATCAAGGAGTTGCCAAACAACCTTCTTGAATAAAATCAGATTTTCCTCCTGACCAGTGAACTTTCCAAGATCTAAAAAGAAGTCGTCATGCAACAAGTTGAGGATGCCAACTTTTCCAAAGCCTCAATACATGTCATTTGTGATATACGACTTACCCTTGATAATCTCAACACGCATCTTCATAGGTGCAAGAAAATCCATTCATCCGCCAGAAGGTCAATCACAAGAATTCCCACCCTTATAGATTACACAGTTGGCCCAGATGATGCGTTCATATAGGAGACAAAGAAGAAGTATGAAGACTTCCACGCCCAAAGCAAAGAACTAAGAAGATTATTGATCCTTAGTGTTGAAATTTTTTATGCTTCCCTTTATGCATCTTGTAAATAGTTTTTGACATCTTAAATGTCTCTTTAGCAAATGTAATTACACCAAAAATCTGAGATGTAATTTCACAAAGATGAATTACATTTTTTACTTAGTCAACGTTAGGATAGATTTTCCTAAATTATCTCACCTAACTTTCATAATTTTACTAAACTGATTTCCTAGATTAGCTCTTCCCTCTCTTCTATAAATAAGAGGGATTTCTATTGTAATATTTACCTTTAGTATTTTGGAACGAAGTGCTGCCCTTTTTGAAACAAACATTGAGACTTTGTGTTCAATTTTGTAAATCTAAATCTAATCAATAAAGAAGGAAGTTGCGTACCAGAATTTGTGTTGGAATCAATTCTCTTATGGTTTGAGTAAGATTGGTGGTGATTAGTAGATGAGATCTAAAGGGCTTCAAGTAAATTTATGTAAAATTTGTGTTACATTATTTATTTGGATTTACATTTGGTTAACTATTGTTGGATGATCTACAAGACTTTGTGCTTACAATTGTTCATGTTGTTCATGGAATTGTTGTATCTAGAAGACTTTGTGCTTCTAATACGACAAACAATACATCTCTCACAAATCCATCGGTGAAAAATCTACGAAATGACTTTGTGCCTTCGTGAGATTTCCTTTTCCATTTTATTGCTGTTATCTCTACACTTTTCTTTGACAAGATAGAGGTATTGGCATTACTGCTTGTTTTTAGTTTAAATTTATTTTGAATCAAAGCTATCAACCGTGAAGCATTGTAAAACATCTTCTCTGAAAAAAAGAGAATCATGAATATAATACACAACCCCCATTTCATAGTTGTACTATACATTTTATGAATATTTAGTTAGTTTTATTTAGCTTTTGTAAGTGGTCAGAAGGGTGCCTCCCCTTTCTGAGAGGAGAGATTATATCTCACACAGCTATGGTTGAAATCTAGGTTGTGTACCAGTCTTGAAGACAATATGATCCTCGTTGGAGAAATAAGGTTGAACGCCAATACCAACAAAAGGATGCAAGCATCATGATCTTCGACATCTAGTACTAGTTCTCTTAATGCCAGTTCTAACTTTTTAGATCCCATGGTCCAAAGGCTGGCGAATGAAATATTAGCTTTGAAAAAGAAATTTTCTAACAACAACACCTACAAGGATGTCCCAAGAAGGATTTTCCCCAACTATGCTAGAAATAGCAATCAAAACCGCCTTCTAGCACCACAAGGGAGACTTGCACTTGAAGCTCCACCTAAAAAATAAATGGAATTGGCTGGGGACTCCAAGATTAGCTACTTGAAAATGGAAGACAATGATGAAGAAGATGACTTAGTGACAGATACGTATGCTATTTTTATGTGACACCAACAAAATCAGCTTGATAAAGCTCAAGTTGTTGCTCCACCAACAAAGGAGAATCCACCAGTTACAATTGCCAAAAGAGGATCTCCTCTCCCTTGGCAACCCAACAAAGTAGCAAACCCACAAGTAAGTGCACCTCATCCCTCTTCATCAACTCCTGTTGTTCCTAAGCCAATCCTCTAGTTCCAAAGACTAGTATGTCTTTTATCAAACCAATCAGTGAAGTTACTACTTCTAGTTTACAAAATTCTTTCTGGGCTTTCGACATTATTGATCATGCCAAGAAAACCAAGGTCCAAATGTCTGAGGCTGAGTACCTCAAAGCCAATCCCGACCAATTTGACAGGCTTGTCAAGTTCGTCAAAGACAAATAAATTACCCTAAGTTAGGATCCACCTCCTGATGTTCCTGTTACTTCTAAGCCTAAAATGCCATAGAGAAATTGTGTCAAATCCTTCAACAACCTCCAGATGCATTGATCCATTTTTCATCTCCCTACTTGTCAACGGTTTTAAACTAAGTAACTATGTTATAGATTCTAGTGCATCTGACAATGTGATGCCCGCCAAGGTAGCTACTGCCTTAGGTTTAGATATGACCAAAAATTTCAGCCGTTGTTTCTCTATGAAAAAAAAACAAGTACCCTTGATCGGTCAGATCAAGGATGTGCAATATGCATTTGTTGTGTACCCTGAGAAAAAGATAAAGATGACGGTTCTAGTAGTCGACGTACCAGCATCTTATGAAATCCTCCTTAGACGCAATTTATGTAAAGATGTTTGGGGAGAACTAAGCATGGACATGTCTGAAGCCATAATACCAAGGAAAGGCGTGATACAAAAATTGATTCCTGAAAAGGAGGAAAAGTTTTTGGTAACCAAGTCAGATGATCCAAGAGCTCAGATCTTGTTTGAGTCTTCAAGCGTGGGAACTTACTATCTGCAAAAATAAGAGGTTGGTGAATCTTCAACAAGATGAGAGTTGGAGAGTACTGAATCTGTTTCAATAACAAATGAGTCATCGCCAAATGATTCGTCAACTTTAGATCATGAAGCTTCATCAGATGATGAGGCTATAGATTTTGACACCATCATCCTTGGTGATCTGAACGACGTTTGGTTACTAGAATTTGATGGCAGTTGTTCTTCCATCGGTTCTAGAGCGGGAATGGTTTTTATTTCCCCCAAGGGAAATTGTTTTCCTTTCTCTTTCAAGTTATAATTTGACAACACTAATAACACTTCCGAATACAAAGCCTTGTTGCTAGGAATGCAAGTTGCACACAAGAAGGGTATCAAAAATATTCATGTACAAGGCAATGCTAAGCTGATAGTGTGTCAGGTAAGGAACTTGTATCAGACCAAAAATGACAAAATTAAGAATTATCGCAATCTCGTTTGGGATTGCATTGAAGAATTTGAGGCCTTTGATATATTTGTAGTTCCAAGGAAATATAACGACATGGTTGATTCTTTAGCAGTCTTCGCCATGCTCCTGATACTGCAGAAAGACTTTCAAGGTTCCACCCACACCAACGAAGTTGGTTTTCCGCATGAGTGTTCCTGATGATTCAGAGAACTGAAAGATTTTCAACAATGATCATCAAATTATCGCCTTCTTAGAAAAGGCATAAAATTTCAATGAACTGTACTTTGAAGGAAATGATTCTCCACCTCGAGAATTTGTGTCTAATATGGATCTAAGTATGGGTGAAGAATTATTGCAACTCAAAGGGAACAAAATTCCCAAAGGTTTGGTATCTCTAGAGAAATTTTTTGACAAGCATGATCGCTACGTCAAGAAGCAACTCTCACACTCTGATTCATCCAATGAGGTTGAACAGATCAACTTGGGAGCTAAAAATGATCCTAAGATGGTAAACATTGGGAAATGTTGCACTATTGAAGAGAGGAAGCAATTCACTAAGTTATTGCAAGAATATATTGATGTCTTAACATATTCATATGAAGATTTGAAATCCTTCCGGCCAAAAGAGGTGCAACACGACATTACCCTTAAGGTTGGAGCATTGCCTTTTAAGCAAAAATAGAGGCAATACAAACCAAAGATTTATGGAACAATCCTTGTGGAAGTTCAAAAAATGTTGAACGTGTGAATAATATTCCCTATACATTATTCAACATGGATAGAAAATATTGTTCTCGTTCATAAGAAAAATGATGAGATTCGTATCTATGTGTATTTCAAAAATCTTAACCAACTGTCACTCAAGGATAATTTGCACAGCTTGTGCCACCTTCACATCCTTAAAAATAAATAGACCTCTCAAACTCTTCACTACCACTTTCCCAAAAAAGGGATCCAGTTTCCACTTGGAATGCAGAGTAAAATTGGCTTCCATTTCTTCTCTGCTATGCAACTTCTAGCTGCCTTACACCACACGCCTGTTACATGCCTTACCACTACAACCTGAAAAAAAATCTAATGAAAGACAATGTGTAAATTTAATACACATCTCGTCACCAACCACCTTCATTAATGTCGAACGTACGTCCAATGCCGACAACAAACTTCATCAATGCTTCAAGTCCTTTGGGAGTTTAAAAAAACATTCCTCTCTTAACTCACTCTAACTGCATCCTGAAATAAATGCATCAAAAAAAATTCCTCCAAAGATAACCTACTAAACTCTTCGATTCTAATTTTATCCACCTCTGCAAAAGATAGTGCCCATTTTGAGAGGGTGTTCACTTCAATATTCCCACTTCGCCTAATATGACTAATTTGGAAGTCTTAAAAAAAAGCTAATTCTTCAATAATTCTCCTAATTAATCCCTGCAAATGCCAAGCCTCAATTTGTCCTTTCATTATTGCTTGGATAATTATCAATGAATCACCCTCCAAATGAATCCTTCATGCCCCTAACTTCGTTACCAACTTGATTTCCATTAAGGCTGCTTCTGCTTCAGCTACATTATTAGTTCCTTCCTTCAATCTCTTTGCATCTAAAGCCAACACATTTCCATTCCAGTCACGAACAATGCTACCCACTCCTAACTGTCTTGGGTTTCCTTTTGAAGCTCCATCAAAGTTTACCTTCCACCATCCTTCTTTAGGTTTCTCCCGTTTTGCTACCTCTCCATTGATTTGGGTCAGATTAACCCAGCTAGGCCCCTTAACGGGCCTTAAATGAATACCAAGCCATCAATCTTGGATTTGTTTATCTTCCAAAGTAAAGGGTTCTTTGGGTTAAAAAAATTCGAGGCTACTGCTCCAACTACTTCCTCCAGAGATTGATTTATTCTGAATTTCAGTCTATCCAAAGTCTTGCCTTTCTTTAGGAAGATTCTCATATTCCTCTCTTTCCATATTTCCTAGATTACTATGGATGGACTCACCTTCCATTAAGTTGCATTAACTTTAATTATGTAGTCATGTCAGTATTAGCTAATAGAAAATATATTTTAAAGGGTGTTAACAAGACAAAAGCTCATAGTTGTCATCAACTAGTCCTTGCCACAATGACATAAATTTTTATATCATTACTCTATACATAAAAATCAAAACATGGACCACATATATTTTTAAAAAAAACTATAAAATAAAATTTTAAGTAAAAATAAATAAAATAACTTTTAAGCAAATAAAAAAATAGTTATAAAGTAAACAATGTAAATACAAATTTTACATACAAATTAGAAACAAATTAATTCTTAAGTAAAAATAATAATTATTAAATAATTCTTGTAAGTAAATAAAATAAAATAAAATCTTAAAATAAATAAAATAAGTAATGCATAAGTTACTAGAAGGGGAAGCTTGTTTAGCAGTGGTAGTGTTAGTAAGGGAGTGATGAAGGAGGGTGGAATTCCAATGGTTCTTGATAGCGTTGTCGGTGCGGCCCAAGAGGAGGCAAGCGATGGTGGCCCACTTGTTACCATGGTAGTGGTGGGCTTGGATGATGGTGGCGTCCTCAACGACAGAGAAGGGGTGGTGCTCCACCTGAGGGTAGAGCTAGTTGCACCAACCTAGCCTGCACGACTTCCCAGAGCGCACTGAAATACCCTTGCTTATCACAGACCAGTTGTGCGCTCTGTATTTCTCCTCCAGACTCTGCAACGCTAATTCCTCCTCGAGACTCCACGACCCTTTTATCTGCTTTGCATCTACACCTTTGTCCCCCATTCTTACTACAATTCCAACACCTTTATTATTAACACTAGTTTATGAGGTCTACAATTGTTCACCTCCGCTCATTCCTTTAGATTTCCTTATAAAAGGTTGCCATTCTCTACTATAAACAAAGTAGACTACTCTACCTCACTTTAAACCTCTTACCAAAATAGTGTACGGGTTTCAGGGGTTGTCGAGTTATATTATTGGTGTTAGTTAGAAAGTGCTTTTGCCAAAAACGCAGGTAATACAATGAATGAATGATTTTACTAACGTCCACGAGACCATCAGTCTATGGGACCCAAAGTTTTATCTTTAACCGTTTTCTGGCTCCTTTCAATGTCCACTCTCCTATTATGAATCTTGATTAGGAAGCTGGTTGTCTTGAGGATCCTAGCCTCTTTAAAAAGCTCATTTAGATTATCCACCTTTAAGTTGCTCTCGTACTGGATACGAATGTCATCATAAGCTACACATTCGAAGATAAAGTGACACTTTGTCTCAACCACCCCCTTGCTGCATAAAATACAAATTCTTTGTTCCCACTCTTCCTTGGGGACAATCAACCTACCTGTCTCACATCTAAGATGATGAGACCCAGTCCTTAGTTGTGCAATGAGAAGCCTCAGCCTACCTTTAATTGAAACCCTTAGATAGTCCTTTTCATCATGCTCCCACAGGGGTTGAACTCTTTTATATAATGTGCCTTTTTGCGACCAAGCTGCTTAGCCCACATAGCAGCTCTAAACTTTTCGAACACAAACTTTTTTATCTCCCTATTAGTGTTAGGACAATTTTGTAACTTAATGTCCCACTTTCTCAACCAATTTTTTATTTGTTTCATCCAAGTCTTCTTCCTACGGTTTAGCTCCTCCTCAACAACTATTTTCGGCCAGCGTTGCACATCCATGTTTTCAACTTTTTTTAAATAACTTATTAAGTGGCTCACAAAGGACGCGATGTAAAGAGGTTAAAGGCATTTCAACATTTTTTAGGAAGGGGGGCGGGGGGCGGGGGGGGGCGCACACAAATATATGTTGTGGGGCCTTTCCTATGGAGTAACATATACACTGCATTTATATCACATAATGAGTTTGAGGTTGATTGATGTAGGTTAGAGAAATTCAGGTAACTTAAATTGGATTACAGGTTTTTTTGTTTTTGGAGTTTAATGTAATTTTGGTTTTTTATGTTGAAATGATTGGTAAAGAGTTATGTTGAATTTAATGTAGGTGTTCAGGTAATTTAAATTTATAATTATGAAACTTGTTTGCTATAAATTATATTTGTCTTTGCGAAAGTGTACTACTTAGGAGTATTGTTGAGAATCTACTATACATAAATAAGAGTATAAAAATTTCTTGAAGAACTACTTGATACTTGAATAGATCAACATGATTGTTACTTTGTTCAAGCACAACACATCAATACGTGTGTGAACCTCTTCAATGCTTTCATCGGTGTGTAGGCTTGCATCTCCATAAAGTCTACTTTTCCTTTGCATTCTTCAAGGTTTGACTAAAGAAATCAATGAGATGTTCCTCAATGTTGCCCACACTATTCCTTTGTATGAGCACTTAAACAACTGTGGCCTTTCCTTCATAGACATACATAATGAATTCCTTGGAAAAGTTAGGGTTGATCAACATTGGGGCATTAGCAATTGCCTATTTGATGAGTTTAAATTCTTGCTACCTTTCATCAACTTGAAGTATTGATCTTGCTTAAGCATGAGAGTGATGGGCTGGACAATACTCACAAATTCAGATATGAAATTCCTTATAAAATTAATATTTCCCAAGAAAAATTAAAACTTGTTTGTCATTTCTTGTATTGAGGAAGAGGAAGTGAAAGCTCTAGTATATATTCAATCCTTTATAGGTTTATGGTAATGCCATCTCTAGAAACCAAGTGCCCCAAAAAATTTCCCTAAGGCACTCTGAATATGCACTTCCTATGATTGAGGGAGATCTTATAGTATTTCCATCTTCCAAATACCTTCTCCAAGTGATTGAAGTGATCTTCTTTTTTCTTGGAAAAAATAGTTAGGTCATATAGGTATATTGGGATGATCTTGTTGATTGGGTCCTTGAAACCAATGTTTGTTACTCTTTGAAATATGGATTTAGGATTTGGTAGACCAAAAGGCATTTTTAAATAAGCATAGGTGCTCCATTTGGTGGTGAATTTAATTCTATGTTGATCCTCCTCTCTTACCAATATCTAATTGAAGTTAGAGAAGTTATACAGTATGGAGAATTTATTAAAACCAACCATCATTTTGCAAGATTTGATCCATGGATGACAACAAAGAGTGATCCTCAAGAGATGCCCTATTCAGGTCCCTAAAGTCCACACACATCCTTATTTCTCCATTTTTCTTCTTTACAAGAACCAAATTAGATACTCGTGTTGAATGTTTGATTGGGCATATGTTTTTATAGCACACCAAATTGGATAGATCCTATTTCATGAAAGGCACAATCTTTGGATTCATCAACCTTTGCTTATATATTACTAGCTTGATCTCAAGTCGAGACTCAATTGTGTTGCATTACCTATTTGTTGTATCCCTTCAACCCTTCATAGTTTTAGGCATGACCTAGTCATACTTGTTATAAAGGTTGATGAGGTAATATTTTTATTCTTGTGTGCACATTTTTAGCATATTCACAACTATTTGGGGGTAATATCCACATCCTTGTAATCCTTGTGTTGGCCAATATCTTCCTTTTTTTTTTATCTATACGATAATTAGGATTGAACATTCATGAAGAGTGACCATTCACACAATTGCACTTAATTTGGAATATAAGGAATCACTTGTTAAAATACTCATTTTTTAATATAACAAGTTAAGAACATATATTATGCATCAACAACTTAATTTGGATATATATTCTAAGATTTGAAGTTGTACATTAATGACGCTTCTAAATTTTCATGTACATATTTAATTTGAAAATTTTAATATGATGTTGAGAGTCATATTCGACAATGTATATGCAGGCAGTAGAATGCATTGCACAAATCCGTATTTTTTAGAAGCTTGCATTTGTTCGAAGCCCATATTTTTCAGAAGCCCTCATGTTTGTCAAGGAGTTTTTTCACGCGTACTCGCAATTTAAACCCCTTGCATGGAATGTCTTCAATATTATTTTTATAATATTTTCTTTTCAAACACCAAAAAAATCTAAGTTAATTTGTTTCATACAGTAAATATATTATGAAAATATAAATCTATATTATATGTATATTTACTGTATGAAAGAAATTAACTTCGATTTTTTTTGGCATTTGAAAAGAAAATATTAAAAAAATAGTATTGAAGACATTTTGTGCGAGGGGTTTAAATTGCCAGTACATGTGAAAAAACTCCCTGACAAACAGAGGGCTTTTGACAAATACAGGCTTCAGAAAAATACGGGCTTCAGACAAATACATGCTTCTGATAAATACGAATTTGTGCGGTGCATTATGTTGCCTGCATAGACATTTCTATCATGTTCTATATACTAAAACAAAAGAATTGCATAAAATATACAAACTTAACAATATTCAATGTAATGTTAAAGGCATAATATTTTAATATATGTAATCTTTATATGCAACAAATTAGATTTCAATATGTCTCAAATGAAGCTAGACGTTGACCAGTAACACTAGCATTTGTACTAAGAAATGATATTTAGAATACATATTTTTGTGTATTTATGTCAAGTTGAATTTGAATAATTAATTAGATAGTAGCGAATGATACATTTTATTATATACTGATTAATATTTTTATATTTAAACAATAATGACATATTTTATTAAAAAATCCTAAGATAATAAATATAATTATAATAACTATTAGAATCCTTTAATTATGTGGTATACAATTTTCACCATTACATTAATAAAGATAATTCTCACTTATGTAAGATTGTTAAGCAATTAATTTTCTCCAACTTTTATGTACTTTTGTCCAAAAGAAAATTTGAATGTGTGATGTATAATTAATTAATTAAAAAAAATTACCATAACAAATTCAAAATAGATTCAAATATTTTATGAATTTAAACAAAATAACATACTTTTAAATCAAAATTCAAAATAAAAATAATAATATTACAAATTATTAAAAAATTCAAAAAACTAATCATTAAGTATATCAAATGATAGCCCAAACAGGTTGCATAGGTTGTTAAGGGCTCTTTGGGTTCATCCATGTAGGTCCCAAGATCAATTAGCTCTACCTGGATTTACTTGACGACTAGCCAGTTCCTGCAAGATCCATCATCCCGAAAGGTTATAAGAAAGTTCACCCTCTCAAAAAACTAAGCCCAAAACAAAATTACTAAAAACGACTAAAATAAGAGTAGAAAGAGGAGAGAGATCCCAATTATAGGATTTAGCTCATAAATCAATGAAAGCCAACACAACCACATAAAAGGTCCCATTGGAGTGTAACATTTTTAAGTTGCTAGATAGGTGAAATACCACCGTGGTGAGCAAAGGGTAGGATCACAATTTTGATATATTATTTAGACGATGTTAACCCCATGAGGGCGACATAATCAACAAACTAAATTGTTGTCGTTGCAACTTGCAAGCCATCACATAGTTTATATTTTTGTGTGTGGACGTATGAAAATCTTACTCACTTTGTTGGTTGGCGGGAAACCTCCGGCAAATCAAAAATAGCGTAGACGCCATCTGTCTTGGAATGGGTGGTTGGCCTTGGCGGCGTAGCATTTTATGACACGCACTACAATCGGACAGACATTAAATAATTCTAACACTCTGCATGTTGCATGATCATACTGTGTGGTGTGTTAACCGCCCATGTCATTTGATGGTGTTGTGTGAATTGGAATGAATGAATGAATGAAGACTTTTAATCACGTCCATGAGGCCAAACAATCTATGGGACCCACGAAACAACAAAAGAAAGGAAATTGCACAACAACAGCCTGAAACATAAGCCACCACCCAACAATTACTTGGTCTCTCTTTCCTTCTGGATCTTGGATCTTCTGCTATGTATTTTTATCAAGTAATCAACACTTTTTGATATTTTCTCTGCCTCAAATAGACTGTAAAGATTTTCGACATTTAGGATCTCAATATAATTGGCCCAAATATCCATATAAGCTGGACATTCCATGTTGTAATGCCATTTTGTCTCAATATGCTTTAAAGTACAAAACCTACATATCCTATCAACCCACTCTTCTTTAGGTGTTGTCCATCTTCTAGTTTAACACCGCAGTTGGTGTGAGCTAGTCCTTAGTTGAGCAATACACATTTTCTCTTTCCATTTTATTTTCGCACCTATATAGTCCTTTTGAGAATGGTCATATGAGGGATTAAAGTGCTTGATGTAATATTCTTTTTTCCTTGATAAGTCCCTTTCCCACATTCTTTCTTTAACTTTTTGATGCACAAACATTTTGATTGCCTTGATGTTATTTGGACAATTATCTATGTTGATACCCCATTTACTCAACCACTTGTTATTTTGCTTCATCCACATGCTTTTCTTTCTACTTAATATCTCTCATGTTGCCATTTTGGGCCAACGGGACAACGCCATGTTCTCCAACCTCTTTAGATAACTTAGTAAACGAATCATAGCCAATGCCTCCATAGGTAAGGCCCCAGCCTCAGCTAGGACAATCTCATAAGGGACATACAATTTTATTTTGAGGCTACTTGTGATTAGATGTTTTTGCAACCTTTCAATTTGTCTCCACTTCTTTGTTGAAGTACTGCCACCCCAAACTTCACACCCATAAAGAACCACCGACACCACTAACAACCCGAAGAGAGTTTTCTTAGTTTTCCAGTTCCATAATTCAACACTCCTACATCTATTTTGCAAAGAGTATAATGATTTCCATCCACCTTGGATCCTTTTTTCTCTACAAGTTTCCCAACTAAGTTTATAGTGAAAATCAAGTCCAAGGTACTTATAATCACTAACCACTTGTAAGGCGCTGCCTTCGAAGGCAAATTATGTAACTCCCTTCTTTCTCTTCCAGGTAAATATCATGACTTTAGTTTTGCTAGTGTTCACTTGCATCCCAACTTCTTTACAAAATAACTTGAGAGCTTTCAAGTGATCCCTCAAATCCTACGTTATTTTTGCCATTAGAATGAGATCATTAGCATATAGAAGCATTTTTATTACATAATTGGTCAGTTCAACTCCTCCCCCACAAAAATTGTCTAACCATTCCTCTAATTTGTCAATATATAGCCCAAATAAAGTAGGTGAGAGAGGGCAACCTTGTTTGACGCCAATGTCACTTCCAAAACATTTTGACATTCCTTGTTTAGTTTTGATTTTAGCTTGTACCTAATCATATAATCTATGAACAACAACCCTATAATTTTTTGGAATTCCTAACTCTTCCATTCTAGACCATGTCTTGCTTCTAGGAACCGTGTCAAACGCTTTCTTGAAGTCTACGAAGCAACAAAAGACCTCACCACCCTATTTATCCCAAACTTTCTCAATGAAGTATCTAAGAGTAATGCAATGGTCAATGGTGGAGTACTTTGGTCTAAAGCCCGCTTGACCTTTTTCTCTCTTTCCCTTTTTTTTTGCCCAACTACTAATCCGATGCTCAACCGTGCTCCCAATTTTTTTTCCAAAGAGCGGGTTAATCATTATAGTGCGGTAATTTGAGGGGTTGTTGATATCCCCACTTTTGTGCAAGGGGATGATGACATTGGTTGTCCAATTTTCCAAAAAACCATACTGAATGACCCTATTGAATATTCTTTTGATGTGTGGTGTAAGGGCATCCACACCTCATTTTAAATTTTTTGATTGCAATCCATCTATGTCACGCGCTTTTCCCACACCAAGCCTTTTAACTCCTTCTTTGATGTCTTTTGTGGAGAAGAGTTTAGCCCTCAAGTTAACCAAAGGAGGAACATCTTTGTCTTGCACCCTCTCATATAATAGTTTTGCATATTCCAACCATTGTGAGTTTGTGATGTTGTTCTCTTTGACTATGTTTTTTTGCTGTAATTCTTTCCAGAACCCTCTCGGATTGTGCCTACCCATGAAAATGAGCTCTTTTCGTCTTGTTTGCATGTAGACCTCTTTTTTCAGTCTCACAAGATTTTCATACTCCTTTTTATTTCCCTCGGATTTGGCTATTCTTTCCGTTGCCTTGCATTCTTCGTCATACCACAGATTTGCCAGAAAGCTATTTTTGCTGCTTCTCTTAGGTCTAGACCTTTTGCCATAAGTGAAGTGAAGTAAGGCCGACATTTCCATCATTAATATATAATTTAAGATAAAGGAAGGTCAATTGTTAAATTTATTTTTTGATGTGAAAATAATATTAAAGTTAAAATTTATTGTCTTTGTATATAAGATAACTAACAAAAATATCTTTTTATAATACATTGAAAAAGATTATTAAGTACAATATTTTACTTACAATAACCTTCTTTCTAAAGGCAACATACAATCCATATTTATTTAAGGAATTATTGTAACTAATAAAAATACAATTCTTTGTTTTCACTTCAAGTTTATTTCTAAGCTTTTGTGGAGAACAAAGAAATCACCACCATTACCTTTCGAACTCTTAAAGATTTTAATAGTTGGGAAAAAGAGGGATTTGGTATAAAAATTAAATTGTAATGATATTTTTTTCTTGAGAAGATAGTATTCTAAAACAACAAAGTCACTTACACTCTTGAGTAGAAAGGAATCACTCAAAATTGCAATGATGTGCAAAGAGGAAAGTTTCTATGATGTTATTAGGAAACCTCAATAGTAGAATGTTGTATATTTCTCAATTGAAACTGTGTGAGCATTTTTTCTAATTTTATGGACTGTGGAAATCTCATGCTTTTAATAACCTCAATAGTGTTGACAGTGTTGTTCTTTCTAATTTAATCACAATTCTGCTTAGTCTAGAAGCTATAGATCTTAGTGAATAAATTGCACAATATATGCTTGTTGAGGATCTACATCTTTGTTCTTGACACTATACCTTAGAAAATAAAATTAACCTATAGAATTTGAACTCTCTTTTAGATTTATCATGTGATGCCTTGACAAGGTTTGCGGTTGCTTGAATAGGAGGAATGCAAATGCTACATGTTATAGATTTGTATGGAATAAGTTATTTGATTGGATTTTTATCCAATAAGTTTGTAGCACTTAATTATCTAAAGGTCATCATTCCATTAGTAATTAGGTAGACACCTAAGATATACAAATTATTCTACTTTACTAATGGATAAATATTATATGATATCTTAAATCTAAGGTTTTTGTGAAAATAGAAAATTTTGCAAATTGAGGTATTGACAAATATTTCATGTTTTGCTTACATTTAGATTGTGGAACCCTCTTAATATTTTTCTAAAATATTTATAGATTTATAAAAAAATTCAAATAAATATAATATGAAGATATGATATTTTGAGTAGTTAGAAAAATTAAAAGTATATATTTTAATTTTTTTTTATCAATTTTTAAGAAAAAAAACTATATCTAAAAAGATACGGGCTGTTGGCCCTTGGGTTGGGTCGCGGGGACACCCCTGTTGTATAATTTTATTTATTTATTTATTTAGATAACTGTTGAGTACATTTTATTAAAAATATTAGTATTGAAGGAATAAAAAGTTTATATTTAAAAAGAAATTGAAAAGAAAAATACATTAGGTATTTTTCAAAATGACTTCGCTATTCCGGACGTGGCTAATCTCTCGACAAAACACACCTATGTACATACAAAAACACATGAAACCATACATAAAAACATACATAACATGATGAGATGACATAATGCGGGGCCCACCAAACGGGGGATAAAAGTGACAAAACTGGTAGACGAGACCAAACGTTAGGGAAACGATAGGGAAGAGTTAACGATGTCGTCAGGTTGGTTTTCCCACCTCTTGCCGATCAATAAAACTGGGCTCCATGGCTTGCGGCAGAAGTTGTCATTTCTAGAGTTTTTTTATGGCATGAGAATTGGAGGCGGATTGATGTGTGCAATTTTGGTTTGGAGAAAGAAGGGTGAAAACACTCTACGTTTCCAATCTGCATGTTGAAAGTTGAAGGTTGGAGTGCACGTGGAGGAGTTGGAAAAGAAAACCAACCAAATTGAGGTGTGTTTTCAGTCTACATGTTGAAAGTTGAAGTTTGAATGCACGTGGAGTTGGAGGACAAAATCGACCAAATCGAGGTGAGGGGTGCTAACCAATTGAATTGTAAAGAGTTCTACACTAAATATTTTTCAAAATGACTTCTCTATTCTTATATATATTATTTTTTAATTTTTTTTAATATAATAACGATATGACTTCGATAATAATGTGAAGTGCCTTTCGAAATAACACAAAAAAGAAAAAAGAAAAAAGAGAAAGACTTTTATTAACACTTTAACCCTTAAAAATGCTTTGGAGTGCTAAACGCCTAATTAATTTTCCACTACAATAATTAAATGAGTAAAGTAGAAAACGGAATTATTTTAAGTTGTGAGGAGTAATTGTAAAGATAGAGACGTGGAATGAGGGTACGTCAAATGGTGGGGCCCACAATGGCAGCTTACAGGCTGGACGAATATTGCATAAGATTTTTTGGTATCCCCGTTGACCAACTACCACATTTCAAATATTTTTTTGTTTTGTTTAATTGCCTTCCGATGTACTTGCAAAGGGAAACCTTAGTGCTTGGTTTTATTAATTAAATAAATATGAGTGGTGGTTTCAACTTTCACTTCCAGTCCATTACAAGCACAATTTTTTATTTATTTTTAAAAGGCAAAAGACAAAACATTTAAGTTTCCCATGAGCTTGACATTTAAGATTACTTATTTTTTCTTTCTTTGAAAAGACTTTCCCACCTATACAATGGACAAACATGTAAGCTTTCATACTTAGACTTTGGTTTTGGATTGGATTGGAATAGTCTAGTCTTACATGTTTTCATCCATTGGTGTGATTCAAAAGGAAGTTCTCAAACTTGTTTTTGGTTTAATGTTGAAGTTGATTGATTTAGAAAGGGTATTGATATATAATAAAAGAGGATAAGGATCATGATCGAATTATAATTATATCATTGTCATTATTTCGTATAATATATTTCGTATCTTTAATACGTATATCATTTAATTACGTGTTCTAATCTAGAATATTCGTATGTTTTTAAAAATACAAATGTCTTAACAAATCTTTGTGTTGTTTGTAATACTCGTGCATTGTCTATAATATTCTATGCCCTATCATATATTCTTCACTTGCACAAATTGAGCCTTTAGCCTTCCAAATACAATCGGGTGTCTCTTTAAATACTCACGACCAGAGTCTTTAATGAATACAAGTTGTTAAAATTTATAGGTGGATTACTAAATTTTGATAAAATTTGAGATTGAGGTTCACAACAAAGACAAATTTGTAAATATGTCGAGTCGAGCAAAGATGCAACAAAGAATTGAAATTTTTTATTTCTTTTGAACTTTGGAAAAATGTTTTATTTCAAATTGTTGTTTTTTAAGTTATTTGGAGGAAAAAAAAATTATTGGAAGAAGCAAAAGAAACAAATTAATTTGGAGGAAAACTTTATTTTGGAAACAAGCAAAAAAAATAGTATTGCATTCAAAATTAATAATCTTTTAAGATCTATTTAAAATATTGAAAAATAAGTCATTTTTATGCAATCAAAATTAAAAAATCAAAGCAAATCTTGCAAACTTTAAACAAATTGTAGCATTCCATCTACAAAGTGTTTCTAATTCATATTTGTGCATGAAGTTGCCATACTTGAATCATTGAACTCAATACCTAACATGGTTGTAACATGTCATCAAAGGCTAATACCTTATAAATTGTTAAGGAGAAGGAAAGACAATTTTCATTTTCCATTCCTCTCCTTTATCTATTTGTCACTATCACCAAACATAAATCCAATCACTATGTTTAGTATGCATAGTGCCTCTAGTTCACATTTACAAGTAAAGTCATTGTGCTTGAACTATTGCACTCAATGCGTAACATAATTACAAAATTGATGTATGAGATCAAGATCATAAAAAATACCAAAGAGAAATAAAGAAACAAATTTTTCATTTTGTACTTCCCTTCATTACCCATTCATCACTATCATGAGATACAAATTCTGCCAATAAGAATTTTGATAAGATATATTTTTAATTGTGATTGATAAGGAAATCATTTTCATGTCATGCCTAAATGACACATACCATCCTATCTACCACTCTTTAACATCCCTAACTAGCAATATACACATGCCATTTAATCATGTGTCGTAACCTAGAATACCCACATGCATGCAAAAATCCATGTGCCCTAACAAATCTTTGTGTTGCATGTAATACTTGCACATTGTCTACAATATTTCATGCCCTACCATTTATTCTCAACCCGCACAAATTGAAGCTTCACCTTCCAAATCCATTCAAGAGTCTCTTCAAACATTCACAACCAAAGTCTCTAATGAATACAAGTTAAAATTTAAAGGTAAATTACTAGATTTTGAAAAAAATTGAGATTAAGAGTTCACATCAAAGACAAATTTACAAATATGTCAAGTAAAGATGCAACAAAAAATTGATAAGTTTTATTTTTAGTCGATAGACTATATATATATAATGAACTTTGAGTTGAAACCTATCTCACACCGGTATACAACTATTTTCGATCGGTAAACATTTTTTTCCCACCAGTATACAACTCTTTCTGTTTGTACGCACGTCGTCGAAAATAGTAGAAAAAAATAAAAATTAGCTAATCATTGTTGAAACAGTTGGAACTTTTATTTTAGGGTCATTTTGTACAGCGGTATGCACGTCGTCGACAACTACAAGACGAAAGCTGTTGCCAAGTAGCCCAACTAAGACTGGAGCCATTATCTTATTACCCTCATGTTTTCATCAGGGGGAGAAGAAATATCTTGTTTCAGTGGGTTTGGGTGGGTTGCTTAAGTTAATGGTTTATAAAGAGTAGTTGGGATTGAACATTTTTAGATAATAAATTTATGTGAAATATGAGATTTTTGTAGTCTATTGTAATATTTTTAAAAATTAATAGAAATTATTTATATTACTTTTATTAAAATATTTTAATTTAACTAATTAAATAGATTAAAATGTGACATTTATTTGAGATTGGTGATATTTTGGTGTTCATTCTTTTTTACACATTGCTTATTTTTAATGTACAAAAATTAAACTAAACTAAAAATCCCCAAATAAATTGAGTTAATAATAGTTCGGTAAAAAGAGTCAAAATTGTATTTAAAAATTGCATACATAAAAATATTATTATATATCTACAATATAGTAAATTAAATTAATGTATCTTTTATGCACACATAAAATTGTACTCTCTAACATATTAACTCATAATTTTCTATTGGCGTAAGCCTTATACCTCCTTCCGGTGCAAGTGCTAGTTTTAAATTATTTGAATGAAAAATTTATTTCGAAAACAAGCAAAAATATTTTTTTAGTGTGTACACATAAAATTGTACTCTAACATATTAACTCATATGATTTTCTATTGGCATAAGCCTTGCACCTTCTTCTGGTGCAAGTGCTAGTTTTAAATTATTTGAATGAAAACTTTATTTTGGAAACAAGCAAAAATATTTTGGAAACATTAAATAATTTTCAACTTCACACGTCGCATGGTCGTACTGTGTGGTGTGTGAATACCAACCATGTCATTTGACGGTGTTGTGTGAATTGGAAGGCCGACATTTCCATCATTTGGAGAGTTGAGTTCATTGCTTCTAACTTTCAACATCTCCCCTTTGCTAACACAAACTCATCATACTTTTTAATAATACAAATGTCATTTAAGTGATTATTAGTTTTTTTTATTTTTTAATAAAGATATTACTTTTGACGATAATTTTAAAATAATTGACACTTTCTTTATTCTTTTCTTTATGTATCTATCATTTGTTGGTATTATTGTCTTTGATATTCTCTTTGACATTTTTTTGCTCTTTAGTTTCAAAATTCAATCTTAATTGAGTCATATCTATAAAATATTTGAAATAAAGACTTGTTATTTATTTCCATGAAATAGTGAAAAGAATATTAATATATAATTTAAGATAAAGAAGGTTGATTGTTAAATTTTTTTTTTGATGTGAGAATAATATTATAGTTAATTTTTTTTGCCTTTGTACATAAGATAATGACATTGAAAAAGATTATTAAGTACAATATTTTACGTACAATAACCTTCTTTCCAAAGGCAACATACAATCCATATTTAGTTAAGGAATTATTGTAACTAATAAAAATACAATTCTTTGTTTTCACTTCAAGTATATTTCTAAGCTTTTATGGAACACAAAGAAATCACCACCATTCACGCCTCCTCTACAATGTTTTCTTTTAAAAATTTCATGGGGTTTCTTAAGCTTGAAGAATATGTTCAATATATGAATATTTGAAAAATCAAAATGATTGGGAGTAAAAGCACTCTTATTTGGGAATAAAAGAGGGATTTGGTATAAAAAATAAAGCATTAAACATAAGTAGAACAGTTAAATTCAATTGTAATGATTATTTTTTCTTAAGAGGATGATAGTATTCTAAAGCAACAAATTCACTTACACTCTTAGATAGAAAGGAATCACTAAAAAATTGCAATGTTGTGGTAAAGAAGAAAGTTTCTATGATGTTATTAGGAAACCCCAATATTGTTAATAGTCTTATTCTTTCTAATTTAATCACAAATTAGCTTAGTCTAGTAGCCATAGATCTTAGTGAATAAATTGCACAATATATGCTTGTACACATAAAATTGAGTTTGGGTGGGTTGCTTAAGTTAATGGTTTATAAAGAGTTTATTATATATTAAATTGTGTTGAGTGTAAAGATTCCATTTTTAAAAAGATAAGGTATTTGATATTTCGGTGAAGCCACAATAGTGGTTTACAATTCAAGTGAGGAAGTAAAACTCACAAAAAATGACCCCAAGGCAAAAAAAATGATTTTAGGGGTTTGTACGAACCTGTTGGTTCGACCAAACCAATAAGGGGTTCGCTCGAACCAGGGTTCGATCAATCCCCTTTGAATCTTGGCCGCCAAAAAAACAAAAAAATGCATTGGAAAGGGGTTCGAGCGAACCTCTTTGAAGGGGTTTGCTTGAACCCCTATGGGTTCGTATGAACCCCCCTTATCCCTCATCCCCCATCTGAGACACAAAAAAAACCTAAATTTTGGCACTTCAAAGCTCGGGTTGAGGATGAAAATGGAGGAATCTTCACAAACCCAACTAGAATAAGGTAGTCCTCAGAACGAGCTATCCAACGAATATAATTTTAATATGTTTTGGTTTTATTATGTATGTGTTTTTTTAGTTTTATTAAACAGGTTTTTCACCGAAAATCAAGCTCTCTGTTTTGCACATGTGGAAAAATAGCAGATTATCAAAATAAAATTTTAAAAAATATGTTCATGTTGGCTATTGATGCCCTTGATCCATTAAAAAATAAATAATTTTTTTTTGATACATATAGAAAAATTTATGTTGTATACAATATGCCTATGTCTGAATTGCAATTGGTTTGACTTCGAAACTTGATTAAGTAAAAAATATTCAATAAAAAACTATGAGACCAAATGAAAGTGCTAGATATTGTAGTTAAAAATCTAAATTCAAAAAAAATAGAATTTTATCCTTCATACAAACAAAGTTATGTTGTATATGGTGAGTGTCACTTTTTAAAAATGTTGTTTTTTGAAAAAAACCAATTTTCGTGGGAGATGGAAAAAGAACTACAATATGATTCCAAAAATTCTGAAAAAAATATTTTTAGAATCTACAGATAAAATGTGATGAGACTCTAGTTTGCATCATTTTCAAATTCCTCACGGTTTAGCCGCAATAGGTGCTCGAATGTGAAGATTTAGTTAAAAATAATAATTTCAGTGTCTAGTTTGGCCAAAAATTGTAAACCACTATTGTGGGATTACCCATTTTATTATAAAAAATTGTAGTTGGGATTGAACTTTTTTAGATAAAAAATTTATGTGAAATATGAGATTTTTATAGTCTATTGTAAATTTTTTTAAACTTAATAGAAATTATTTATACTAGTTTATCTATCTTTATATAAAATCTATATAATTAACGTTGTAAGATATCTTTTTTGCACTTTTCATTGTAACGGGGGAACTTAAGGCAAAGTTTTTAGAATCAAATATGTCCAAATCAATATTATTATTATCTTCTATACTTTCAAATCCTTGGCCAAACCATACTCTTTTGGACAGATCGACCTGACCTTTCAATAAGCTCACCGAGGCAAGAACCTCCATCAATTAGATCTTCAAAACTCCATGGCTACAGGGAGATCTCAATACTTGCAGTCAAATTACTCACTGTCTTCTCGATCTCTTCTTGCTTGGGACTTAGCCACATCCTAAACCACCATCAATTTTAAAAAAAATATCCACAGGGTTTTGCTCAAGAATTACACCTAATTGTGGTGCCTGCATGTCCACAAAACCGGACCCATTCACATCACATAATACAAAAGAGATTTCTGGAGCTTTCACAGAGAAATTATTCACCCCATCAGGGGATACATCACTTCTGAAACTTTTTCAGCGCCATCATGATAAGAAGGCATGAAGTTGTACAATTTTTCACCCCTATCTATCTATCTTCCTATCTCTTTATCTCTTTTCATATCCCTATCTATCTCTCTATATTAGCCTCTATCTCTCCCTCTCTCTTTCCCTCTCTCCCCTCTTCGCTATCCCATTATCTTCCCATATATCTCTATATCTATGTCTTTCCCTTCCCATTTATCTCTCTCCCCCTCTCTCCCCCCCCCCTCTCTCTCTCTATCTCCCCCTATTTCTATCTCCCTCTCCATCTCTATTTGTATTTCTCGATTTATCTCTATTTTTCTCTCTCCCTCTCCCCCTCTCTCTCTATCTCCTTATATCTCTATCTTGCCATATTTATCTTTATCTCTCCCTCTTCCTCTTTATCTCTTCCTCGCTATATATTCCTTCTATCTCTCCACCTCTATCTCCCTATCTCTCTATCTTTATTCCTCCCTCTACCTCTATCTATTTTCTCCCTCTTCCTCTCTCGTTCTATATTCATCTCAACTCTTATCTATTTATCTCAATCTATGTATTGTGTTTTCATATTGTTTTTGTTTCCCTGGTAGAATAGACACAAAGAAACAAAGAAATCAATTTTTTTGTTTAGCTTATCGTTTCAAATCAATATCACTTCCTATGCATAATTTGTAGATACCATTCAAACAAAATCAAGCTTCATTATACACGGTATCGAACTCTGCAGTGCACATCGATAATGAAATTCTTGAGAGGGGGAAAAATCTTATTAAATAACCTCGTTCCTCACAACAGTCACAATGGTCACTCACTAATGTACTTATATCAAACAACCATTCTATGCTTTTTCCAAAGACCGATAAAGGTTTTGGTAGTATTTTAATAGAAACATTAATAACACAAAGAAAAGAGAGAACACACACTCAAGAGAATGAAATCAAAAGAAGTATGTAGGGAATCAAATTATAGGTGGACAAGATTTGATACATCTCATACACAATCA
The DNA here is from genome assembly GCA_007115665.2 of Sequoiadendron giganteum. Classification (NCBI taxonomy): domain Eukaryota; kingdom Viridiplantae; phylum Streptophyta; class Pinopsida; order Cupressales; family Cupressaceae; genus Sequoiadendron; species Sequoiadendron giganteum. The sequence goes on along the minus strand of CM021100.1, from coordinate 978,799,836 downwards.
TGTTTCAACCTGAACTATCTAGCTCAAGTAGAGGGCGAGGGTGATTATTTCGTTCCTGGATTACTCATTATGGTTATGTTAGGATGGGAGGCATGTTTTAGTCAGAATTTCAAATGATACAAACATTTGGGTTTTTACATTACATTAAGAGATATTTAGTTTTATATACTAAGGTGGATTCATTTGAAAGTGGACGCCAAAACTTGGTCTAAACATCCTAGAAAGACCAATTACCTTTGAAAATCAATTTCTTATCATGATAGAAAAGTAGTTCGTTTCAAGTTAATAGTAACAGTCCAACGGATAAATTATAAGAGAAGCCCAAACATCTACAAAGTTAAGAATCATAAAAAAGAAAGGAATCTTAGGATAAGTCTAAATTTATTATTTACTAAAACAAGGCAATATTCTGGCCAACATTTCAAATTCCATTTTCATATGCATAACTATTATGGCAAACCCATTCTTTCATCAGTAAATCAATATTTGATTATATCTCACCAAGCTTGGAATGTAAATAATTTTGTCAGTTCTTGTGGATGAAATGATACCTTGTCACACAGGTGATAAGAACGCATCAAGCTTATCTCGTGCATGTTCAATCTTATAAGCAAAAACAAATCCACTGGAAATCATAATAACACAGTTGAATTGTGCTAACTAATTGGAATATACAGGAACTGCTACATTATTCCATTTAAAGAAAAATAATATTGCATGGGCACAATTCTAAAAATACAAAATAAAAAGAAATGCCACTACTCAACCAGGTGGCCACGTGTACGAATATAATGTTTCAACATTGGAAATGTTTGATTTTTAAGAACAAAGGCAAAAAATATATACAAGCGTGTTAATAGAAAATTAGAGTCCCATAATGGAATACTTAATCATGCATACAAAAAAATGATGTTACTGACACCTCCTTAATCTTGTGTTACAAAATATAGCCAACCACAAAATCATCATCTAAAGATTCTATATTCCCCAGTCCTAGGAGATCCTCACGTGCCTCAAAAATCCCAAGAACCAATCCATAGCTCACAGCTCAAAGTGCAGAGCAGGTGTCTCACAAAACAGGTTGAAGAGGCACTCTTTACTTTTCTTCCACTAACAAAACTTGATCCTCATGTACATAGGGTGTGAGTGTCCTTGCAAAGATACGATGTTGCCTTGCAGATTGAGTAGAATCACACTATTTTTCTTAAATCCTTACTTAAAAAACTCAATTCATTCAGGGACGAACACTGTAGAATGAAATTTAGGGCTATATATTCGAGAGTATTGATTTTCAGGTAGATATATACAGAACGAGTATCTGTGTAGGTAGCTTGCCTTCATAGTGGAATAGGGTGAAACCCTTTTGACCTTGAGAGGGTTTCGGTGGCCGCTATCGAACCCTCCTCCTCTTGTCCCAACTCTGAGTCCTCCTCTGCCTATGCCTCTTCTTCTGCCTCTTTCGCCATTGAATTGTTGTTGTTGCTTATTGTTCTTTAGCTTGTCTGCACCGATGGCCTGAGGCCGAATCCTTTTTGGGTGTCCTTCACAGATGGCTTCACCATTTTGTTTACATTGAAACTCTCATTTGTTCGCAATGGAATAGGGTGAAGCCCTGTTGACCCTGCCCAATTCCATTAATGTTAATAAAGCACAAATACATCCAAAATCGAAATAAAATTCAGGGGAACAATTTTAAGAATTTGAAAAACTAGAGAAAAATACAAGAGAGTGATTGCAAGAGTTTGATAATCAATAAATACAACAAAGTAAAGCATAGGTATTTACACGGTGCCATTGTTTGCGCTTGCGTTCACGCCACTACATAGATAAGACTAATCCACAGAAGTCCACACACTCTATGAACAAACACAAACAATTCACATGTCCTTTAAACCTTAACAACTACTTCACGTCAATGGGGACTGCATATTTGCACAAAAACACGCCTTCTCCAAAGCCAAGACTCTTTTGTTGCTTGGAGTCTTGCCTCTAGAGGGATCTTGTTGTGAGTCGTTACTGCTGCCCACAAGATGCTTTGTGCACCTCTGTTTTAATTGTAAAGCTCACACTAGCAGTCCATTTTGTGGCCTTGGGAGATCTCGAAGCTATTTGGTGTCTTCTCTGTCTTGTCGCCTTAACAAACCCTATTGAATCCTCTTCACTTCAGGAAGAAGTTGTGCTAAAGCTCTTCAGCATAGAACCAATCAACGTAATGGTTCCCTTTTCCTTTAGTGAAATGCATGGCTCTTGTACATTGTAGGTTCATGAGCATCCACGTATCGTTTGTCTGATGTGGCGAAGGATCAATGATGCACGTCTCTGTGGAATCATGGGATCCAACACATATCCTTCGAAAAATATTTACATCGCCTCCACCATTTTCTATACACGAAAAAATGCATTCAGAATATTGATGTACACGAAAAAATTATTTTTCGATAGCAATTTTTATGAACACGGAAATTCACGAAAAAATGTTGCAGTAGTGGTACAACGCAATTATTTTTATTAAAATATTTTAATTTAACTGATTAAATAGATTAAAATGTGACATTTAATTGAGATTGGTGATATTTTGGTGTTCATTCTTTTTTACACATTGCTTATTTTTAATGTACAAAAATTAAACTAAACTAAAAATCTCCAAATAAAGGTTTGATTCATGGGTGGCAGTGGGGGATGGGCTTGCCAACACTTTCTCATCTCCAATTTGTGGATGACACCTCTCTTATGGGACTGGCTCATATTAGGGAGGCTGAATCCTTCAAGAAAGCATTGGACGTCTACCTAGCGGCTTCGGGCCAGAAAGTCAATGAGCAAAAGTCTTCTATATTCTTCTTTAATACTCCTCAAGCTATCCAACAACGGATTGCAGCTATTCTGTGGTTTCAAATTGGGTCTCTTCCTTTTGTCTACTTGGGTATTCATCTTGTTGTTGGTTGTCAGCCTAGGTCCTCTTGGCAGCTGTTGCTTGATAAGCTTAGGCAAAAGGTTACTCATTGGACTCATCATTGGTTGTCTACTGCTGCTAGAGTGACTCTTCTCAAGTCTGTTATCTAGGCCCTTCCCACCTACAGGTGCTTTGTTCAAGCGACTCCTATGTATTTCCTTAAGGAATTTGATGCTCTTTCACGTCAATTTCTTTGGAGTGGTAATTTGTTGTCTTCCAAGTGGAGCCTTGTTAAGTGGGAATCTGTGTGTAGACCGAAGTAGGAGGGTGGTCTTGGTTTATGCTCTGCTATTTTGAATGGGAAAGCTCTTGTTGCCAAGCTTTACTAGCGATGGTGTACCAATCAACATTAGTTTTGGGTTTGTATTCTCAACCATAAATATCTTTGGGGTGTTGCTTCTTTTGAGGTTCCTTGCTATCATCTAGAAGGGAGTGGTTATATGATTTGACATACTTTGAAAGTGGGGGCGTAGTTGATTAAGGGTGTGCTCTTTTGGATCTATCATTCGGGGTCACAGGCTCTTCTTTGGTCAGATTCTTGGGATGGTCACCCTCCTATTCTCTCTTCTTTTCCTCACCTCCAGTCCCTTTGTGATGGAGGCTTAGGCTATTTTATTGGCTGTGGAGCGGGGCAATCAATTGGGATGGCGAAGGATCATATGTGAGTCTGACTCACAGGTTGTGGTGAACTTATTGAAAAGGCGATATTTGGATGATGTGAGTTGACAACTGGCTTTGATTGTTGAACAAATTCTCACTCTCTGTGCTTCTCTGGAGTATATTACTTTCACTCATATTCCTCGAGAATGGAATGGGGTTGTTGATTGCTTGGCTAAATGGGCTTCTGATCATATTCATGATTGGAATCTGGTGGATCGAGGTCAACTACCCCCAGATTTGTCTCATCAATTGGATCACTTGGTTGAACTTGATAGTTCCATTTAATGCCCTTGCTTTGTAACGTTTCCTTGTTTTAATAAAAAAAATTAGCCCTCCTTGATGTTAATAATTCGGTAAAAAAAGTCAAAATTGTATTTAAAAATTGCATACATAAAAATATTATGCTATACTTAAAATATAGTAAATTAAATTAATGTATCTTTTATGTACACATAAAATTGTACTTTCTAACATATTAACTCCTATATAATTTTCTATCGACTTAACCCTTGCACCTCCTTCCGGTGCAAGTGCTAGTTTTAAATTATTTGAATGTGTTGTACCCAAAAATAAAAATTTTGCCTAATTGAGGCATTTTGGTAAAATAGTCAAAGTCTTGTAAAAATTGTTGTCAAAAGTCAAATTTTAAAAAAGAAAATTTTATATTTTTATAAAATATCTAAAAATAGAATCTTTGTTTCATTGGTTCAAACTGATTTTGATTGGTTGAAAATACATCTTGATCAGGCTGGTCTAATTAGAATTGTTAAAAGGTCAGTTTTTCTCTGATGGGTCTATTTCGCTTTTTCAAAAGATAAATCAAGACCTCTGAGGTCAACAATGGAGGAAGATCAACTGCTAGGTGTTAGTTACAAGGTCTCAAATGCTGCACAAATCAATCCACGGTGAAAGATGCACGGGAAATGATGAATGAAGGAGGGAAATCTAAAAATAGTGAAATTTACAAAAATATTCTAACACTAAAAAAGAAAGGCGCCTTATTTCAAGGGAGGCACCTGACAGTCAATGCCTTAGCCATTTCTTGACTTTTGAAGATTGTGCACGCACAACAGTGAACACAGCTTGTAGTCGGCAAAGGTGGTGAACAAAAAATGAGGAGGAATTGAAAATATTGAAAAATAAACTATTTGGAGAAAAAGGTGCCTTATTTCAAGGAAGATGCCTAGGGTTTCATGCTTTAGCATTTTTTGTGTTTCTCAAAAAATGTGAAATCTCCTCCATCAGCCCAATTCCAATTGTGTTGAATGCAGTCAAAAGCAGTTTTTAGGATTTGAAAAGCAGGAGATCAACTCAAATATGTTTAGTCTCTTCAACGAATCCATCATCCAGTTTAGAGGACCTATTGGACAACAGGAATTGTAGATCAAATAGAGGCATTTCATGCAAAATAGAGAAAATAAAAATAAAGTTGAAAAACATGAAAAATATTCTATCTCTAGCAAAGCCAAGTGCCTTATTTTAAGGAGGGTACCTTTTTCTCATGCCTTAGAATATTTTTCGATTGTTCAAAATTTATCAAAATGTCTTCGTCAGCCCGATTCTGAATCTTGGAAAATCAGTTAGATGTAATGTTTGAGGCTAGAAAAGGGTATCATTCAACTCAGATTCGACCAGGCTTGTCAGATTGATTGACCTTCAATCCCAGTTATTTACAGGTTGGCAGAAAATGATACTCGAACAGGGGGTACCAAATTCTGGAGACACACAAACCAAAAAAGTTGAAAATTATCCTTAACTTGCAATATACGCATGCCATTTAATCATGTGTCATAACCTAGAATACCCACATGCATGCAAAAATCCATGTGCCCTAACAAATCTTTGTGTTGTATGTAATACTTGCTCATTGTCTACAATATTTCATGCCCTACCATTTATTCTCAACTTGCACAAATTGAAGCTTCACCTTCCAAATCCATTTGGGAGTCTCTTCAAACCTTCACAACCAAAGTCTCTAATGAATACAAATTGTTAAAATTTAAAGGCAAATTACTAAAATTTGAGAAAATTTTAGATTGAGTTCACAACAAAGACAAATTTACAAATATGTCAAGTAAAGATGCAACAAGAAAATGATAAGTTTTGTTTTTAGTCGATAGGCTATACATAGAATGAACTTTGAGTTGAAACATGTTTAATGCCGGTATACAACTATTTTCAATTGGTAAACAATTTTTTTCCCACCGCTATATAGCTCTTTCCGCTTGTATGTACACCATCAAAAATAGTAGAAAAAAAGATAAAAAATAGCTATGATTGTTGAAACAGTTGGAATTTTTATTTTAGGGATATTTTGTACAATGGTATGCACACAGTCAATAGCTACAACACGAAAGTTGTCGCCAAGCAACCCAACTAAGACTTGAGCCATTATCTCATTACCTTCATGTTTTCAATAAGGGAAGAGAAGAGATCTTGTTTCAGCGGGTTTGGGTGGGTTGCTTATGTTAATGGTTTATAAAGAGTTTATTATATATTAAATTTTGTTGAATGTAAAGATTCGATTTTTAAAAAGATATGGTATTTGATATTTTATTAAAAAAAATTGTAGTTGGGATTGATCATTTTTAAATAAGAAATGTATGTGAAATATGAGATTTTAATAGTCTATTGTAAAAAAATTAAAATTAATGATAATTATTTATATTATTTTTATTAAAATATTTTAATTTAACTAATTAAATGGATTAAAATGTGACATTTAATTGAGATTGGTGATATTTTGGTGTTCATTCTTTTTACACATTGCTTATTTTTAATGTACAAAAATTAAACTAATCTAAAAAAAAATCTCCAAATAAATTGAGTTAATAATAGTTCGATAAAAAGAGTCAAAATTGTATTTAAAAATTGGATACATATAAAATATTATTATGTACCTAAGATATAGTAAATTAAATTAATGTATCTTTTAAGTACACATAAAATTGTACTCTAACATATAAACTCATATAATTTTCTATCGGTGTAACCCTTCCACCTTCTGATGCAAGTGCTAGTTTTAAATTATTTGAATGAAAATAGTATTTTGGAAACAAGCAAAACTATATTTTTAGTATTATTTTCAAAATTAAGAATCTTTTAAGATTTACTTAAAATAGTGAAAAATAAGTCATTTTTATGCAATCAAAATTAAAAATTCAAAACAAATCTTGTAAACCTAAAACAAATTTTAGCATTCCACAGACAAAGTATTTCTAGCTCACATTTGTAGGCCAAGTTGCCCCACCTAAGTCATTGTACTCAATGCCTAACATGGTTGCAACATGCCATTAAAGGCTAAGACCCTATAAATTGTCAACGAGAAATAAATACAATTTTCATTTTCCATTCCTCTTTATTACCTATTCATCACTATCATCAAACATAAGCCCACTCACTATATTCATTATACAAAATGCCTTTAGTTCACATTTACAAGTAAAGTCATCCTGCTTTAACTATTGCACTCAATGCCTAACATAATTACAAAAATGATGTATGAGATTGAGACCATATAAATTGCCAAAAAGAAATAAGCAAACAAAGTTTTCATTTTCTACTTCCCTCAATTACTCATTCATTGCTTTCATGAGATATAATTTCTACAAATAATTTTTTTTTGTGATTGATAAGACAAATCCTTTTCATGTCAAGCCTAAATGTCACATACCACCCTACTCCAATGTACTTAAAAGCCCTTTTCACACATTGATGGGTATATTGAAAGAACAAGTATCTTCCACATATCAATGAGTATATTGGAAGGATGAGCATATCGAGAGGCTTGGTAGATTGTTATAGTGATATATAGTAAAGGAATCTTTTTTAGGTCAATCAATCTCCCATTGATAGAAAAATGCATTCAATCACATCAAAGACCTCTAAAGGATAGAATATTCATTTAACAAGGCAATATTAATAAACATATTTATTTGACCAACTACCTTGCATTTTGGCACCCTCATAACGAGGTAATTTGAATTAAAATATTTTTTTAAATCATTGGGCCGACTCTCGCTAAAAGTGCTAAAAGAGGAAATAAACAAAAACAAATTTAAATCAATTTAGTTATAAGAGCTAACCCCTTAAATGGTACGCCCAAAAAATCTGAGTGAAGGGTTACCGTGAAGTATACATAAAGAAGGGTCATTTCTTTTATCAATCATTGCATCTATTTATGAAGTCACCCTTTTTCAAGCATTTATAAATAAAGTTTGTGAAATGAGGTGTGTGAAGCGTATAATATATATCAAATATACACCAAGTTAATGTGAAGAAGGAAGTGAAGTATATATCATATAAATATATGAAGAGTTTACTTGTAGATTCTATGAAGAAATTGTGAGGAATATTATATCAGAATTCAAAAGAAACATATACAAATTGTACGAGGAGATTGTGAGAAATTTTATGACAAATTTATAATAATTTTTTATAAGATTATAATCAAATTTTATGGCAAATTTATGATCAACATATAGCAAATTCGAGAAGAAAATTATCTATATTGAGGTTGGTGCCTCATATTATAGGTGTTAGTACCTCTAGTAGGTTGGTGCCTACAAATTGGAGCTCCTTAGGGGTTGGTGCCTACAAAATTTGTAGAAAGATTAATAAAAGTAATATTTTTGTTGTGATTTTCTTCCACAAAGGTTTTCACATAAATTGTGTTGTTATTGTGTTGCTATTATTTGATTTTACATATGTGCTAATTTTGATTAAATCTTGAAGTGATTAAATAAAATTTTAAAAGTTAAAAGAATATTGTTATATCGATTCACCCCTTCTCAATATAACCATGTGCTCATCAAATGAGTATTACAAACAAATGTTAGTTATTCCATAAAATGGCCTATGACCTTGTAGATGTTAAAATTATTTTATTCTATCTATTTCAAAGAATGTGAGCCTCTATTGTTATATATCCAACTTACCAAATAAGCAAATTCCAAAATATCATCTCTAAAACAAAATTTGATATTGAAAGAATTTCTACTAAAGGAATTGCATATACATTGTTTGCACTTCATGTTATCTTTTGTTGTTTATGCAGACTTTTTGGCATCTTTCGAGGGCTCTGCCGACAAGATCTAGGGACAAAGGTGGGACTCACAAATCTCGAGTAAGGTCAAACATGTTTTTATCCTCCTTAGCTCCTTTTTTCATAGTAAATCTTGGGCCCCGTTGGGGTGTGTCGTTCTTGTTCAACTTTAGCATACAACAAGTCCTTTTTATATTTTTGTTGAAACTGGCACAAAGGTCTATTATCAAAAAGGGCAAACAACAAGTGAAGTAAACCGGGAAAGCATTGTAGTGGGCAATATTTTAGAAGGAAAGCGGTGGGACTAGGGGTGAACCAATGGCGAACAATGCAGGCATGTTGATCCCTTATGTCATGCTTGACAACATGGAATGCCCCACAAAGCATTCTTATATAACGGCTGGGGCTCTAGAATCTTTATTGTGGCAGTTCCAGAAACATAAGCAAACACAAACAAAAGAAACAAACGTGGGGCTAAATTTAACCTTTGTCAATGCTAAGCAGTATAAGAGGATTCTGCAACGTAGGCAAATTAAAATAACAAAGAAGTTAAAAAGGTTGGGAAACAAGAAATTTGTGGCAATACTTCCCAAGTTAACAGATCAAACAATTAGCATAGGAAAATAAGTTGTTTAAAGATCAAATAAGCAAACTGCAACATAGCTTGGAAGCAAGGTAGCGAGAGATGTTGGCTTTAAAATCTGAATTAAGTCAAATTAAGGCCAACGACACAATTCAATCAAATGCAAATCAAGATTCCCATCATGACAAAGTGTTTCAATCAGCTTGGGCAAGCAAGGAGGCCAAGGAAAACCTACAAATGGGCAGTTCAAAAGAGGCCAAAACATGGGCTCACGTGGCAAAAGAGACAACAACGATGCAAAGGGAGGATATAAAGAAACAAATCAAGTTGCAATTGTGGGAAGAGAAGGACAAACAAGGTAGAGCAACAAACATAATAATCAAAGGGTTAAAGGAACATGGTGAAGGTGAAATCACTAAGAGTAGTGAGAGATTTTCTATTAAGTAAGCTTCAATGGGGAGGACATATTCTCCAAACAAAAATAATTGGTAAAACAAATAGAGGAGAAAAGTGCAAAAATACAAGGGCAATCCTGAAAAGTGTTGAAGATAGGAATCAAATCTTGAGAAACAAAAGATTCCTCCAAGGCACGACATTCTATATAGATGAAGATTTAATCCCAACATAGCTAGAGGAGAGAAGAAAAGAATGGGAGAAAGTTATAGCAACAAGGGAAGCAAGAAATGATGCTTGGCTTTATAGAGGGAAGGCCCAATTCAAAGACAATATGAATCATAACAAATAGGAAAGCAGGGGCCCCCAAGACCACCTCTCAATGGTAAGCTAGAATTGTAGGGGCTACCTTTGAAGGAGGGGGCCTAGGTTGGGGCCCATAGCTGAAGGAAATGATATAATCACACTCATGGAAACACATGAGCATGAAGGATGCAAGATACCTGAATTCGAAGGATATAATAAAATATCTGTGTGGAATGAACTAACGAAGAATGGCAAGGGTCATGGGGGAGTAACAATCTTGGTCAAGAAAGAGTGTGAAAGAATCATAAAGATAGAAAAGAAAGACCCAAATAATCAATACATATGGGTGAAGATAATAGATGGGGAGTCTTCGATTTGGATTGCAACTTGCTATTTTGCTCCTTATGGCTCTAAAATGTACAAGAAAAGGAATCTAGATAGAAAAGACCCTTATGAAGCTCTAAATATTGACATAGCAAAATATTGTGAATCCGACAAGATTATCCTACTTGGAGACTTCAATGCGAGGACGGCAAATAACCAAGCTCTTTGCTTTGGTAAGGATGAGGGGCGAAATAACAATCCTTTGTGGCTAGAGGAAGAAGAAAATCAAAGTTGGCAAAGAGTATCTCAAGACTCAAAAGGTGGTATTTCGTCCTTTGATGTAAATCTGTTGGGTTTTTGTTGCCTCCACAACTTAATCATTTGTAATGATATAAGCACTTTGTCGAGCTCGGGGGCTTTCACATGTCATACTCACAATGGGCGAAGCGTGGTTGACTATGTCATTGGCTCACAAAGTATAATACCAAGGATAAAAGAATTGGAAATAGGGAGTTGTCCTATAGAATTAAAATTTGATCGTAGCCTTATTTATATAAAACTTAGTATGAAAGATACTATCCAACAAAAAGCTAGTACGCAACCGTACAAAGGGGGTGGCCTTTAAGACAAAATTCTTATAATAGACAAGAATCAAAACATATTTTAAAAAATGCTTGAAAAACAACTGAAGGAAACAAAAAAATGTTGGCAACCCCACTAGAAATCAAAACATTATAAACAGTGACACGCTGATATTAATCATTCACAAGGCTCTTATAGCTTGCAAGAGGGCTAAGGGTAGAAGGGGCCACAAAAATAGTTTTCCAGCAAACCCATGGTATGATGAAGAGTGTAAGATGGCTAAAATGAGGTTGAAAATACCTGGCAACGAACAAGCAAATAAAAAGTTGTACGGAAAAACTAGTAAGATAAAAAAAAAAAAGAATACATGATAGTAAGGAGGGAGCTAATCTCTCTTGGAAAGAACAATTCGAAGGGTTTTTGGAGAGAATTGCAACAAACTAGAGGCACTACCGAAAATAGCATCACGGACATTCAATGGCTAGAGTACGCAAAAATGTTGTATGAAAGAGTTCAAGAAAAAACCTACCCTCCGACAAGTAATTCTAATGATAAGCTTTTCTCCACAAAGGATATCAAGGGTGGTATTAAAGCTTTGGCGATGGGCAAGGTTCAAGACATTGATGGGTTACAAGCTGATCATTTGAAATGGGGTTTAGAGCTTCTGGCACCGCATATCAAAAAGATTTTCAATAAGGTTATTCAAAATGGTTTCCCAACAAATTGGACCACGAGTGTTGTCATCCCTCTCCACAAGAGTGGTGATGTCAACAACCCGTCAAACTATTGCACCATAATGATTAATCCTTTTTTTGGGAAGCTTTTTGGGAGCATGGTGGAACGAAGAGTCAACCATTGTGCCGAGAAGGAGGGTAAGAGAGCGAAAGGGCAAGCTAGTTTCAAATCGAAGCATTCTACTATTGACCACTGCATTACTCTCAAACACATGGTTGAAAAAGTTTGGTATAAACAAGGCGGGGAAGTTTTCTGTTGTTTTGTTGACTTCAAAAAAGCTTTTGATACGGTCCCTAGAAGTAAACTTTGGGATAGAATGGAACAGCTTGGAATCCCATAAAAGTACAAGGTTGTTGTCCATAAGCTTTATGAGCAAGTGAAGGCCAAAATCAAAACAAAGACAAGTCCTTCTGAAAGCTTTGGGAGTGACATTCGAGTCAAGCAAGGTTGCCCTCTGTCCCCCACTTTGTTCGGGCTATATATAGAAAAGCTAGAAAAGTAGTTGGATAAGCGACGAGGGGATGGTGTTCTTTTGGCCACTTATGTGATCAAGTTGTTGTTGTTGTATGTAGATGATCTTACCTTAATGGCTAATTCTGAAAATAGTCTTCAAAAGCATCTAAAAGCTTTGGAACTTTTTTGTCAAGATGTAGGGATGCAAGTCAACATCAGCAAGACCAAGGTCATGATATTTACATTGAAAAGGGCTAGGAAACATAAATTTTGAGTTTGAGGGAAACACTTTGCAAGTGGTGAATGAATACAAGTATTTGGGGCTTGATTTCTGCAACAATCTCAATTGGGAGGCTTGTATGACGAAAATAATTCAAGGGGGTTGGAAAGCTCTTTACCTGCTCCAAAATAGAGGTAGGTCGGTTGAGTTATGGGATTGGAAAACAAAAAAAAAGCTTTTTGGGCTGCTTGTTACACCTGTGGTTTTATATGGCTGTGAAGTTTGGGGCAACAACACATCAATTGTAAAATGGAAACAAATAGAAAGACTTCAAAAACATTTAATCACAAACAATTTCAAAATAAAAAGTACGGTCCCTTATGAGATTGTTTTAGCTGAAGCTGGGGCCTTCCCAATGGAAATGGTAGCATTAATCCATTTATTAGGCTATTTGCAAAAAATAGAGAATATGGAGGAACACCGTTAGCCCAAAATTGTGGTGGAAGAAGAATTAACTAGAAGGAAGAACACATGGATGAAACAAAATGTCAAATGGATGGAGAAATGGGGGATCAACTTGCAAAAATGTCTAAGCACAAAAGTCGAGATGAAAAGGTATGTAAAACATAAAGTCAAAAACACCATGTGGTTGAAGCAACTTGGCTAGAAAAGTGAACACTATGTTTTGCATTTTAATCCTACTTGTGATCACGAACAAAAATTCTACATAGGGGCAAATATAAAGTGGAAGGCTAAAATGCTAATAGCCCAACTGAGAACTAGCTCACACCGTTTGAGATGCGAAACGAGAAGATGGAAAATACCCAAAGAGGGGTGGTCAAATAAGATTTGTTGTTTTTGCTCTTCGGGTTTAGTGGAGACAAAGTGGCACTACGTTATGGAGTGCAAAGCCTACAAGGACATTTGATATTGTTACTCAGATTTGTTAAAAGTCAAATCTTTAGTGGCTTTGTTTGAAGAGGAGAAGATTGATAAAAACAACAAGTTACTTGTCCCAAGTACACAGCAGAAGAAACAAAATCAGCAAAGAGATTGAAAACAACAAGTAGTTTGGCATGACAGTTTTGCTCTGTTGGCAAAGGTGGTTTCCTAGTTTCATCTCTTGGGTCCCATAGACTGGTTGGTCTCATGGACATAATTAAAATCATTCATTCATGCATTCGCAACATTCCCTAATATAGTCCACATGAAAATGCTTGTGAGCCATCGGACCTCAAAAAAATTGAGCTCTCAATAAATAAAATATCCTATTTTATTGAAATGGCATGTGCACTGTTCCTATGCATCACAACAACTTACCATGCAGAACATGGTAAACACTTAGTTAAATTGACAACCACAGACATTGTTGTGGAAAATCTTCATCAAATTAATTAGTTAGTAAAGTTCGTCGACTCTACAACTCGGATGGTTAATTCTATTTATATCAACACATCCACAATTTATCCAACTAGACCATTCCATTTATGTTGAATTGAACTTGGAAGATTGGCTATTGAACCCAAAGTGGGATCTGGCTAAATCCAATTTGAGTTCTTTCAGTTCCAAAATTACCAACTCCCAGCATTTTCTTCAAGTTTTCCAGCATACATCCACCATACAGTGTGTGGCATACTATCACACCACGTTCATCAAACACAGTATTATAAGATCGTTAAAAGCCATTCAATGAATTACCTAAAATGTAGTCTACGATCAAACATCAACAACAATGTACTTGCAATAAACACAATAACAAATAGTGTATTTGATATGAATCATCCGTACCCAGGAAACCTTTTGAAATTGTTTGTTTCTCAAATTTTTCCTATGTAACTTTGGTATTGATATATAGCAGCATACGATAAGAAGAGAACAAATGGTATTTCTGATTACATAGTGGTTGTATCTACTGCTAAGATTTACATGAACCATCCATAATATTACCCAAGTAATTGCTGATCCACTTTATTGAATATAAGCCACCTGCATCTCGATTAAAAGAGGAAAGATGAGCTGATTAGATTACATTCAATATTAAGCCATTTTTAAAACCAATTATCACGCTTACAACAAATCGGAGTACTTTTGACTTCAGAATAAAATTCTACTCCCAGGATCAGGGAACTTTAAAGGCATCTAGCTAAGCAAACTCGCGAAAAACTATTGTACAATGCAGAGAAAGTTGGTCGGCAAATCACGTTCAGCCACATCAAAACTGCCACCGTTCTAACTGCACCTCTGCTTCTGCTAGGTCTTTTTGAGCTTTCTTCCTTCGATAAAATATTGGGCAATCGCGACTGCAATAACAAGAAAATGTGATTGTAAAAGCTACCTATGTACAAATGCTGATACCGCACACGCTTTACTTAGACTAGAGACAAAACAAATACCAAAATACACAGCAAACAACACAAAAGTCCTTGATCCAAGTGAAGGATAATGAACATGATAAATTATTTGTTATGTAATCAGTTGTAAATTTCAGTTATGATATAAGTCTATATATACAACATGTAATGCAAAGAATGGGATATACAGGTCAAGGATTAGATAAAGATGTACAAAGAATTACAGAGCCAATTGAATCAATTAGGAGGCCAAAGTATGAAGGTTTGGGTTATGTCATAGATAAAGGGAATGATGTTACAGGTGTTATAGATTCTCACATTTGTTCAAAGAATGCAATGTGTGCAATGTTCTCATTGTAACAGGAAAGTATATACAATGGATAGGTGTTGGAATATACATCCTTGTTGCATATGTGGTTTAACAAATCATTCTGAAAAGGTGCGTTGGGATAAAGAGCGGACAAATGGATGTATGACAAAATGCATGCAAATGAATCGTAGATGGAGTCATGGATTGAATTGGGACAAGATTACTAGTATGCTCAAACAATTGTACAAATATCAATATTCGTTTATCAAAGATAAGAGTAATCAAGCAAGATTTGGCAGTTTGTTAAGAGTGACAGATATTGTCTTGTAAGACATCAGGAAAGTTACAGGTTTATGGTTGGATTGTGTGACAGGTCCCAAGATTGAGGTTGTTGAGAGATAGCTGGAGTGCTGCAGCACATCTTTTGGAATTTTTGTTCTTCAAAATGTTCATTATGGGGGAGAAAATATGAAATAATGACCATTTTTTTCAATGTTCATTATGGGGGAGAATGAAGGATAATGAACATGATTAGTTATTTGTTATGTAGTCAGTTGTAATATAGTTGTAAATTTCAGTTATGATATCAAGTCTATATATACAACATGTAATACAAAAGAATTGAATTGAATAGAATGATTTTCAGATTGGTATATCTTCTGTTGTGATAGTTTCAGTTTCTAATTTTAAAATCTTTCACCAAGATGATGCCATGAAATGGACATGTAAGGAATATGTATCCAAATACCTTGTACAAAGTACATCTTGGTGCAGAGATCCTTGACACCGCTGGCATTGTGTCCATAATCTACCAAAGAGCATTTCTAATTCCCTCACTGCAGTTGATCAATTCAAGTAGCTTCATATATGATAGAAAATCTAAACAAAGACAACTAAAATTCCCCAAACAAAGAGTAATATATTAGGCAACTAGCATACCATTCACAACTGTTTTCTGATAAAGTTCAGCTTCTCTTCCTCTGCAATGCGAACAAAGAGTATGATCCTCCGAACTGCAATTGCAAACAGGAAGTCAAGTAAAGTCATAACTTTCAGAAGTTAAATTTGTTTAATATTCCACTAGGCGTGATGCTATTAGATTTTTCAGGCAGCAATTTAAAACACTTGAAAAGATTATTTCGAGCAACTACAAGAACAAGAAACATCAAATAAGGAAAACTTGTTCTTTCATTATGAAATGGATTGAAACCTAGAAGGTTTCTTAGAACAATGAAATGGAAATAATACTGATACTAAGTATGTGTTATGAACAAAGTTAAAGATTCTCATCTTTTAAGTAATTTGGGTACCTAAGTGGTGTTTTGCAACCAATACAAACAAGTTGTTTCCTGGCAAATTTCATGATTCCACTATTTGAAGGAGTTGAAATGGATACGGCTCGCGTGTGACTACCATGAAGAAGCTCCTTGCTTGCATTCTTCAAAATGGGCTCAAAAATTCGCAATAGTGGCTGTACAAAAAAGAAAGACACTAAAATAACATTTAAGTCCAAATAATTGCCACCTGCGAAGACATTGTTTGAAGGAATCCCATCAAGCATGAATTCCCCAAGGGAGAACTTTACCTTGCTCAGTTGATTCTCCAGATAGTATTGCGGATCAATAGGAATATTATTCTCCAAAACATAGATTGGATCCTCGGATCTCTCATATGCCTAACCACAAACAGCATATTAACTCTTAAATTTATACATACCTATGTAAATTATAACACAAAGAAAGCTTGGCTACAAGTCTTATAATCTTTGAGTGCAATTACGTAAGTCTTATATTCAGCAAGAAAAGATCCTAATTATTACCTTAGCACCCTTTGTAGCTTTTATGATAACATATGGAACTCTATCACCAACAGATGGAGCAGTTGCAGCATCCCTCTGTTGCAATAGGGAGAAACATAGCTTAAGGCATAATCAATTAGATAAATAATTAAAAATGCTTGGATACGAGGCTTGAATCCAATTGCAAAAGGCTTTAAGACCATAGCAAACTTATGTCTGAATGGTTGGACTTGGAATGGAAACAGAATTATAGCAGATTTCAATTTGTATGCCATTCAGAGAAGTTATTCCAGTGCTTACCTTCCGCATACGCTCAGCTAGTTCAACATGTGCTGTCTTGACTGCATAGTCATCTCCAGTCTTTGTCAAACCCTGATTAAGAAAAATAATTGCATGAAGAATCAAAACCAAAGAAATTTTGCTATCTTATCAGAAGTGATAAATTTACATTTCATCTGTGACACCATATAATATTACATGTAAAGCATCTTCAGTTATTCTAGAGATAAAATTGTAATTTTATCATGCCATATTTCCAGTTCACTGCTGTAAAAGGGATCACCTTGCAAACTTCATTTTGCTAAAGGAATAGGTAGTTCTGCTAATAATTGGCGAAAAAGTAAACCATTTAAGAGTACAAAGATTACTGGTATTTCAGTGACAGAGCAGTATCTTCCAAATCATATGATATCATATCAAAATCAGCAAAAACTATATATCATAATCATTAAATTAAAGTGAAAAAACCATTGGACATAGAAAGTGATAAGGGATAGGGACCTAAAAATGTTTCTCACTAATGAAGTTGCCTTTGTTTCTCCTATTCTATGTTCCACCATGTCACTGTCTTGTGAAATATGATGTTCCTAATCCGGTTGTTCTCTTCCATGTTCCCTCCTAGTCCTGTTGTTGTTTCTAGATCTAACTGTTTCTGAGTGAATTTTGAGAACACTCTTGCTACAGGTCCATGTTGATTTCAAATCTAACAAACTTTGTTCCCATGCAGTTCCTGCCAGCTTCACAATAATTTTGTATGGTGGGAATTTTTTGAGGTCCATGTTGATACAGATGCAGGGATAATTCAACATCTCCCTCAAGGCTAACTTTGATGATATTATCTATTAACCTATGGCAATTCCTCTAAGATGCTAGTTTGGGTATGGGGACGGGTATAGGTTTGGGTTTGCGAGTCTATATATATTGTATAGTCAGAGTCCAGACAATAGTCTTGAATGTTAAAATGTACCTTTTAAAAAATAAAAACTGTTATTTTTTATTAGTTTGAAATTTGCTTCGCTCACATGGATACAGACAATTTCTGGAATATTTAAGTTCAAATTATAGATTTAATTAGTAGAGTAAATGGTAATTAAAATTAACACTTACTAGGAATTAAATTTAAATTGCATTATGCAGCTATTGAACCAC
Organism: Sequoiadendron giganteum; assembly: GCA_007115665.2. Classification (NCBI taxonomy): domain Eukaryota; kingdom Viridiplantae; phylum Streptophyta; class Pinopsida; order Cupressales; family Cupressaceae; genus Sequoiadendron; species Sequoiadendron giganteum. Next base: position 978,781,699 of record CM021100.1, on the reverse strand, counting down.
TGTAATTTTAATTAGTACAGTAAATGGTATCTAATGTATGCACCCTATACTCGTTTGTAATTATTGCATCCACCCTAGCAAATGATGAGCAGAGAGGGTGTGAAAGTTGGAGTCACCACACCATCCCCAAATCTCTCACAATTCTGCCTTGTTTAAAGACAGGCATTAGCACTACAGTAGGAATGAATAGCAGTAATAAATTTGATAGATATGTTCAGAATTGTCTTCCTCAGAATGTCTAGCCCAATTGCCAGCCAGTGGGGCCACGTTATATGAAATGGTTGTCCAGCCATCACTAGTTGTATGATGTGACCTGCCACCTGGTCTTCAAGCTCTTGATGGCCACCAAGTGAACGTCCCCTGCTCCCAATTTTGAAATGACCAACAGATTGATCTAGGAGTGGCTGCTAATGCTGAACCTAACTCCCTTCTTCAGGCAGGGGAACTCTTCTTAACAGGACTAGGACTACACTGCTCTTGTTTTCAGCAATCTGCTCATATGCAGGCTCTGCCATGTCAAAGTGCTGAGAAGAGGGTTGCACTTCATTTCGTTGCATGCTTTGTGGATCAGCCCATTGTTGAACAGTGCAGTGTTGAGAGCAGTGGTGTATAAATTGCCATACCCATATGCTCCCCATGCACCATGCTCCCCATATGCTCCCCATCGGCTGTATAAATTGCCATACCCATATGCTCCCCATGCACCATGCCATACCAATACATGTACTATCCGTACTATCCTGGAAGAATATGGTAACATAGCAGTTCCTTTTCTCCTTGGGATATTTTCTACTCAGAATTTGTCTGGGAGCAGATACAGCCAAACCTTGATTGGTGTACATCTGGAGATCTTCAGTAAAGGTTGAAAGCAGGGATCCAACGTTTAATGAAGAGTCTTAATTTCTTCCTGAACCAAGGTCTGCCTTAAAAAACTGCATCCTCCTTTTTGAGAATACATTCATCAAGGCCATTTAGTTTCTTTGGGCATCACAAAGATGCTAACTACTCTTGTGGGCTTCTAGTTTGCACAAACTCTGTTGGTTAGACAGAAGCTACACCTGTGTAGCTGCTTCAATCTCATCATTCTTTCTTTCAAGCAATCTAAGAAGCACCCTTTTCCAAGTACTCTGTATCATATTTCCGGTAAGAATTGTTGATGATAATGCAGCCACAGGAGTCTACTTCCAGGCGCACGATTTCCAAGAAGATAATAAAAACTGAATGTAGCCTCATGACTATTCAATTTTATATATGCTTGAGAGGAGGCTGACTTTATGTATTTAATTTATGTTCATTTATCATTAACTTTGGGCCGACCTACCTTGCTATTTTTTAATTCTTTATTTATTAAAGGTGGCCGACCTACTTGAAGAGTCACCTCATTTTGTATAAATACAAGGTCATGTTTGTTCATTTGCACATCAAGTTCATCAAGCATAATTTGCATACAAACAGAAGTTTGTACTTGAGCAACAGCTATTCATCTTGCAGCAGCAGGCCGATTTCAAGGAGAATCATATTCACATCTAGGAGAGGTGCTAGTATTCATTGTATCAAATTCGGCCTCGTGCTGGGCCTGAGTTGTAAGCAGATTTCTGCTCTTGTTCCTTCATTATATAAGAGAAATATTTGCTGGGTTTTTCTCCCTCAAGAGAAGGGTTTTCCCAAGGTATCTTGCTGTGTTTATTGTCTTATGTGTTGCAATTTTCTGAGTGCTTTCAGTTGTATTATCTGATCTTTAAAACACTAACAAGAACCGATATAATATTTTAAGTATTTGCTGTGATATTAAAGAGTCTTTCCCAGGCTGCATTGTATTTTTATTGACATCAAAATAAATTTCATTGTTAAAAACAAACACAAGAATATGGATACAGATCTGCAGAATTTAAAGATTTAGTATTATCACCTTAGTTATCACCAAAAGTGACAAATCCATCCTGTTCATCAGCAGGTCAGCAATTGTATTCTTGACATATTGCACTGCTCCAGGTACATCACGATCAATGAGTATCTTGTGAAGACACTCAGTAACAACATTCTTCACCAAAAGACAATTATCTCTCCGTACAGTCTCAATACCTGTTGACATCAAATTGTTAGAAGATACATAAAATCTGGTATATATTTTAGGAGACTTTGAGTATCAAAAACAATATGGTAATTTCTAAGCTTGTAACACAAGCGTTTTCCACCTTTAGTATCCATTTTGTCATAGGTCTCTTGGTTTGTCCACAACAACCCAGCATATCTTTTCTTGCTGATCAGCAAATATGGGAAGTAAACTTTTTCAAACTCCAGTTTAATAGGCTACATAAAAGTAAAATGAAAAACATAAGCACAAATAACTTTTCAATGCTTCTTGATCTAAAATACAGGACATAACCAATCATCCTGTCACCAGCATACTCATAAAGTAGCCCTCACAATGGAAGATGCACTTTTGAAAAGACAAAGTAAAATGAGAACAGTAAAGTGCAGCACAAACATTTTTAACTACCAACTTCAAAAATATTCAAAATCGTATAGCATACCTTTGTAAATGTACCACTGATATAATCTGCGGCTTCCTTTCCTAATTCCATAGCCTCTGCCACAGTTGGTACACCAAATTGTACCATTACTGAATCTGTATCTCCATACACAATCTGAATGCAAATGTTAATACAATATTGAGACTTAGATATAAAAATTGTTCTAGATCAACAACTATGACTTAGACTATTCAAATCATTACCAGCTTACAATCATAATTTTTGCAGATTCCCACTTCAATTCAAAGAGGCTAGGTATGCTGTAAGTTAGCACAAAATAGCCTACCTCAGCATTGTGATGGTAACCGCCAATCATTGTGTACCTTTCTTCAACTAGTCTTTTTGTGTGCTCTATCATTTGACGACCTTAATCATACAAGATGAAAATATAAATTGAGAATGTCTAAAGCACCAGTAAGTGTCAAGGAAATAATATTGGAGGTTAGACTGCATTGAACTCATAAAGAAGGAAAATAGTTGGAATGCCTTGACATAGCATTGTGTTTGTGTGTTCTAAGATAAGACATCACAGTATGATTAAATAGTTGAAACTATTTACTGAGATAAGATAATTCAACATCTCTATACACAAATTTCACACTCAGGAGCATTCATTTTAGAAATAAAATAAAATGAATTGTTTAAATGTCAAGGAAACCCTTTGTAATAAATGCAGGAAAATAATATATGAACCTAGAGTCTAAAAGATGTCTCAGGCATCTCTGTCCTATTTGAAAAAGAAAAATCAGTGATACTAAGAAAAATAAGTAAACAATAGAAAGGCATGTGTGCTTTCTAGTAATTATTTCCCAAAACAAGCTAAAAGATCACCATAGCTTGTAACACTTGATGAAATCTCCAAACAAGGCAGCTGCCCAACAGTTGCTCCAGTAAAACCATAAACAGAGTTTGCACTGATCTGCAAAGGAATGCATCTGACATTGTTAATTAATTTTTGAATCACTTCCTCTTATTTTATCTACTCTGATAGATTCAGAGACGCAAATGAACATAGAAATGACAATGTATTGAACATAAATTACCTTCAGAGCCAGTTGCCGACCATTTAAAACAGCCTTCTCTAGAGGATCTTTTGCATCCTGAGGAATTTTAGAAGAAGTTAAGAGATTGAAATTTTATAACTGCCCTCAAGTCACAGAACAACCAACAGAACATAATCAGAGATTAAACATGTAAGAAACAGTTGAAAAGGGAATGCTTGGTGCATATCTGGAAGAAATTAAATTAGCAGAGCTCCCCACCTTTAAGTCTGCCTTGGCTCTTTTCCTGGCAGCCAGCAGCTCTTCTAGGATCTCTGGTAATATGCCCTAAAGAGATAAAAGGAAAAATGCAACCTAATTTTGGGTCAAACAAATCATGTATATGATAGATAAAAAGAAAATAAAGAAAAAGTTGCGATACTAGGATTCATCATGACAAATGAGACTTCGTCCTTACAGCCATAGACAAAGCTTACACAGACCTATAAATAACCACAAGCAAATAAGAATATGTACCTTCTGTAAATTTGGCTTTACAAATGTCTCACCCGATGGTGTTTTTACCACACATTCTGGTTGGAGATTTAATTTTCCAAAGTCCTCTGGCTTGACCTGAACATATAGCAACATAAGCTTGGAACTATAAAATAATTCAGACCAACTGCAAGAATAAGAATGTAAATTTGTTATTCTTTGAAACATAAAGGATTAATAAACCCTTATCATTGTGGACATAAGGCTTTCAAAGCAACAAGAACCAACATATGAGATAGAAAAAACTAATATACATATATTTTCAGGATTTCTCACCAGTGTGCAATAACAAAGATTGTATGCCATCATTATTGATGGGTACAATGATGCAAAATCAAGTGTCGCAATCGGTTTTTCAAAAAATCCTGATTTTGCCTCCAAAACCTTTATAACAACCAGTTATTATTTCCAATTATAAGAATTCCTTCAAAGCTTTGACTGAACATATTCCAAAGCTATTTTTTCTTGTAATTTTAAAAAATAGGATAAGCAATGCTGACATCATGTGTATTGATAGTTATAAAGAATAGACCCAATGCTCACCGTAGCACCTTCAAAAGTTTCCTGACTAGATCCTTGTCCTTTGATATTTGGCACCACAAGATTACTTTGCTTTGATTTTCTTAATATCTGAGACAAGACCTATAAGGCCGTTCCAACCAACCCATGTCAGTTCAACAAGTTTCCCATGATTACAGTAAGATTGCAAATAGATGATGCAGTTGTCACATAGAAAAGGAAAATCAATGAACGGAATTAAGATCATAAATCAGCAACTTCTCATTCAAATAGCATTGGAGCCATACAAACTTGCCTTGATGCTTTGTCCCCTGGAAAGCAGAAATGACAAAGGAACACCAGTGACACGAGCCATCTCTATATAATTGTATATATACATTAGTTTATCCAAAAGTCGCTGTGGAAGATATGCATCCTGTACACAGCCAAGACAACAGAATAATTTGATATTCAAAACTACATATAAATTTATATCCAAATATAAATAGAAGACAGAAACCTTAACCCTTGAAACAGACACATTGGACATCAGACATACGATTACTCCTTAAACACTAAGTTGCAAATCACCCCTCCGAGGGAGTCGTGCCATTTTGGAGTTGGAGCTTAGTCAGGTCTGCTGATGTAATGGTCTGAAATCTGGTTTTTCTGAGTTTTGTGTAGCTGCTCATTGATGAGAGAGTGTTGTGGTTTGTTAACTCATATCATAGCTATCTTGTTGGGCAAGTTTGGAATGTAATGTTGTTCATATATGACTGAAAAAAGGGAACTGTACCAGACTGTTATCAGATCTGAAAATCAATTTCTAACTCCCTAATTTCAGTTGCCAATCATTGGTCTTGATTTATGTAGTAAGTTGTTCATGATTATATGTTATCAAGATGTTTATTTGTAAGTCTGATGTTGCCAATATATGCAATCAAATGATGAATGGAATATGAAACATTTGCATCCTGCCTCACCTTCTTATTGCAAGCAAACACACAAAAAAATCATGGGTGGTTGCTACAATGGGGGTGTCCATCATTCTAATGAATAGAAGGATGCCAAAAATCAACCCTTGATCAATGCGATTACAATATCCCCTAAAGGAACAATGCTTTTGAAAGCCCTAGATTGTGAGGGGCAGATAAAGGATGCACAATTGATTGCTGAGAGAAGTCATAACAAACAACACAAAAAATTGTAGAATAGCCAATTTGTTGTTTGAGACACATTATTCACACATCTTTTCAATACCTTATGTTGTTGTTGGCTAATTGACTCAAACAAGTGTAAGTTGAAGCTGAAGAGATCCAAATGTTCATCACCAACCACCACGTCGCAAGTCATGATGGTTAGTGAACTGTAAAACTATACAATTTTATGTTTCATTAAAAAAATTGGTGAAATTAGAGCTGCTAAAGGTTAGTGAAACAATACAATTTTATGTTTCATTTAAAAATTTTACAATGTTCCACTAAGTTTCAAAATAACGGGATGAGGGGGTAGGTTTCAGGAGTGGGGAGACCATGCACTAGATTAGGGGCACACCACATACCCCCACACACACACACATACACACACACCCACACATACCCACACACACACACACATACATGCATACACACACACATACATACATACATACACACATACACACATACATATACATACATACACACATACATACAAACATACACACTCACATACATGAATGCATACATACACACATGCATACATACATACATGCACACATACATTTATGCATGCATGCATGCATACACACATACACACACATACAGACATACACACACACACACACACACACACACATACATATACACACACACATACACACATCCATGCATGCATATGTGCATACATACACACATACATGCATGCATGCATGCATACATACATACTTACATACATAAACTCAAAACAAATTCTATTTTTTTACCTTTTTTTAACAAAGCAAAGATCTAGGGGCAAAGCCTCTAACAAGGTTGAGGGGCAATGCCCCTCATAGGATCCTTTGAGACCACAAAAAACTTCATGATGCATTCCATTTTTCATAATTTTATCAGCGTGTTTTCTTCAACACTAAATCCTCATTATTTCTAATTTCTTACCAAATGTTCATTATTCGTAGAACTAATGATCATGCAAGGGAATCTAACATGTCTAAATGATAAGGGTTGCACAATTGAAGACAAGAATATCATCCAATTTTAGAAACTCCTTACAACAATCAACAAAAACTCAAACATTTATGACAATTTGATATCATCCACCACCATTGCTTCAAATCATTCTTGAAATTAGTGCTGCTAAAGGTAAATGAAAGAAACAATTTTATGTCTCATTTATCATTCATAAGTTGTGTTTCATTCATTTCATATGTTGGCAATACATCAACGAGAGAGCAACAAATATTTAGTAGATGATCCTAGATTACACTTGGTGGGATTGTGTGAAATATCTTCTTGGCTTTATTGAGCACATCTTGAGTATGATCCCTCATACTAACATCAATAAAGTATGTTTAATAGAGGTGTATGATTGCATCAACTTAGTAATTGAGAAGATGAAGGCCATCATTAATGAGAAAGAGCAAGGTCTTAAAGAAGCTTTCTTCAAATAGGTGCAAACTGTTAGATTTAGGATCAGAAATGAATAAGCAGAAAATGCAACACAATGAGCGAAGAACACATAATTTATCCTGGGAAAACTCTCCTACTCGAGGGAGAAAAACCCAGCAACATTATATCTCTCATATATCAGAAAGTGCAGAATAAGAGTAGAAATCTGCTTTACAATCAAACCCGTCTCAGGGGTGAATTAATACAATGGATAATAGCACCTATCCTATGATGCAAAGATAAATATGTTTCTCCTTGAAATCGATTTGCTTCTCCAAGATCGTAATTTGTTGCTGAAGGGCGAACTTCTGCTCTGTAGAAAATGTGAAAGACTTGATGATCAAATGGATGATCATCTCCTTCTATATATACAATGCAAAGAGACTCTTCACTTGGGTTGGCCTCCTTTTAATAAATAGTATAATTTATGATTAAGGCCGACTTGCCTTATTAATTATTTAATTTTTACTTAGGAGAAAATATCTCCCTAAGTTACAAACACTAACACTCACTCTTAGCTAGGGAGGTATTTTCCAAATATCCTCGTCATGGAGTCTCTCAACATGACGCCCACAATGGCTACACCCATTTGTGGAGAGCTCAAAGGTTCATCATGGAGTCTCTCAACATGACGTCCACCATGGCTACTCCCATGTGTGGAAAGAAACACACGTACAAGTGCCCATCACAGAGTCTCTCAACATGACGTCCACCATGGCTACTCCCATGTGTGGAAAAACACAAGTACAAAGAGTTCATCATAGAGTCTCTCAACGTGATGTCGTCATGGAGTCTCTCAACATGACGTCCACCATGGCTACTCCCATGTGTGGAAAGAACCACATCTTCGTCTCAAAGATGGACAAGGGCTCGCACCTCATATTTCTCCGTCTCAGAGAAATATACACTACAAGGGCTTTCACCTCATACTTCTCCGTCATAGAGAAATATACACAAGGGCTTTCACCTCATACTTCTCTGTCACAGAGAAATATACATTTCAACAAATGATGATGTGACTCCCTCTAAAGCTCCAAGTACTTGCATCAACCTCCTGACCTCCTCGTCCAAGGTTGCCTCTGTTGGTTTGTCAGACTCCCTCTGAATGTTAATTCCTCCTCTTCGAAGAGTGGAAGGAAGTAACCAGTTAGAAAGCTAGGGCTCGACTTATCCTTTTCATGCTTACTCTGCTACTAAGAACAGAGGGGGCCCGCCCCAACCCCACCGACCATACCCGCCTTAGGTAGGGGGCCCACTAGCTTAATTTCCCAATTCTTGAGGTTGGTACCCCGATTACTCCGTTGAATACACCCGCCCCCACTATAGATAGGCCCACTGTTACTTATAGGTCCCGGGAACACCCTATTGAACCCTATGCGTTTTCTATCCCAGATGTTTGATCATTAGCCCCGAAACCACACATGGTTCCTTACATATAAGTGACCCCTTCTAGCCGATTGATTCCTTGTGAATATGAGCTTATCGCTTTGTTTGCTCTAAACTAGCTTTGTTCGGGAATAGATAGAAACCAGCCAGCTCTTCATGCAGGGGTGGGTTAGTTAGAATATTCGGGTATGGAATCCCACACCAACGAACAACTATTGGCCCTACTATAACTTAACTACTAACTAGCTATTAAAGGGGGTGGGGGTGGGCGAACTTGAAGCTCAAAATATCCTCTCCGTCCTTGTAAAAACTTTAGAACTTTAAGCTTATTGATAGGGTGAGCTGCAACCCCCCCCCCTCTCTTGAAAAGGGATAAGCACCGTCCATATCCTCCCACCCACCCCTGAGCCCAGCAAGAGAGTGAGCCCAGCAATAAGTTATATTAGACTATCATATCCGACAAGGAGTCCCCTCCCTTCAACTATCGATCTCCATCCCTCACTCACCTCGGACAAGAAACTACATGGCCTAGCTATAGTTGCCCACCCTTCCTTCAGCAGAGCAGCTAAGGCCTCGAGCTAAAAAACTATTGGACTCTTCCCCGGTGAAGAACTACTATGGAAGGGGAATTGTTAACTCGTTATTGGAGCTACTCTTGCTTGGGGCCCTAACTTCTAATAAGGGTAGTGCCTTCCTTCCTGCTATCTATTCCTCCCATCCTATATGCTATAGTTCCCTCCCACCCACTTGCCCACGCCTCCTCTAGAAGATAGTCTATGGGCCTCCCATCCATTTTGTTGTTCTCTTGATTGGCCTATTGTTCTCTGGTTCGTCCTTCCTGTATTCAACTCTTTGTTCTCCAGCAACCGGAAGAGTTCAGTCTGTTAGTAGGATAGGCCAATCCAACTTCTCTTGTTAGGTTCTCGCTCGAACAATCCAACTTCTCATTGCCGAGTAAACTAATCAACTACCGGGGGTGTTCATTCAGTTCAAGGTCCTCCCATGGATAGCCATTATAGTCTAGCTTGTTAGGCCACCTTCATGAACTCTATTTCCTTTTATCACAAAAAATCAATAGGGAGGTGAGGGAGGTAATGAGAGCAAATCCCATGCGAGGACCAGATTAAACTAGCTATATCGATCCTGAGGGTAAGGCCCTGGTGAGGATAGCAAACTTATGGCTATCCGATAAACAGGAGGGGAATTCCTTCCTAATAGCCAAACAATCCATCACACCGATTGAACTACTATAATAGAATTCGGAGACCCCATTACAATATTCTTGTTTCCCATCTCCCTCTGGCTACACGGGAGTTGCCCTCCTTATTATTGTAGAGTTGTTGAATTGAACAACGATTATAGTTGTATGGGAATTCCGAAACAACCTTCCGAGGTTCCTATTGGATGTTTCTCACCCGTGGGTGGGAGGCAAGAACGAACTGCCCTATCTAGAAAGCTAAACGAACTAGAGCCGGTGAAGGATGGATAAAGGAGCCCAACTCCTATCTATAGATATTGTCGATATTGCTTAGGCCCCCCAATCTTAGGCCTCCCAACTATTTGAATTGCTATAATCCCCCATCCCACCCCGCTCCTTGTTGAGTTCCATCCGGCTTGTTAACTAGTTACTTCCTTCCTTTCGGCCTCCCTCTGAATGTTAATTCCTCCTCTTCGAAGAAGCTGATCACAATGACAATCTATATGGGTTCTTCCTCTTCGAGAGATGTCTCCAACCACCAACTCAGTCCCATGGCTACAAGTTGTGTCTCCATTCTTCAACCTGCGTGACTTCCTCACAGAATGCATCAAGCTCTTCTTCTCTTGAATGCAATCTCTTATGCTTCTCGGTTCGTCCTGAAAGCATTTTAGAGAGTTTAATAAAAGTTCATAAAACTCAACTATCTCGAAGAGAAATACCAATGCTAGAAGCATACATGATTCACTATCGCAATGTTATAGCATGAATTAATAACTAGATAAAAACTTCATGAACATTATTCAAACATGAAATACTCATCTCGTTGAAATCAGAATCTCCTTAAGTGTTGCACTTAAACGCTTTTCAAGTCTGCAATGGACCCAACGAACCCTCACCAGAGATGAATTGAAATTCTCGATACAGTATGAGCCAAGTCCCCGACTATGGCGAATGTGAGTTGACTTTTGTAATCACGTAATTACTATCACTTCCCTTTGTCCACGGTTCCTCTTAAGATCTCCCTTGTCATCAATGGATTCCAAATCCTCTCCACGTCACCCCCGTATACTCCAACGCCCAATACGCAAGAAGCACTAATACAAAGAATGAAAAAATAAGATCGGAATAACTTGACACAATGTTCATCGAATCATTGGCCTGTATGCATTCCTCTGCTCGTACGCAATCAGACAGTGAATAAGCCCGTCTCTTTGGTTAATTCAATGCAATAGTCCCTGGTGCCGATATATATATTATTCTTAAATGAATTCATTCAAAAATTCCTCATACACAAGGGACGGTTTGCAAGTATGTCAAAGTCCCAAGAAATCATTACAAAATTTGTCTCCCACGACTCCCTCTCATAGTCTTGTATTTTATCGACTAGAAATATAAGTAACGACAATTAAAGATTGATTGATAAGTAGTAAATCTGGACTTTGGCATCCCGTTTCATGGACGAAACAATCTTCTTTACAATGTCGACATTTACTAGTCATTCAGCAATGTCGCTCAAGGAAGTATAGCTCAAGATTAAATTCCCGATATGGTCTTCAACAAGTGATTGTGTCTATAGCAATCACGCCCAATAAGTGTGATCTGCAAGGTTATCGATCATTTGAAACATTCGATACCTGAATTCCATAACTTTCGCTGATGATAATAGGTCCAACAAAACATCACGGAAGGCACCATTGACAGACTCCCGCACAATATGATCCCGACTTTCCACCAGTCGACCATGTTGCACTTCACGACAATGCCCGACTACCTTTAGCGCTAACACATGATCAACAATATAAGAAAAATGATGGAGACCTTGATCACATATGGTCCTCAAAATATCAAACTGCTCGACCAAACAATAATAGTGTGCGATGATACCAAGCATTTGTAGACTTTTGTCATCACCCATGAGGACCAAGCAATTATATAATTAAAAATAGAGCTCCTAGCCAAGATTATTGAAAAAATAATCGCACTTGTTTACAATCCAGGGATATAACAAGGATACCAAATAGCAACAGAGAGTCAAAGTCGGCAGTGATTTGCATTTAGATCCTTGGACCCGCTTCGAAGGATGCCAATACACAAAACAATCAAATTGGGTTGTCGTCCAATCATGATTCTCGACCCTGAGAGTTTGTTGTTCTCAGTTTCGCTGCCAAGGATCATAAATCCTTCATTCTCCTCCTGGTCGCTATAGTCCAACACCCTGCCACGTCCTCCAGAATAAAATATATCCCAACCGAAATTCTTAGCTTGCCTTATTCTGATAAGATCTTTCTTAACCCACTTCGATACCATGTTAGATTTAGGATTGTTAAGGATCGAACAGATTGAAACAGGTCTGAATTTCTTTGTCAAAGGTATTTTCCGGATTTCTTCTCTTGATGTCAAATGTGCTGATTGCAGAACATTAATAGATTTCGATGTTTTGCATATCATGAATGGAACTACCTTTTATATGTTTAGGAGACCCGCTACTAAGGGGTGTGTCTCTTGAGAGGACGTGTTCCTTTGGGTGCTCGGGTTCCATACACAACCGATTACCATTCGGTTTATTTAACACACACATAACCTTATATGTGGTGAGTGCATAAGTTCCGATTTATTAAATGCAGAAATAACATTTAATATGAATTTATATATCAATGCTTATAAATTCGATTTCACTTATTTTCCTAATTTGATTATTCTGAAGAATAGCCTAGATCTTAACTGACCGAAGCTATCATTCATCAACACTCCCTCTTAGCTAGGGAAGATATATCAAATCAAATAAGTGGAGATATCATCTTAACACGTGATATCTAAGACATGGTATGATTTCTCAATAATGTCAAGTCACATGACATTCTTCATAACACACCACCATTATTCAACACTCCCTCTTATCTAGGGAAGATAAACTCTATTAACACTCCCCCTTAGCTAGGGATAATAAATTTCCACCAAGTAAAAGTAATATCACCTAACTCATGATATCATAAGATATGGTATGCTTTTGAAAGTGTCAAGTCACATGACATTCTTCATAACACATCTTCTTTATTCAACACTCCCTCTTCAACTGGAGAAGATAAGTTCTATCAAGTAAAATTGATATCACCTAACTCGTGATATCAGAAGATATGGTATGCTTCTGAAAGTGTCAAGTCACATGACATTCTTCATAACATATCTTCATTATGGTATGTGCACTGACATCAAGTCACATGATGTCTACCATAATTCATGGCATATCCATGGATATAAATATCCACCATGATTATCTCTTTAAGGATCACAATGATCTTCAGATGACATCAAGTCCCATGATATCCATCAAAGTGTCCAAGAGATACTATCATGACATGTTCACAAATATCAAGTCACATGATATCTATCATGATAGTTTATCATTGTAGAGTCGTCACTTTACAATGTCAAATACAAGTGTTCATTATTAGAAAGATCGTCACCTTTCAATAATGTACACAGGGTAGTAGGCCCATAAGGTCATGGAGTCACACACATGACAAAAGAGTTTACACATTAAACATCTTTATATATATTAGTACAACTTATAAGCAAATTTGAATTTCAAACATAATATCAAATTACATACCAAGTTTTCTTCCTGAAGAGTTCAACCTTAACTCTAGAGAGAAGTTGTTGAGTATGTCCGTTGTTTAAACATTTGAACTAGTATACTCCAACTGGATCACATTCCTTTCTACCATGTCTCATAATGGTAGGGGATCTCAATGTGCTAGATCAAGGAGTCTCACAAGCAATTTACGAAACCAAACTGCTTCTCTTGCCCTCATAAAGGCTGCAATGTATTCAGTTTCTGTCGAGCTTTTGTGCCACAAAAGACTGTTTTCTACAGATCCAAGAGATCATAGCCGATCCTAAACTGAAGCAACATCCTGATGTGCTTTTTTGATCGGTTACACTTCCAGCCTAAACAAATCCAATGGTGTCGTGAAGATATCTCAATTTGTGTTTTTACAGCCAAAAGATGAATTTCCTTTGGCTCACATTTGAACTGGCTTAGAGCATTCACTAGGACCTTCCATTTGCAGTAGGAGTGTTTTATTAACTGAGCTACTGGCCTCTTGTAGCCAGCCCATCATTAGTCCGAGTGTGGCTTATATCCAACACCCCCCCTTAAGCCATACTACGAGTGCATGGGGCTCTTTAGATCCTGGGGCCTGTCGTCATGGAGTCTCTTAACATGACGCCTCATCTCAGTCTCAAAGATGAACAAGGCTTTCACCTCATATTTCTCTATCTCAAAGCATTACAACAAGTGAAGAAGACTCCCTCTGAAGCTCTAATTACTTTTTCTTAGAAGGGATGACTTCAGTCATCCACACAATCTAATGGTTGCAAGCAGAGTCTTCATTTTCTTCTTCTTTTGTAAACAATCTCTTATGCTTCTGATCTGTCCTGAAAGCATCTAGAAGAGATTATAAATAGTTCATAACTATCCAAAAATCATACAAGTTATATCATGAATGAAATTTTCAAAGGATCTTATGCTAGTCAACACAACACAATTCAAGAGAATTCACAAGATCAAAACAAATGATATAACTCAGCAACCAAAGAATACTTATCTCTTTAAATATTTTGATCCGTCCTTAATGAAGTCATGAATCTAAACGATCAATCACAATATCTGCTCTCTCCGCCCTTTACAGTGGCGTCGATCGCATCAAGTCTGCCCTTCGCATGAGCTGAAAATCGAAGATTCCTATGATAGTGCTTATTTAATTTCCAGGTAGCACAGTCAGCACCGAAGCAAATAGTTGAAGGATGTATTCTCGATTATACCAAGTCTGCAAAAAACTATTTTAAATAAATAATAAAATTATTAAATATTTAATAGTAATTAAAAATAATGATTATATTTGTATGATATGTGCCCAAAGCTAATAATCATTTTTAATTATTATTTTCCGGGGGCAAATCTCTTTGCTGGCAGCTGCGTAGCCTTCGGCTCTCGCCACCCGCAATCACTGGTGACACCTTCAGCTCTTGCCACCCACAACCGCAATCACATACTATGGCAATACAAATAAGCCTTCAGAGTGTCCGCAGTGAACAGAGCCTAGTGCACAAGGGAGCCCGATACATTTCCATCTAATCTCGTGAGAAACCCACACTACTATTTGTGTTAAGGTTGCAAGATGTCGACCAATAATGAATATCGATAAGATACAAAATGTCTCAATGTAGTGACAAGAGACGGTAATGAAGAACCAACGACGGCTATGTGAAATTCGGCAAACTCGTTCTACTATCTCCCGTTTGTCTTCATTGCCAATAGACATTCCCGTGGTAGGACTCGAGGATGATTAATCTCACCCATACAAATCGTGATCACCTTCTGAATATTTGTCCTTCGTCTTACATGCCCATATCAGTAAACAATCCATTGCAAAGATGGTATGCCCAAAAATATTGATGGAGTGCCTTCTTATATTGTTGCTATGCTGGTAAATGTCCAACAATGACCAAACCTCCCGATGTGTCATCCCGAAAAGAACCATTTTTCTAGACAAAAATATGGGTCTCGTTGATATAAATATCATCAGACAATGGCCTCCTCAATCAACAACGTTCTGAAACATCAAAATGTGAAGGGTCTCCATGTCCCAATAGAAACTTGTTCTTTCCTTTCAGATTCATATGCGACATTACAGATTCCATAATGCTTCGAGCACTTGACAAATTATTGCCCATCACAATCTCGCTAGGCAATATCGATGCCAACTCCCAAAGACGAATCGCTTCACCATTACAAAAGAAAAATAGCATGATACTAAATTATATGATTCAATGCCACTTCCCAATGCCAATCACAAAGACGGAATTGTGGATCGTGGTTTCCAACGGGATGAACTTGTGCCTTCATTTTACCAAAGTCGTCGGTGATATGGACTCTCTGTTAGGATGCACGAGTTGATTCTCCAAACCGTGAATTGACACAAATGCTTCTTGAGCACGGCCAGAGCCAAAGGCTCAACTAGATTGTTGTCCGATAATAAGTGATAAGACATCGTCCCCTTTGAAATAACACAGAGTCACATGAGCCGCAAGAAGATAGATCACACAACCAAGAGCCGCTCTTCACTAGTATGCAATAATTAATCAAGCCAGGAATAGACGATCATCATTAGTTGATTAAGGAGATCGAGAGACCATCCCAAGCTTGTTCAAACCATATCTCTTTCAGCTTCAGATTGCTTAACAGTACCTGATCAAATCTTTTCTTAGACAAGGCTCTGATACCATGTTAAGGATCAAACAGATTGAAACAGGTCTGAATTTCTTTGTCAAAGGTATTTTCCAGATTTCTTCTCTTGATGTCGAATGTGCTAATTGCAGAACATTAATAGATTTCAATGTTTTGCATATCATGAATGGAACTACCTTTTATATGTTTAGGAGACCCGCTACTAAGGGGTGCGTCTCTTGAGAGGACGTGTCTCCACATGTGGAGGCACGTCCGCTCAAGGGACGTGTTCCTTTGGGTGCACGGGTTCCATACACAACCGATTACCATTCGGTTTATTTAACACACACATAACCTTATATGTGGTGAGTGCATAAGTTCCGATTTATTAAATGCAGAAATAACATTTAATAAGAATTTATATA
Source organism: Sequoiadendron giganteum (assembly GCA_007115665.2). Lineage (NCBI taxonomy): Eukaryota > Viridiplantae > Streptophyta > Pinopsida > Cupressales > Cupressaceae > Sequoiadendron > Sequoiadendron giganteum. The sequence goes on along the minus strand of CM021100.1, from coordinate 978,765,249 downwards.
TCAATGCTTATAAATTCGATTTCACTTATTTTCCTAATTTGATTATTCTGAAGAATAGCCTAGATCTTAATTGACCGAAGCTATCATTCATCAACAAGGATCAGAAATGAATAAGCAAAAAATGCAACACAATGAGCAAAGAACACATAATTTATCCTGGGAAAACCCTCCTACTCGAGGGAGAAAAACCCAACAACAATATATCTCCCATATATCAGAAAGTGCAGAATAAGAGTAGAAATCTGCTTTACAATCAAACCCTTCTCAAGGGTGAATTAATACAATGGATAATAGCACCTATCCGATGATGCAAAGATAAATATGTTTCTCCTTGAAGTCGATCTGCTTCTCCAAGATGGTAATCTGCTGTTGAAGGGCAAACTTCTGCTCTGTAGAAAATGTGAAAGACTTGATGATCAAATGGATGATCATCTCCTTCTATATATACAATGCAAGGAGACTCTTCACAAGCAAGGTGACTCTTCACTTGGGTCGGCCTCCTTTTAAGAAATAGTATAATTTGTGATTAAGGCCGACTTGCCTTATTAATTATTTATTTTTTACTTAGGAGAAAATATCTCCCTAAGCTACAAACACTAAAACAAACTAATCTTAAATAATATTGTTATTAAAATAAAAAGTTTTAAACAATAATAAAATATAAAGTACTTTTAAATAGTTAAAATCAAAATAAAAAGTATTTTTTTAAACTTATGAAAATTGGACCCATGGGCCCATTTGGTGCACTACAAACAGAGGGTGCTTGAATTCTTTTGTCATCTCATATCTTGTCTTCATTTTTGCAACCAGATTTTTAGGAATTTTGGGCATTGAGTTCAAATTCTCATCGAAGGTCGAAAACCCTTGGCTGATTGGAGATCTTGGAGGATGAAAACCTTCTTGGATTTTCACCACCAGATTTGGGGACGAAAAACAGTCATTTCCTTTGAGGCATTTACATCCAAGAGTTACATGTGAGTTGATTTTTGTCATTTTCATATTTTGAGTGATTGGATTGGCAAGCAAATTTGATGTTTGTGATTTATAAAAGGTTTCATTGCTGATTTCAACAATAAGTTTCAGGTCATTTGGGGGTCATTTGACTCATATCAACTGCTGTGGTACCTTTTGTAGCCCTAGATCTTGAGCACTACACTAGCAGAAGAGTCCACATTACCATTTCCAATTGTTGCAGCCTCTTACGAGCAACGAAAAAATCATCTTTAAGAGGTTCTCAGGCTTGTGATAGCTGTACCATCAGCAGCTTCAGCCATTTCATCTACTGTGAGTAGAATTTATCATTGTTGTAGGTCTGAAGTTGTGTTTCCATCCTATATATCAGTCAACGTAAGTTGTTTTAACTGTTACAAATCAAATAAAATCAATTTCAGAGGGTTACAAATTGATGTTTGATTCAGCTATAAATGTATTTGATACCCTAAGGTTTCATAATTGTTGATTATTTGCATTTTGAGGGTTCAAAACTTCAATATATTCATTTCCAGCCATATCAACATTATACTCAATATATGTGAGCATAAACATTTCAAAACGGAGGAGGATCATTGTCATAAGGTTATAAAATGGCTGTTCATTACAAATCAGTCCTGAATCAGCTAGTATAAATGAATGAGGTAATTTGATGCCTACAATCTGAATTTGCTATAATTTGAAGTTGCATAATAATAATTGAGGACTTGACAAGAAGTATCTAGCTATTGTTTCCATTTTGGTTTGCTGTTTCAATTTGTATTTGTTTCAGAAATCAGAAAAATACCAAAAATATAGAAATTCTATAAAAATCCTATTTGGGGTAATTGCATAATATGATCCATAAATTCAGTAATATGTATGTTTTTTTTAAGGTTCAATTAATTTACCTAGTTTTTTTGCCGAGTCCCAAATTTTTAAAAAATTTGGGTCAGACATGTAAATGTTGAGTTCAAGTTTTTAAACCATGATCCCAAGTAACACAAAACACCACTTTTCACATGCCTTTTTTTGTTCCAACTTTCTAAAAATGTGGTTTTGAAACACTTGTATGTAACTATTTTAGTTTTGAGTCTATTTTCCACTTTAGGATAGAAAAATTCAAGCACAAGGAAACTAGAAATTTTTAGCTTAAGATCAAGGCTAGCGCATCTTTTTTTTAAATTAGTAGTTTTTCTTTGAATAAATTGGTCTTAGAATTGAAATTTTGCACTCTAATAAGGGGTTTCCTTTTAATTTATACCCTTATGAGGGCTTGTGTAAAACACATGGAGCTGCTCCTAAAGGCTATGCTCCATGAAGGAAACATTTACTGTTTTATGACCAGCCTTTCATTTTTCACATGAACATCTTACATGAAAGTAAAATAGCTTTTCCAAGAAACTAAACTCTTCTTTATGAATTTGATTTTTTTTTAATGTATAATATTTGTTTCTAATCTCTACACACTATATTTGGCATGAACTAATAAAATCAAGATTTTCCCTGCTTTTCTAAAAATTATATTTTTTTTAAATTTCCGAGTTTTTTCTGGTTTAAACCTGGGTAATTTAATTTCATTTACATTTTTTCCATGCAATCTCAATGCTGTGTAAATGGAATGCTACTATGATTTAATCAGTAACAGAAGATTAAATGCACGATTTTGAAGAGTATGTTCTAATCTTCCCGCCTATAATTATTTTGATACAGTTTATGCTGTCGAGAAGAGTCGGAAAGATGTATGGTATACCTTTAGGCAGTACACAGCAAGTCTCCGCCTTGTTTCTGGATTCCCATTATGCAAATCAGAAATGATGGAATGATGGACATCTTCTTTCTGCTCTTGCCATGAAAATGTTGTCATCAGCATACTAACAAATTATTCATAATTCTGATGATGAAATACAAGACTGCATGACACTCTTAACACAACCAAAAAAAAAGGGAATATATATAATCCCCCATACAATTCTTCCTATTATACTTATTATTATAAAAAGTTACAGATGGATCAAGATGCTATTCTCGTCTTCTTCTATGATTTCCAACAGCATTAGCTAAATGGCAAACAATTCTTTCAAAAGATAGCTTCACGAGAGCTTAAGCTATAAAGGTTTTCACAAGTATATGTTGTGTTACAGATTCTTCTTTCTATTGTCTATCTTCTTCTCTATCTTGTTCTAAGTTTCATTAAGGCATTCTCTGGTTTTATATCAGCAAATTGCGTTACTCTAAATTACTCCTAGTAGTGTTCTAAGCATTATAAAACCAACAATTGTGTAGATACAATACTATCAAATATTCGTCTTTCCAAGATGAAGACCTGTGGAATAGTGGCAGTGATCATTGACAACAAACCCTTTGGCTTTATACTATTGTTTTTGAGATGATTTTATAAATCATGTTACAAACAACAATTAGTACATTTGATACATAGAAACTACCTTTGCCTACTTCAATGTTAATGCTAGTGTGGCAGTATTTAGTTGTTTGAGCTTTTCGTTGTTACTTATGAAAATCCTCCGCAACTGCTAATGGTTCTGATTTTATAAGTTCCCATAACTGTTCATATAAAGCAGCCAACAAACCATCGGGAACCTCAGCTTTGTCCTTTTGGAATGAAAAAACTGTGTTATGTAGCTTCTTTATTGTTATTTGGCTCACCAACTAGTTGCTCTCCTCATCTTGACAAATTTTGGAATATTTGTCAAGATCTTGTCATAAACTTCAGATATTTTACTATTACTTAGAGAACCAATAAGGATACCAGTGAAGAAATTCGCAGCATATTCTAGTATTTCGGAGGTATTCATTATTAACTAACTTTTGTTGGTTATTATGTAAGATTCCCCTCTAGTTTCTTTTCCCAAACTTCTTCTTTCACCAAATACAAATACAAATTTTACAATTTCATAAGTTTGACAATGCAGGCATTTTGTCAAACTATTTGATTGCTGTATGATTCCTCACTGGTTTTTGACAATATTTACTCTCTTACTTCCCCAATGACAATTTGTCAAATGGTTTGCATAAACAAGTCTGTAATAGTTTGTTTAATCTATATGCAGGTTGGCATGATATTAAATTTCAAGTTTGGCAAATAATATTCATAAAGACTAAGATTTATAAATCCCATCTCAAGTAACAATACCACTGCTGCCTATGATGCATTGATTAGAGGAATAGGCATTGTAATATTGATAGCAGTAAATATGAATATGTCTTTTATAATTAACTGGGCAAATACAAATCATGCCTGGGTCTTAATCACCAATATTGAATTTTGACGGAACCCTTCAGCATATGGTGGCAGCTTAAGAATAACACCAAGAGTTAGGCAGCAGAGTTTAAAATGAATTAACTTCCATGCCACCAATTATACTTTGATTCCCCTAAGCTTGGAAGCGGCATTTCTAAGGAGGTACAATATCACTAATGATATCGGCAGCAGCCAATAGGTTTGCAACTTTGTAGATTCATAAACAACAACAGTTCCCTTCAAATGCACGACTCCCTTTAATAATATTCGATTCCCCATACAAGAAGAAGGCGGACCATATATAGTAGGCAATAACTTGTGACTCAGCCCAGTTGACTGCCACATCTTACTTGATTGATCCTAGCACACAACGATTATACCTTTAAAAAACCTGTGCTTGGAATTTATGACTAGCAAGACACCAAAGTTGGCGTTTATCGATCTGTATCAAACTATGCAATAGTAATATAGAGAATCGACGCTAGTAATGCATCGGCTATACAAGGCAACAACTTGATATGTGTTGGCAACGACTTGAATGAATGGTACGATCAAAATTCTCACAGTTCAGCACCTCTTATTGCATGCCACAATTCCCTCCCAAATTTATTTGTATTGCCTCATGCTTGGATACAGCAGCTATGAAAGGACTAGGCATTGAAATCCCTTAGGCGGCGCTACATATATCATGCACAACTCTTCTAATGTATTGTGGCAGCTCCAATGGAAATAGAACGGTGCCCGTCACAATGGCATTTGATTGGCCATAATATTAATATAAACTTAACTTCAAATTCCTGCAACATCAGAACTATACCCAACATATACCATCATATTCCCCCCTTCTGACCATAAATCTCATATAACCTCTGAAATTTGTCTTCATAGAAGACTTCACAAATTTCTTACAATGAAGCCTAATTGTGGACTCTAAGAATTGGGTTTTTGTCCAACCCACCAGCTCAAGGGTTTTTATCCTTGAGTCAAAATGGTCCCGATAATAATTTCACAAGCTAATTAATAAATTCTTTTTCACTACCTTTTAAATTTTTATTATTAAATATTTTGCTCCTCTAAAGTAACTTTATTTAATATTTTCTCCATCCATTTAATAATAAATTAATTAATTTAAACATAAATGTCCAAAATATTATCTCAAGACAATTTAATATTTAATTAATTAAATTAATCTCTGCTAGTGATTACTCGAAAAATAGGGACATTACAGTTCTCCCTTCCTAGAGATTGCTTGTCCCCAAGCAATCTATACTTGTATATCTTATGAATGCTCTACCACAAATTCCCTGCTCCACTCTGATACAACCAAAATCTGCAATTCTATCTCCTTGCATTACCCTGTGCAGCAATCTAACAATCATGCAAATTCTTGGATCCAAAGCCTTAGAACCATCATCACTCAAACTCCAAATGTTGAAGAGACAATCCCACACACACAAACCCAACTAATCAGCTACAGTCATCAATGCAAGAAATGAAAATTTTATGCTCAGTATTATTGGACAGCTATTAGTGTTGTAGCAGCAGGTGATATTTTCTCCTTAACACATTTATATTTTTCTTTAATAAATGATCTTCAAGGTAGGTCGGCCTTGATTTACAAATAATATTTTATATTTTCTAGGGGCCGACCTAGAGAAGAGGTCGCCTAGATTTGTATATAAGGAAGGTGAAGACCTCTAATTTCATCATCAAATCATTCTCTCTTCAATTCGCATTTCCTAGCAGCAGTTAGCATCTTTTAGCAGCTGATTCGATTCTTTGGAGAAGTATTAGCATTCGCTCAAGGAGAAGTAGCATATATTATTGTATAAGACTTGGCCAAATTTGAGGTCCTGATTTTGTATGCAGATTTCTGCACTTATTCTTTCAATATATAAGAGAATATTATTTGCTAGGGTTTTTTCTCCCTCGAGAAGGAGGGTTTTCCCAGGGTAATTCGCTGTGTTCTTTGATTTGTGTGTTGTATTTCTGCTTATTTACTTTTCTGATTTGAAACGAACATGGTATCAGAGCGGGTTTAAGCAAAGATCCGATCAGATTTGTTTAAGCAGTCAAGACAACCCTTTATCTAGAGTAATCTCTCAAAGAAGCGAAGATGGTGAACAACATCAAGGTTGAAGATAGGCTTGATGGAGCATCAAATTTCAATTCTTGGAAATTCAAAGTTCTCATCACCCTAGAAGAGAAAGATCTTCTAGATTTCATGGAAAATGATGTGCCCGAGCCATCCGATGATGCTGAGAAAATTCAATGGAAGAATAATGGCACGAAGGCTAGAAAGATCATGATAGACTCTGTGAAGGATCACCTAGTTCTGATCATCTCCAAGATGTAGACAACCAAAGAAATGTTCAAGGCTCTACAAGGATTGTATGAGCTCAACAATACCAACAAAGCCCTTGCTTTGAGACAACAACTCCATCATATAAAAATGGCTAAAGGAGATTCAGTCATCTTCTTCATGAAGATTTCTGAATTGAGAGATCAGCTATGCACTATTGGAGACATAGTCGAAGATAGAGATCTGGTTATGTTAGCACTAAATGGTCTTCCTCAATCTTGGGAGCCTTTTATTCAAAGCATCAACGGGAGATCTAAGTTGCCCAAGTTTGATCGTCTTCGAGCTGATTGTATTCAAGAAGAGTCTAGGTTGGCAACAAGAGGAAATGGGCGAAATTCTCATAATGAAGAAATTCATGTCCTTGCTGCAAAAGCTTCCAGAAGAAAAGGAAAAGGAGGGAAAAGAGGCAATTTCAAGAAGAATAGAGACAAAAAATCAGATTTTGTTCCAGAACCAAAGAAGAAGAAGGACCTCTCTCACATTCAATGTTACAGGTATGACAAGTATGGTCACTATGCTCGAGATTGCATATCAAAGCCAAAGCAGCATGCTTCTACCGCAGATATTGATGATGTGTCACCTCAAAAGGAATCTAGAGACGACTCAGGGGGATTTCTATTCATCTCCACTCTTTCAAGCAATGTTCCAACTGACAGTGACACTTGGTTCATAGATAGTGGTGCTTCTCGTCACATTACAGGTTACAGAGAGCATCTTACAGACTTAGTAGAGAAAGAGACTAACTTGCAAGTGATAATTGGAGATGATGCTTTTTATTCCGTAAAGGGAGCTGGGGCCACTTCTTTCCAGCTAGATTCAGGTATCCCTCTTCATTTGAGTGATGTTTTGTTTGTACTAGGGATCAAAAGAAATCTTGTCTCCATTTCAGCTTTGGAGGACAAAGGGTACAAAGTTGCCTCTTTTGAAGGGAAAGTTCTTGCTTGGCCTAAGAACTCTAGTATAAAATCAACTCGTGTAATTGGCCTTCGACAGGAGAGCCTATACAGATTATCAATTCGTCCAATTCAGGCATTATTGCACGACTCTATTAGTTTGAGTGAGCTATGGCACAGAAGACTTGCTCACTTACACTTCAGAGCCCTTCCATCCATGGAGAAGATGGTTACTAGTCTTCCTAAGCTTGGTTTGGAGCACAATGGCATTTGCAGAGGATGTGCACTTGGTAAGAATATCAAAAGTCCCTTTCATAGTAGTGACAGTAGATCAAAGGGAATTTTAGATCTTGTTCACTCTGATTTATGTGGACCAATGTTTGTGGCATCTTTGAGTGGATTTTTGTACTATGTGATTTTCATTGATGATTTTCTCGAAAGACTTGGATTTGCTTCTTGAAATCTAAGGAATCTGAAGAAGTACTTGATAGACTCAAGGAATTCAAGGCTCAAGTTGAAAACATGTTCGGGAAAAGGATTAAAGTTCTAAGATCAGACAATGGAGGAGAATACACTTCTGGAGGTTTTCGTAATTTCTGCATTGAGGCAGGGATCAAGAGGGAGTTTTGTGTTTCGTACAACCCCCAGCAAAATGGAGTTGTCGAAAGAAAGAACAAATTCATAGTAGAGGCAGCCAAGGCTATGATTCATGACCAGGATTTATAGACTTTCCTATGGGCAGAAGCTTCCGGAACCGCCGTGTATGTTCAGAACAGAAGCCCTCATCAAATATTGGGAAACATGACTCCTAAGGAGGCCTTCACAGGTATGAAATCTAAGGTTAGTCATTTGAGAATTCTTGGTTGTCCTGTTTACATTCATGTGCCCAAGGATAAAAGATCAAAGCTAGAACCTCCAAGCAAGAAAGGTATATTGGTGGGATAAATGAGTCTTCAAAAGCCTACAAAGTTTATATTCTAGGGTAAAAACAGATGGAGATCAACAGGGATGTCTCCTTCGAAGAGGAAGTAGCCTTCAAAAGATCTAAAGGGTCTTACATGGAGATAGACAGTGAAGAGCAAGAGACTCCTTAGGATATGGACATATCTCCTGATCATACTCTTGACATTCAGAGGGAGTCTAAAAAACCAACCGAGACTATTGATCCAATTGATCCTATAGAACCAACTGATGGGCCTAGAGACATTGTCGTAGGTCGAAAGAGGCCTCTATGGGCTCGACAAACTATGCAAGAGGCAAAAAAGTATGCAGCTCCTTGAGGCACCTTTAGGGAAAGCAAGAGACCGTAGAAGTTTCTAGGTTATGTGGCATTGATGGGTCACATCATTGACTCTAAGCCTTCCAGTATTGAGGAGGCATCCAGCCAGCAGGTATGGAGAGATGCAATGACAAAAGAGTATCAGTCCATCATTAAGAATGATGTATGGGATGTTGTTTCAAGACTTGAAGGGAAATCAGTAGTGTCTTCCAAATGGCTCTACAAAATCAAGCATGCAGCAAATGGTAGCATTGAGAAACACAAGGCAAGATTTGTGGCAAGAGGCTTCTCTCAGAAGGAGGAATAGATTATGAGGAGACATTTTCTCCTGTTGCTCGATATACTTCTATCAGAACAATCATTCCTATTGCCTTCGCTAAAGGCTGGAAGTTACATCAAATGGACGTAAAGACTACGTTTCTTAATGGTTTGATTGAAGAAGTGTACATCGAGCAACCAAATGGTTTTGTGATTTATTGGAAGGAGTCTCATGTATGCAGATTGAAGAAGGCATTGTACGGCCTTAAGCAAGCACCTCGTGCATGGTATGAAAGGATTGATAGATATTTGATGAGCTTGGGATTCTCTAAGAATGATGCAGATTCCAATCTTTACTTCAAGATAGTTGATGGTGAGGCTTTAATATTGGCTATTTGTGTTGATGATTTATTTCTCATTGGAGCAAAGAATCTCATTGTCAAATGCAAGAAAGAGTTAGCCTCCGAGTTTGAGATGAAGGATCTTGGTCTTATGCATTACTTCCTGGGACTGGAAGTGTGGCAAGGGCCTAATGAAATTATTCCGAGTCAAGGAAAATACACTATAGACATCTTGAGGAGATTTGGAATGATGGACTGCAAGTCCATGTCTACACCTATGGAGACAAATTTGAAGAAGTTGAGTGATTCAACAACCAATTTAGATTTGGTAGATCCCACCATGTATAGACAATTGATTGGATCATTGATGTATCTAGTCAACACCAGACCTGAAATTTGTTATGCAGTAAGTGCTCTCGGCCAATTCATGTGTGAGCCAAGACAAATACATCTAGTTGCAGCAAAGCATATTTTGAGATACTTGCATGGCACTGTGGGATACGGCTTGAGATATACTTCCTGTGAAGATCTGAAGTTACAAGGCTATTCTGATTCTGATTGGGCCGAGAGTGTAACGGATAGGAAGAGCACCTTTGGATGTTGTTTCAGCTTGGGGTCTACTATGATTTCTTGGTGTAGTAGGAAACAGACATCTGTGGCACTAAGCACTGCAGAGGCTGAATATATTGCAGCATGTGTAGCAGCTCGTGAAGCAGTATGGCTTCAAAAGCTCCTTGCAGGATTGTTCGGTCAAGCATTGGAACCGACTGTGAATCACTGTGATAATCAAAGTTGTGTGAAGCTCTCGATGAATCCTATATTTCATGATAGGACAAAGCATGTGGAGATCAAGTATCATTACATTAGAGACATGGTGCTAAGGAAAGCAATTCAACTCAAGTACATTTGCATTGATGATCAGACGGCTGACATCCTTACCAAGCCTCTCTCCAGAGTGAAGTTTGCACATTTCCGATACAAGCTTGGGGTGGTAGAGAATGGTGCACTTGTCGAGAGGGAGACTCAACATCAGTGAGCTTTGCTATAATGCATATTTCTCTGAGACAGAGAAATATGAGGTGAATGCCCTCGTACATCTCTGAGACTGAGATGTGTTTCTTTCCACACATGGGAGTAGCCATTGTGGACGTCATGTTGAGAGACTCCATGATGACATCACGTTGAGAGACTCTGTGATGAACCCTTGTACATCTCTGAGACTGAGATGTGTTTCTTTCCACACATGGGAGTAGCCATTGTGGACGTTATATTGAGAGACTCCATGACGACATCACGTTGAGAGACTCTGTGATGAACCTTTGTACATCTTTGTGATTGAGATGTGTTTTCCACAAATGGGTGTAGCCATTGTGGACATCATGTTGAGAGACTCCATGATGAACTCTTGAACATCTTTGAGATTGAGATGTGGTTTTCCACAAATGGGTGTAGCCATTGTGGGCATCATGTTGAGAGACTCCATGATGAGGATATCTGAAAAAATACCTCCCTAGCTAAGAGGGAGTGTTATTGTAGCAGTGGGAGGTATTTTCTCCTTAACACATTTATATTTTTCTTTAATAAATGATCTTCAAGGCAAGTCGGCCTTGATTTACAAATAATATTTTATATTTTCAAGGGGCCAACCTAGAGAAGAGGTCGCCTAGATTTGTATATAAGGAAGGTGAAGACCTCTCATTTCATCATCAAATCATTCTCTCTTCAATTCGCATTTCCTAGCAGCAGTTCACATCTTTTAGCAGCAGATTCCATTCTTTGGAGAAGTATTAGCATTCGCTCAAGGAGAAGTAGCATACATTATTGTATAAGACTTGGCCAAATTTGAGGGCCTGATTTTGTATGCAGATTTCTGCACTTATTCTTTCAATATATAAGAGAATATTATTTGCTGGGTTTTTTTTCTCCCTCAAGAAGGAAGGTTTTCCCAGGGTAATTCGTTGTGTTCTTTGATCTGTGTGTTGTATTTCTGCTTATTTACTTTTCTGATCTGAAACTAACAACCACTAAACATCTGTGTGAGATGAAAAACATTGAACAAAATCTGAAAATTCTCCCACTTGATCCAAGTTGATGGAATTATGCCAACTCAACAAATTATAGATATGATATGCTTGTTCACTGATTAAAAGTGAATGAAGAACAATTGGTTCAAGGTTGGAATCCATCAATGTCTCATTTGAAAACTCCTCAATAAGAAATCTTCAATGCAAACTCAACATTCTTGCCAAATCCATGATAACAAAATCTTTACATCCCTAGTGTTCTTCCAATGTGATAAGTAATGTTGTCCTCAAGTAGCAAGGAATAATAACTCCATCATGGAATGCCATGCCTTGTGTGTACCTTGGATTCCCCAATGTTGTCTCGCACTTGGCTATAAAATCTAGAATATCAACAAGGCAATGACTCACCAATGTCATCTAGCCAGTATTGTGTGTCATCACTAGAAGAGTCAGAAGAAAAAGTATTGGGCTGCCCGCACAACCTCACCATGTCTAAACAAACCCTCCATTTTCATTGGCGTCACTACCTTTGGCACACAATTTACCAAAGCTCTCAACACTATCTTCTTCCCATCTGACATAAACTCCAACTCCCTCATTTGAAAATTTTGACTGTATATGCCAAGTGAATGCAACCATTGAATTCCCATAACAACATCCATCTCACCAATCCCAATCATGTAGAAATCATCAATGAATATATAGTCACTATACTAAATGCTCAACTAAGGAACTTTCCTACTACAACTCATTTTGAATCCATACATTGAATCCTAGAAAATCCTAAACCTGCAATCCTCTTTTCACCACTAGACCCTCATCCATGAAATTATGGGTCGCCCCGTCGTCCACTAAACAAGCAGCCCGCTTTCCACTCAAGACTCCTCTCACTCTAAAAGGGTGGTACTTAAGAACTCCTGATAACGAGGCAATAGTTCCATGCACCATACCTCCTATATTAGCATCATTGTGCTCTAATGGCTGCTCCTCATGTTCACTTTCCGAACTAGTGTCCACAACCTCCTCATCAATATCAAAGATGACCTCTATGTAATGTGTTTGCCTTTCCCAAGGCACCTGTGACCAAGTTCCCACAGTTCCTTGCAAGTGAAACATAACTTCTTCCTACGCAACTCATTCCTTGTTTCAAAAACCATAATAGGTGGTGTAGGCTTAGGCTGATTGAGAGTTCTCCCGTCTGGTTTGTGTTCTAGTTTATTATCCTTGAAACTCTTCTTTTGGGGCTGATGTGTAGGATTTGTAGTCTCAATGTCAAGCGCCATCTAGATAGCATCCTGTAGAGTAGTAGGCTTGAAAGCCTTCGCCAAACCTCTCAAATTAGGATGCAAACCTTCTATGAACAATGTTACCACTCTCCTCTATAACATGTCAGGAACCATAACTACAACCTTCTAAAACTCATTAATGTAACAATCAACATCCCCATGATGTCTCATCAATGCCAACTCACAGAAATACATCTCTACATCCTTCCAATCAAATCTAGCAATCAATTTTCTGCTAAACTCATCATAGGGCTGAATCGAGGCATGATTTTGCGTCATCAATCCATGATGCCACCGATCATATGTTGGTCCCTCCAAATGTAAATTTGCAAACTTAATTACTTCTACTTCTAGAATGAGTTTGAGAGTTAGAAACGTATCCAACTTATGTATCCAAGCACATTTCGTGCTTTTCCCACTACCATCAAAATTTGGAAGAGCGAGTTTACTCCAGGCATGCTTATACTCCTTATGTGGGCCTCAAGGTTTTTGTTCTTGTTGAGTCCTCCTTTTGTCTCTTCGTTGATTCATGAATTGATTAAGTTTTATCTCATTTCTAATTGCATGAGGAAGTGTGTGGTACTCATCATAAACCACCATTACCTCATCAACCAATGGTTGTTTCTATTCTTGTAGGGTTTCTTCCTCCTCCTCCCTGGGTGTGAATGTAGGCTGAAAAGGTCTATGTGATCCATTTGTACTAGCAACTCGTGGAATATCATTACCTACATTGCTATTTTCACCTGTAACATTCGACTAACCCTGAGAGAATTCATATCCTGAGACATCTAACCAATGGCTGTGATTAGCTGTTGTTGGGTTTGCATGAATTGTTGCTTCATCTACTGTTGTCCCCTTGCTAGATCATTCAATATATTTTGAACAATCTCATGATCAACCCTTCTTTCAGTCCTATGCTAAGGACTCACTACCTAAACCAACCATTTTTCCATTGCCTTGTGCAACTCTAAGTGGCTGCCTCATTGCTAATGCAATTGAAAATGTATCCTCTTTTGGATATGGTTCCGAAAATTGAAACTATTTACATTTTTGTTCTCTTTCAACATATCACTTTGCTTTGTCCTTGGTGTCCATACCCACCCCGCCTCCCCCCCCCGACTGGTAAGATTTTGGCTCTAATACCACTATCAGATTCCCCTCTAATTTCTTTTCCCAAACTCTTCTTTCACCAAATATGAATACAAATTTTACGATTTCATAATCGTTTGACAATGCAAGCATTTTGTCAAACTATTTGACCATTGTATGATTCCTCACTAGTTTTTGACGATATGTACTCTTACTTCCCCAATCACAATTTGCATAAACAAGTCTGTAAGATTTTGTTTAATCTATATGCAGGTTTGCATGATATTAAATTTGAAGTTTGCCAAATAATATTCATAAAGATTGGAATTCATAAATCCTATCTCAAGTAACAATTCCACTGCTACCTATGATGCATTGATTAAAAACTATTATATTTTTGAAAAATTAATTCTCTGAAATATAATATTGCTGACCTATAAATATTTGAAGGATAGCTGAATTAGAGGAATAGGCAATGTAATATCGATAGCAATCAATATGAACATGTCTTTTAGAATTAATTGGGCAAATACAAATCACACTTGGGTCTTAATCATTGATATTGAATTTTGATGAAATCCTTTAGCTTATGGTGGCGGCTTAAGAATAATGACAAGAGTTACACAGCAGAATTTAAAATGAATTAACTTTCATGCCACCAACTATACTTCGATTCCCCTAAGCTTGGGAGCGGCACTTCTAAGGAAGTACGATATCACTAATGATATTAGCGGTAGCCACTAAGTTCACGACATTGTAGATTCATTAAACAACAACAGTTCCCTTCAAATGCACGACTCCCTCTAATAATGTTTGATTCCCCATACAAGAGTGAGGCGAACAATATATAGCAAGCAATAACTTGTGACTCAGCCAAGTGGACTGCCACGTCTTTTTTGGTTGACCCCAACACACAACAATTATACCTTTAAAAACCTCCACTTGGAATTTATGACTAGCAAGACACCAAAGTTGGCCTTTATCGATCTGTATCAAACTATGCAATAGTAATATAGAGAATCGGCACTAGTAATGCATTGGCTATACAAGCCAACGTGTAAAGACCCTTACTCTGGATCAATAGTTTTTCAATTTATTTCTTATTGGATTGACAAAGGTTGTCATCCAATATTATTAGAAAAGCTAACTGAGTTTCCAAATTATAAATGAAATAGAATGAACTATTGTATGTAATACTTTATTATTAATTCTATCACCGTATGATTACCAAAATACAATGAAGCCAATAATCATTAATTGTTGCTGAAAAACGATGTATGATACTCTTAATGGATTTACAATATTACTCATACTTATAGGAGAAAGTATTATGATGCAAATTTCTGTTATGAGTTCTGAATAATAAAGTATGATTCAATTACTAGTCCAATAATGCTAATTTGACAACAAAATATACTGTATATTGTTTCTGATTTATCAATATAAATCATGCTTTAGAATACGCAAGAGGCTTAGACCTCTATTAGCTCAAAGTTCCTGAATTTGTCTTTATGTTCATGTGATCCTTACTTGGTGTTGTATCTGATTATGGCTAATTATTCATGCATCCATTATCCTGGTAAATGTTGGGCTATATGCCACCCTTACTAGACTGATCTTAGGCTCTCATGAGCGCTTCCAGATATGAGTTTTAGAACATGAAATTTACAATCTTCTATATCCCCCTCTTCAAAAAAATTTATTATCCTTTTATATCTTTATGCCTTTACATGAAAGGATGCATCTCTTTGAATAGAGATGACCATCTAAATAGACATTACCTTTTGTTAAAAAATCTTATGCTTAATCATTGCCTTATTGACCAATCAACTGTCTTTCCTAGATTTGCGGCAGCTAGGATAATCGGGCAAGCAAGCATACAGCTCCCGATTTTACAATGAGAATGGTCTGCATTGATTTTTCAAAATGCCATGTATGGATAGCACTATCGAAAGAGGAATCAATAAGAACTGCGATTCATATGGAGAAAATTAATATTTAAATGTGGTGATCAAGTTCCTAGACCTACATCTCCAAATAAGCATCAATTATCATCATTAAAATAAGCAATGCCTTATTGCAATACTTCCCATAAGCACCAGGATCATCAAGAAATATTTAACACTCAGAATCATAGACCGATAATCTTCATAAACAAATGCTCATCGTATATCTGCTAACAATGACGGCTCATGTATAAGGGATGCATCACGTCCAACACTGAATATTCAATTTGTTGCAAACAAGGAAGCTGATCATATTATGGTATAGGAATTAATACTAATGACAGCTATGAAAACTTTAAAATAGCCCGATAAATATCATATAATATTCGAGTGGGGAAAACAATCATTATTTATTATGATTCCATCCTTTGATTCTAAACAATAGAATATATACGAACCAGAAGACAGTGATCAATATCAATGAATGCCTTCCCTATTATCTTCGATTCATATCAAATAACATCACCCAAGCAATGTCTAAGGAATATCGACGTTCATTAACAACCCGTCTAGAAAATACTACGACCTCACATATACATATGTAAATCATATACTACAATTCCTTGATTTTGAATAATGATGAGGTAGCCGCAAGTATTGAATAGGAATCACCCAACTGAAGGAAATCTGATATATTCAGTCAAACAAAATAGATAACTTTTGAATGAGTATTACATCGACCAACCTGGGTAACAAAATATTCCCTCATTGTTATTCGATCTAGATGGACAAACGATACTCCTGCAAATTAGTCTCTAGAGGAGATTCACAAATTTGGACAACTCCCATCATGATCAATGCATTCCCAAATGTGCCTTTTTGTAGCCTACAAAAATGGGACATTACACAACGACTTGATATGTGTTGGCGGCATCTTGAATGAATGGGACAATCAAAATCCTTACGATTCAACACCTCTTATTACATGCCACAATTCCCTTCCAAATTTATTTATATCACCTCACTATCACACAACTCTTCTAATGTATTGTGACGGCTCCAATGGCAACAAAATGGTGCCCGTCACAATGGCATTAGATTGGCCATAATATTAATATAATTTAACTTCAGATTACTGCAAAATCAGAACTATAGCCAATGTGTACCATCACATTCTCCCTTTTGACCATAAATCTCATATCACCTTTGAACTTTGTCTTCATAGAAGACTTCACAAATTTCTCACAATGAAGCCTAGCTCTGGACTCTGAAATGAATACACCCAAATGACGAATTGAATTTTCGTCCAACCCACCAACTCAAGGGATTTCATCCTTGAGTCTTTAAAAGGCTACACTCTCCAAAATGTTCTCGATAATAATTTCACAAGCTGATTAATGAATTCCTTTTCACCACCTTTTATAATTTTTATTATTAAATATTTTGCTCCACTAAAGTAACTTTATTTAATATTTTCTCCATCCATTTAATGTCTCTTTAATAATAAATTAATTAATTAAACATATGAAATGTGCTAGTCAGTTATTTCCTCCGAATGAGCTGAAACGAATTGCAAAAGCTCACTAGAAGGATGGCGTCCAATTTCCAACTCACAAACTGCATCAAAAACTCATGAAACATTTATGCACAAATCCCAAGGCAACCTCAGCATGGTACGGCCTCCTTGAGGGGCGATTTTCACTTTAAAAATCAGAAACTCCAAATAAAAATCTGCAAACTCATAGAATGAGTCGCCTCAAACATAGAATCAGCATGAGCAATTACCCAAAACCAAAATAAAATCATATGAAGAGCTGCAAGTAAAATCGACTTTTAGCCATGTCTGCACCAGCAACTCAAAAACTGAAAACATCTTCAAAATTCATTATGTGTGAAACTCAATCTGCTAGTCTGGATGAGAAGCAGCGATAATACCTCCAAGAATTGAGGGTGACTTCTCATATTCCATAACTCCTCCAAGAAAGGGACACCCAAATTCCCTTTGAAATATTTTGAAATTAGAAAACACTTTATTTCATCCCATAGAGGCGTCCAACTTCAAGGCAATAGAACATTAATAAAAATATCAAATATTATACCTCCATGAGGCATCCACCCTTTAATGACCACCTTTTTAACACAACTTCAAGTTAACACCTTAGGCCAAGGGGTCAATTTAAAATTAAAACATTTAATGCCTTGAGAAAAATCATCTCACCACAAATTGCTCTTAAAGCCAAAACCAAAGTCACACAACTGTCCCAACTGAAAAGGAAATTCACTAAAAAGCTGCCAACAAGACCACTGCCAAATTAGAACTTACTAAAAATAGTAAATTCTGAGAAATACCAAAAAAACCTCCAAACAAGGAAACCCTAATTTCACCTCAACGAGCCTACGATCTTCTGAAATAGGCTGAAGAGCCACTAAGCTGATCATTGACTAGAAAGGGACATTACAGCATAAATGTCCAAAATATTATCTCAAGACAATTTAATATTTAATTAGTTAAATTAATCTTTGTTGGTGATTACTAGGAAAATGGGGACATAACAATTTATCTCCTACACTTTATTCTAGATCTTTCTGTGAATGTGTTGTACCCAAACCAAATTTTTTGCTTCATTAAGGCATTTAGATTAAAGAGTCTAAACTTTGTTAAAATGATGTCAAAATACAAGTTTTTGGGCAGGTCAAGTATAGACTTTGGTCAATGTTATGTCAGTCGTCAGCAGCAGTTGGTTAGTACATGGAGGTCAGAACCTGAACCTGGGATCCAAAGTTGAGCATGTGATGATGAAGGAGTGTTTCATGAGCATATTATATTCCTACGAGGTCAATTCAATGACCGGAGGAATGTTTTTCAAAGTAGAGACAAATGAAAATTTCTAACAGAAAACAGATCTGCTCCCCTGTAGCCCAGGGGCGCCCTCCTTTTTGGAGGCTCAGATCTTGTTGCATGTGTTTGCTAATGGATTCAATCTCTTCAAAATTAGCCCAGCTTTCTGACAAGCTATCAAGCGAAGACGTACATAGTACAGAACTCCGACAATCGAGGGCAGAAGTTGAGGGTACGAGGAGTATGCATATCATAGAGGACTGTCAAATTCATGGTTTATGCGCCCCTGTAGCTCAGGGGCACCCTTGAATTTGGCCTCCCAGATTATTCCAAGTGACCGTGACAGAGGTTCTACTGAGCATGTTAATCAAAGGGTGGAGAAACATAGCAATACACACCTGCACTTTTTTAGGCCAAGGGCGCCCAGCCTTTAGGCCTGTCAGATGGGGTTTTTAGCGTTCGCAGTCTTCACGGGACTTTTGTGCAATTACTCCAGCTATCCAACGAGTCCAACCGTCAGCCTCCGAGATTTGGCAAACGCTCGTATGTGTGAGGTCAATGTGAGAATGCTGAAAAGTGAAAGCAACCAAAAAATGGCTGAAGTATGGGAAGTACACATCTCCTTGAAAAAGATGCCCCTCTTGTTGAGGTCTTAGAAGCAGTTTTCTTGCTTCGTCACCTCCAAAGACATCTCTTGTAAGTTGATCCAGCTACGCAGAGAGACAGACGGTGCACGAATCGGAGCACTCCAGCTCTCGGTGTCAGGGTTCAAAGTATAGTGTCCGAATGAAAGTTACAGAGTAGTCAAAATGGTGTTTGTGCCTTCAAAAATCAAGGCGCTCATCTTTTTGGGGTTCCTAGCGCAGCTTTCAGATGCCTTACATACAGTCATTGGATGTGGAAAACTTCCAATCACGTAATGAACCTATCATCCAGTCAATAGGTTTCATCATTCACCAGTTATGGCAATTTGAAGCGTCAGATGGCAAAACGGAGAAATGGTTGTCTGAAATGATTGCATCAATTTAATAAAAGGCGCCTAATTTTTGAGGTGTCAAACGTTGATTTTAACTGTTGTAGCTCCCAACAAACATTTCATCCTTGCTATGGAGGCTTTGCAGTGGATATCTCAGTTCACTCACAGGTTCACTCAGTTAACCGGAAATTAGAGCTGAACATGGCCAACTGTAACTTTGCAGTCATCTATAAAATAGGAGAGTCAAAAATGCAATAACTCTTGCAAATGGACGCCTAGAAGGCCAAATTTGGATTCTCCAGAATTAGTGAAGTTTGCCGAGTACATCCAAATGCTGAGATATATATTAAAATAATATTTAATTTTTGCATTCAAAACATTAAAATGGTGATTTTCTTCAATAATTAATTATTGGTGCCTCTTTTAATGTTTATTCTTAAATTTGCATGTGAGAACTCTTTTAATATTATTTTATAATCCGAGACTCAAAGTCAGTGACAGTTCAGCTAGTGGAGGACCAATTGAATTCTTTCTTCCATAATTAGGGTTTTGATCTTGTAGTCTTGCTTTTATGGTACGATTTTGGCTATTTATCCAAGCATGGCACCATTTCTCATTCATCCAACTTAGCAAATTCAAATTTCTTCAAGAGATTGGCGAATTTTCATCAGATAATCAAGTTCGAAGGCAGCAGAAACATTCTTTTATAGGTACAAGTCCAGATTCAACAACAGAATTCAAGACAAAGTGGCAATTTTTGACAGAAGAAGATAATAATAATTAAATAACTAAAAAAAATAAATGTCTTTCTTCTTCTCTAAACTCTTCCATTTTCTCGTCTAAAATTATTTCACATGTTCAAAGAATTGGAAAATTTTGGCAAAAAAATACATCTAGGTTGATTTTGAACAACTTCCTTAGACAAACCCATGTGCTAGAATTTTCAAGAAAATTTGTTCCAGAGCATCAATTCTTGAGGCTCTAATTTTCTTAACTGAAATTCCTTTGCATGGCTGAGTAAAAGTCGAATTTTTAACATTTCTGACATTCTGGGTTGTCTTAGAATCATTTTTTGAAAAAAACCCATATCTCAAAATTTTCCATGAAAATTTACCTCAAACAAGCTATTTTTAGCTGTCCAAAAAACTTGTCAAAATATAGCCGTGTTCACAATCAACAAGCGATTTTTTCAAAATGCAGTTCACTCAACTCGAATTCAAGACTAAGTCGGTCTTGATTCATGACTTCATCGGGACAGTTGATACGAATCTACATAAGGTGCTTCCAGAAGCAGTTTTAGGTCCACTCAAGATAAGAGATTCGATAATCCAGAACATTCAGCAGTCCAAGTTACTTGAGGCCGCTTCCATACCTTCTCAGTTCATTGGGTAGAGTTT
>CM021100.1:978533420-978744228 GCA_007115665.2 Sequoiadendron giganteum | reverse complement strand
TCTCTAGGCAAGAGCATTATGACTGGGCATCCTTCATCAGTGATGCTATTCACGAACAAATCACCGGTTTCCTAGTTGCGCACCAGTTTCATGTGTTCTTACCTCGTATACTTGATCGCCTATCAGGATCAGTTTAGAGGGTTGAACACAATGGGCATACTCAATGCACATAAAGTCTATCGTTATTATGATCAGCTTGAGTTCATGAAGGTTGAAAGACAGTTCAAACGTGTGCAGGAGGCTTTCTTGACATATATAGTGAGAAACTTGGACCGGGAGTTGCACGTTCATATCTCAACAGTTGCTAGAGTAGCAATGGAAGATTGGGCAAACTGGTTCATTCAGTTCCCTACATAAACCTACATCCATGTCTACGGATACACAAAAAATCCAGCTATGGTTCCACGCTATCCTTCGGATAAGACAGTATTCATGGAGTTCCTGAGGCAATTGTATGAGGTTCACAAACGTTTGCGCCACAAGCGTAAACAGGCTGCCAACTTTCCAATGCAGTTTGGAATATATTGGTGCAAGATAGCAGTTGATGCTAAAGTTGTGGGACAAGAGTTAGAAAATTGCAAACTCAAGTACCTAGTTGACACACGCACATATGATCCTTGGGGTCATTACGCAACACGCTGTGGTAGTCACTCTTATCATAAACCTACAATGGAGGACTACTGGGTGAATTGCAAGGATGACTTTGAGTTACACAGATGCAGCTATAGAAGGTTCTCTCTTCCGCAGATATTTGTCTTCTTGGCAGAAGAGGTGGAAGGTTTGTCAGAGGATGAGGGAGATGCACTTACTTAGTTTTACAGAGAACAGGTTGATGGACAACCACTGCCAACTATTGATTGGTACGCCAAAGAATACTCATCAGTGAAGGAGAGGTCGAGCAGAGTCATTCAGAATAGTATGCTTTATCTAGAAAGCAGGAGGACCAGGAGGGTAACTATGCCTAGAACAGAGCGGCCGCCACCAGCGGCACCAGTGGGAGTTTCACTACGTTCCTCATCTAAACCCAAGCAAAAGAAGAGGAGTAACCCTCCTAAGAAGAATTTAGTGCCTAATAACTCGAAAGGAAAGGCACTTATTGTTGATTCCAACCTTTCAGGATATACTTCATGCACGGTAGTTAACTTGACGCTTCTTTCCAAGTTAACTTGTTGTCTCACATCTCACGCATGTGTATCTTGGAAGTATCTAAATTCACTTGGAGTTTCTTTTAGGATTTTACATTAACTGATGGTAGTATTCCAGTTAACTTGCTTTCAATAAGGGCGTGCATGCTTGCACATTGTCCATTTAGATTAGATGTTTCGATTAACTGATGGTAGCTTTCCAGTTAACTGTATAGTTTCCTTTATTAGGGTTTAGCAATAAATATCTCGCATGTTGCAAGACTGTAGTTGACTCAAGGTGATTTTAGGGTTGCCTACACCTTTGATGTCTATAAATAAGAGCTTTCAGCTCATTTGTAAATAAATTTTGCACTTGATAGCAATATATGCTGAGCCTACCTTGCCTGTAATATTGTTATTATGTATATGTTCACGAGTATTTGTTGTAATGATGAAGTGTTATGCCACTTGGGTTTCATGCAGTTATGATGGTGAATGCTCATCTTAGTTAAATGGGGTTGTTGGTTTGATCGTTATTGTATGTGTGCCTCATCTATGCAATACATTGTCCCAATTGCTTACCTTATGTTTTGTTTATAATAAGCCTATTCAAAAAAGCAAATAGTTGAGCCCACCTTGCCTTCACGTTGCTAATCTATACTCAAAGCTTATAGTTTGATGTGTGTAATAGTAAACTGATTCAGCTAAGCAAATAGTTGAGCCCACCTTGCCTTCATGTTGTGAAGTTGTACTCGGTTTACTGTATATTTGTCGTTTCTAATAAACTTCTCCCCAACCAAGCAAATAGTTGAGCCCACCTTGCCTTCACGTTGTGAGACTGTACCTGAAGTTTATCGTATAGAACATTCCTACTCCATTTCCTCATGCTCTATTTTCTTGAGGGAACTGGATAGATTTAAAGTAGTTAGTTTAGTTCTAGTTAATGATTTGGGAAACTAGAAAATCCTTAGCTGCAACTTTCTAGGTTTTCTTAACCTTGTGCCTCTTCCAGTTGAGAACAAAAAGATAGGATTTAGAATACTTTACTTTTTCACGCATATCAGCAAAAGAGGGAGCTTCCCCTCCTAATTTGAAGAGCACTCATTACGCAGTGTGCATAGCTGTCTGTACTAACTTATACTCCAGAGGTGTTAGTTATTACGCCAACATAATGTTATTTGGAAGAAAGTGGTGTTGTACTTCCAATGGAAAATCTATTTCTATCAAACTCTTTGGTACCAATATATCTCTATTGTTCATGAACAATTGCCAATTCAGCTGTAACTCCCTATTCCTAGGAATTTAGAGCATTATTGAAATCTATATCAAGTATACTATGTTGGGTTTAATAAAGTTTAGGTAGTGTTGTTTTTTATTTGCTTGCAAGATTCCCAACCACTTCCTTGCTCAATATATTTATTTTTCTTATTAGATAATTCAATTTGGCTATAATCTATACATTTCGTGTCCTAGAGGATTAGAAACTTTGGTCCACCATTTTTCATCTTGAGATGAAAAGTATAAATGTATGACCTAGGCAAGGTCTAAACTGGCATTGTGATATAGCAGCACCTACGATGTAAGAGCAATCTTGTATCAACTAAAAATATTTTCTTTCATGTTTGTTTTGTTTTGCAAGTATTTTTAAGCATCGCAATCATCATATTCTTACCCCAAAGGTTATGAATGGTTAATTCATACCACTAAGGCTCATTCTTTCCATTGTCATCATTTTTAGAACACAAAGTTCCAAATGTTATTTCTACCCAAAGGTAACACATTTGGATTGCAAAGCTTCGAGATTGATATTAAAGCTTCATGAAGGTGTATTTTACAATGCCATATCATTGATGTGTTTTCTCATAGACTAACAAAATATGACGTGTCCAATTCACCTAAAGAGGACCTATTTTAATCTCATGCCACGCATTTGAGTCTAGTGCCAACTTGTAATGACACCTAAGACATTATTGGTCTTTGGGAGGTTCATGGTTAAGGCCAGATTGAAATCTAATGCATAAATACTATCACACTCATCTTAAGAGGGATAATCTACACATTTCCTTAAGCAAGTAAAAGGAGAAATCATCATATATTGGACCCATGATCTTTATCACATGTGCATAAGGCCACTTACCACACTTTTGGTTGGCCCCAAGACATTCCATCTTTGCTTTCTAATCATTCCACATTGCAAGCCAATTAGCATAACACAAGCTCAAGTCAAGAGAATCCAATTTCATTAGTGGTTCAAAAGTTTAGAAGATCGAAAAGAGCATCATAATTTTAAGTCCACTCAAGAGATTGTGTTTTGAGGAAACACTATTTATGCTTGTACTCCATTGTAATTCAAAACTAAGAATTTATTCTAATTGTAAGCCCTTGTAACTAGGATTGTCAATGAATTTAAAACCGTGAATCAATAAAATTGTGATTCTACTTATCTCATGTGCGCTTTTGTTTCATTGTGTGAATTTTGTGTGATCATTGCATTGGTTACATGGTTGGATAGTTCTTTAACTAACCCTATATTCATGTCTGCATCAATTGGTATCAAAACAAGTTTTTTAGTCTCAATGAAGAGTAAAGATATCTGCCAATAATTTGTGTTGGGTAGAAGGTATGAAAGAAATCTAGTTGTAAACATATCACTGAAATTGAGATAACTATCAGATCAAAAGTTAAAATGCCTCCATGGAGAGTGGGTAGAGGACAAGGTATTATTAACATTACAAGAAGAATAGGAGAAATGTTTGAGATGATGAGGAATCTATAGCTCCAATTGGATGTTGTTGAAGAAGAAAAAAGAAAAGTACTAATCCTAGAAATGATGAGAGTGATGAAGTGAAAATGGAAGAAGAAACAAACAAGTTGCCAAACTAGTTGAAGAAGAGGAGGATTTAAATCAAGTGAAGATGTTGATAGCTATTTCAAGTATTAGTAAGAGACCTAAAATTGAGATTCTTAGTTATTTTGGTGGTTTGAATCCTAAAGAATTAATAATTAAACAAGTTAGATTTGTTTAGACTAAATTGAAAGGAGATGTTACATTATGGTTGAAAGAAGTATAATTAAAAAGATATAGAAGAGGGAAAGAAAATATTGTGAAATTGAATAGAATGGTGCTAATGTTGAAAGCTAAGTTTCTAGCTGCAGAGTATCAATTAGATCTATTAAAGAAATTGCAGAATTTGAGACAAAGAGATAGGACTATGAAAGATTTTACAAAAAAAATTTATAAGATATCAATTAGAGCCAACCATAATGAAGTTGATAAAGAAATAATAGAAACATATATAAATGGATTGAGAGGATCTATTTAAGAGGAGTTGAGTATGATAAGGTTGCAATTAGTTGTGCAAGCACATCAATTTTCCTTGAATGCAAAAAATAAGTTAACTAAATGATTTCAAATGAAGCAAAATAGGCAGAGGAAGAGATAGCAGATTCTAGAGAGGAAAACATCAAGGGCATAATGATGAAGATTTAGAAGCAAACAAAAGTGATAGTCCATTCTGCAATGAGAGATCTGATGGATATCAGCGATGTGGAGTAAATATGGTAGAAAGAAATTATATTAATGTCCACGGATAATCAAAACTTGGTCAATGGGACTCAAAAATATAGCAGTTTACAGTAAAAATTTCTTGGAAGAGAAATCTAGAAATGCCCCACAAAGGGGAAGAAAAATAAATAAAAACAAGGGG
Organism: Sequoiadendron giganteum; assembly: GCA_007115665.2. NCBI lineage: Eukaryota > Viridiplantae > Streptophyta > Pinopsida > Cupressales > Cupressaceae > Sequoiadendron > Sequoiadendron giganteum. The sequence continues at coordinate 978,739,397 of CM021100.1, read as the reverse complement.
CCACCAACACAAGTGGTGAAGAAACTAGAAAAAATAGCCAAGATGAGGGAACAAGAATCCCAAAGAGCAAACACTAAGGAAATTTGGAGAACACCGAATATCACTATATGGGCTAGAAATGGTGGAGTCACTAATGCCATCATCAATTACTCTTGGAAGAGAAACCTAGAAATGCCCCACAAAGGGGAAGAACAAAAACAAAGAAAATAAAAACAAGGGGCCACCAACACAAGTGGTAAAGAAACTAGTAAAAATAGCCAAGATGAGGGAACAAGAATCCCAAAGAGTAAACACGAAGGAAAATTGGAGAACACTGAATATCACTATATGGGCTAGAAATGGTGGAGTCACTAATGCCATCATCAATTACTATGAAGGAACCAATACAAAATCTGATAATGCTCATCAAGGAGTGTTGTAGGTCGGGAGGTCGCACAAGGTACTCCCCCTAGGATCACACCTAAAATCAAAGGCCAAAGTAACCATTGTATTAGAAAAAAATCTTGTAATATGCATTTGCCACTGTAGCTAGAAGGTGGATAGAGAGAAGTAGACCTATGCCAAAGAGGAGTCAAAGTATGCTATTGGGAAAAATCAAGATCACGATGCTAAAGGGAAACATGTTGGGGCAGAAGTTGTGAAAGACGTCTCATAGGCCTATTTGCGTCTATGTGAAAATTAGTGTATCCAAAGGCCATTTAGAGGTGTTGGTCTCCTGCATGTGTTGGAAGGAGGTGATCAACCTAAGGGCTCTAGTATCCCGAGAGACCTCACGTAAAGATATATGCCAAAGGGCAATGGCCTCTTGAAAATAAAAGGCCAAACACCACTAGTATGGACATCTAATGAACATCGAGAGCTTGTTGTCTAAGTCCCTATAGAGGCAATATTATCTCTTGAATCTCAAAGTAAATGGGATATCTAAAGATGAAATGCTCCTTGATCTTCGTACCATTGAGGGAGCAAAGATAGCAGATTTGATTTGGGAAAGGTATATGATGATCAATATCAACTCGTAGCTATTGGGATCACACCCTTATTTGGCCAAGGGGAAACCACAAGCCATGTGATCAATGATGCTAGAGATAGTGAGGACAACATACTATACCATCTTCCACCCATAAGAAATGAAAATAAACAGCCAGCTTTGAGCTAAGTGTCACAAGAGGGGAGGTTCAGATGGCCTGGATGTACTACTTGTGGATATCCCTTCTAAACACTCTAGTGATGGTTTCCTTTAATGGAAAGAGCCAAGGAGGAGCTTTCAAGGAATACATGAAAGGATGTAGTCCATCAATAGATATGCCAATAGAAAGGAGGAGCAAGCTAGTCCCAAAGCACCAACAATGAAGGCACTGAACTAGGCTCAATGAAGCAATCCTTCAAAAGAACAAAGAGGAGTAAGAAAGTTTGTCACGACCAGAAGTGAAATCCCCATAGATTTGAGTCTATGCAAGTAGAAAATAAGCAAAGAGATAGTCTTGAGATGTAGCTATTAGGTAGCAAACTTAACCTAGAAAATGCTCTAAGGAGATAGTTTGCTTGCACCAAATAATGCATTAGAACATGGGAGTTTGGACTCTCACAATTTAATTGTAATCAACAAATCCCAAGCTAAGCCCCCAAACTTAAAGCCATACAATATTGTAGGCTTGATGATGATATAAAAAAAAAAATGCATCTTTGAAGAGGTATCTTGGAAGTGGATCTAGACACATTGACAATCTAAGAAAAATAGAGGTAAACCCCTTGCAAAGCTAGCAAGAGCATCAAGCTGCTATTGAAACCCTTCAATAGAATGAGAAAGGTGTAATAGCCCCTAACTAAAATATTCATATAAATTACTCCAATTTGGAATAATGCAATGAAAATCAACTTAAAAAATCATACAAAACACTTAAATCTGAAATGGCCACATAAAATAAACATATTTACACATATAAACTAGCTAGAACAAAGCATTTCAATCATACCATTCGTTCAAATGATTACAAAGATATTTTGAAAATGACCAAACTATTGAAATACCGAACATTGTTGTAGACCTCTTGGTTCAAGTACTAATGCAACCTCTATATGCAGCTACACTCCAAATCCAAGTTTTTCATCCTTGGAATCAATAGTAGAACACAAGTACTTGAACTAGGGGGGGTTTTGTTAACATGATGATCCAATTGATAAAGCAATATATCTTATATAGAGTTTGAAGGCCTAGCATGGGTCCAAATGTGTTGAGAGTTATTTGACAAATTCCCACAATTTTACATTCAAAATTGGGCCAATAAGTGGCATCCCTTGTTAGCCTTGAAGATTGGTGAATTCCTCTGTTCAAACTATAGGGTTTCATGAGAGCGCATGCTAGAAGCTAGGGGTCCAAAGATATGCGTACCAACAAAATGAGCAAATAGTACTTTGTAGGCCTAATGCCAAGGGTTCAAGAAACGGGCTTTTGATGTGCCAAGATGCAATACGACAAGAAAAATTGCAAATTCAACCTCTAACATGCCAACAAAGAGACCAACAAACCAATAGGCCATAGGCTCCCAAGGATCTTAAAACTTCCGCCACCAAGTAGACACTCAACAAAGAATAGAAATTCAAGAATGAATCATATTGATCGCTAGTCTAAGAATCAAGATGGAGATTTGTATTAATAACTGTCACCATACATAAAAAAATTGTCAATTGAAGGAAGAGTAGTCGCTAACCACGATGGGAGCAATATCCTAGCCAAATGGGACCCAAAGGAGACCAATCGATGCATAGCAGATTTCAAGACCACATAGAAATCAAGTGCCTTAAGAAACAAATGCATAAGGAAAACTAGCAAAGAGTACAACGTGAAGAATAATTATTCAAACAAATTGTGAAGAGAAACAACTACAAATCCTATAGCCACAAAGAAAAACTAGAGAAGGAAAAGAAAATAAAAAATTTAGAGAAGAACAATTTTCACGTTATGATTGCCTTTTGCCCAAATGCTCTTGGATCAACATATTCCCTATGTTATATCGCTAAATCATGAAAGTATGTAAAACTCTAACCTGCTTCTAAACCACTAGACAGGGTAGGTATTTTGATTAGGAGTGTGTTTGATCATTAACCTCCGAGATTGGTGCCTATTTCAATGAATAACAAAGTCCAAGCACTGCTAGGAAGGAGAAGGTGCACCTAGAAATCACAATTAAAACTAGATTTGTACATACACACAAATCAAAGATATTATGTTAGACAATTGAGCATGCTTGATAATCTATATCAATATTGCAAAAACCCACACGAAAAAAAGGAATGACCACCACAAAAGCTTTGTAATGGTTTAAAATGTTGCCAAATTTCTCAACCCCTTATTACATTCATGCTAGTAAATGTGGCAAGACGAAACCTACAACTAGATTCTAAGGTTCCCCTAAAGATTTACAAACTGCCATGGAGGCATTTGATTATAGACATAATTGAAACCCTATCTTTGATTTACAAAAATGTGTTGTCCAACTTACAAACTAGACCTGCAAAAATTGAAACGCTAGACAACTATTTGACACTTAAAACCCCTAGAAGCAACAAAATGCTTAACCTTTTCTACATCTTGCATCCTTGTATTTATAGCCTTTAGTTACAATATATTCTCTTGCCTTGTCTAAGGTTGCAAGATTCTTCTATCAATCAAATCGTTCAATGAGCCAACACATCCTCTTATAATGAAATAGTCCTTGGATTTGGTGCTAGAAAACCTAGGGCAACTAGAATACCTTTCCCGCATTGAAATAGTAGCTTGGTAATTGTTTATAGGCTTGTAGTAGCTAGGGTTTCAATTATGGAGTTAAGGTGCTCATACCCATATTCATCACTTGCATGTGAATATGTGCCTTTGATGGGCTGTAATATCCCCTACCCATGTAGACGATATTTTTTCATTTTCCCAAGCACTTAATATAACATATTTCATTTGTCAATTAAGATAACATAAAATGAGTATTTGAGAGAACTTCCCTCAAGAAAATTTGGGCTAGCGTTACTGAGGTACTGTTGCGTTATGTGACTCTGGAAGGGAGGTTTAGGGCTATTCTTGGTCACCACTTTACTCTCCTCAACCATTTTAGACATGGTCTGTTCATTTCGTTTCCTTTCTTTTTGTTATAGTCTTTGGAGGTTTCGGTGTACGCGCATCTAAAGAATAGGAAGGCCCCCATCCTCCATGAATGGCTTATTTTACTGATCATGGAACATGTCAAAACTCTCCTCCCTACTCTTGCCATCAAGGGCAAGGAGAAGATTTAAGTGATGAGTTTGGGTCGTCAGGGTCGGAGTCCTCTTCAAATGAGGAGGAATGGAACGAAGAGGAGGATCTTTCTCTTGTGGTTGTGACTATGTCTTCGAAGAAAAGGAAGGTGGTTGGGGTTAAGAGTAATAGGCCAACTAAGCGGCTTGCCCTTTCTGGGAGTGAAGACACGGAGGTCGGGTTGAATGATCCTTCTCCCAAGTCGACGGAGGTGGCTGTTGGTAGAGATGTTGTTAGTGGTGGCTGTGAGGTGGGGACACAGGACAAAGATGTGGGTGTAGTTGATAAACCGAGAAGGTTGTTGATGCGTATTGCTAACCTAAAGAATAAGGCCTTGGAGTATCCGACCAAGGACCCCAATGAGGTTGGTGATGATAAGAATTTTGGTGACAAGACGGTGACCATTAAGGATTCTCCTCTGCGGGACTTTCCCAAGGGGGAGGAGGACAAGGAGTATAGGAATCGAGAGGAGGAGGATGCGGAAAAGAAAGAAGCCAATCAACTGCCTTTGAAGGTAGATCTTCTATCCGAGGACTTTTCTTATCTTGATGATGATGCTACCTCCATGTATAATTTGTTGGATATGGCTAGAGATGGGGCCACTGATACCTTTAAATTAGCTAAGTGGACTCTGCACGAGTTCAATAAAATTAATATCAAAATCAGAGGTTTAAAGGAGAATCTGAAGAATGTTCCAAAAGGTTCGGTGCCAAACATTCTTATTAACAGAATGGTGGACCTTAAAGGTTCCTATCATGACTTTAAATCTCTACGTGATGAAAGATTGTTTTCTCTGGAAGCCAAGGTTTTAGGTATAAATACGGATATCAAAAAAAATTTGCAGGCATGACATATCTCTGTAAAGAACAACACGAACTCTTTGGAATTCCTTTTCAGAAAAAATTAGTGAGCTCATGGAGGATCGGGTTTATTTATCTGAGCTTATGGAGAAAGAGTGTGCGGCCAAGGTCAAAGGTAAGAAAGCTGCTAAGGATGATGAAAAAGTACCCATTGTCAGAGGGTCGACTGATTGGAAGAAATCATTTGATGCTAAGAAGGAGCTACTGCATATGGTTGAAAAGCATGGGAACCAGCAGATGGAGGTGGCCAACACTCTGAGTGGCTTGAACTAAACTTTTTCTTTGTTGCTTTTTGTTTCCTGTTGGGTGTAGGTTTCTTTTAGGTTGTTTTGTTGTTTTGTGGTTGTTGGGTGTTGATGGTAGCTTCTTGTCTTATTTTTAGATTAGCACCCGATCTATTGTGTTTTTTGGCTGTTGGGTTGTTGCTAGTGGTTTTTTAGATTATCCTTTCGTGCAACATTTTGTTTTTGTTGTTGTAAAGGGTTTCAGGGCCCCTTCAAAACCAAGTTGCAGTAGAAAACCTTTTTTGGGCCGCCAACTGTGAAAAGATTGAAGCAGTTGCTGAAGGTGACGAATGGCGAGGTGGTGAATGCGGTCATGGAGACATTGGGTCCATACTTCCGGGAGGCTACGCATAGAGGACACCAAAATGCAGACATTGCGTCCATGATTTTTGCTTGGGTGTTGGAGATAGGTGAAGACCCGAAAGTGATCAAACGGGTGATGCTCAATCTATTTGAGAAGGAGCTCTTAGACAAGATGGAGTCTTTCCTCGAATGGGTTGTGCCTGGGGTAGGCTTCGATGTTTCTGAAGGAATTGAGGAAATGGATGAGACAACGGAGGAAGGACTGATCCCTTTTGTCAAATGGAGAAGGTCGACAGATTGAGAGACATACAAACTTGAAGTGTTAATGGCATGGGAGAATCTGAAAGTGGAGTTGCGAAGACAAGAAGTAAGCCAACGATGGGAAACAATCTACACTGCAAACCTAGTCCCAAGAAGAAACGATCGATGCGGAGTGGTAGTGGCCGAGGCGCGAGGACAGCACGCAAGGAGGAGTAAGAAAAGAAGTAATGAAGAGTTTTTTGGGACTGGTTTTATGAAAGGGTCGAAATGCTACTTTTTGAGGGAATGGTGGTAGCGAGTAGGATGTTGTAACGAAACTAAAGGCGGCAAGTCAAGGAAGGAGGGATAAAAGGAAGTGGAAGGAATTGTACGTGGCGAAGACATCCCAACAAATATGGTGCGAGCTTAAAACCAGGATGATCGACTTTTGGAAGTACACGGAGTGTGGAATGCAGAAAAATTAGGGGAATAGAACTATAGAAGGCTAGGTTGCTTTTAGGAGGAAGTATGTTTTTGATCTCCTAAATTGAAACTACAGAATCTATGAAGATGATGTATGTATTAAGCTTTTTTATAGATTTATAACTTTAAAAATATTAATAAAAGAAAACCTGTTACTAATCAAAACAAACAAACATAAAAAAAGAAAAAAGAAAGAAATCAAAATTAAAAAAAAAATGAGTATGGCATAATAAGAGTTTCTAAGTATTCTATTACCTTCATAAAAACAAGATAGTCTTTGACTGTCAATGATACTTTCAGATCGCTATAAGACAAGACGTCAAGATAAATGTTTGCCAGACCTTCAAAACTTAAATTACAATCTGAGCAAAGAAAGGACTCAATGGTGACAAACAATCACTCAGAAATACAACTCAGACATTCATAACTCGGGCTTACATTATTAATCAGACTTGAACAACAATTATATTGAATACCTCCAACCTGGAAACATACAACAATATCTCCTATTCTGGAAATTACTCAGGACTATTGAAAAGAAAATTCATAGCAGGACCTTGTACATTTCACAATGGAAACTAAGAGTGCATTAAGCCAAACTGATATCACAACGTTTAGCAGAACATTTTATCTATCCAAATCTTATCTTTTATAATTATTCTCTAACCTGGAATTACATGTTGGAATAATGGAATTGATGACTTCCTTACACGCTGATGAGAAATAGGAACCGCGACCCTTAGAATGTCTAATATTTGTAGTGTAGATAATCGCCTTTGTAACTGGACGATTCCCTAGCAAATAAATGTTGATTAACTGATCATTGTGTCTTCCTCAGATGGCATGAACTGATGCCATGGAAGAGACGGCTTCTTAGAGAGAGTCAACACAAGCTTAATATTGACCAAAGTATCGACCCCCTTCCAAATAATATTAACTCCTTCAAATATTGTTAGCCTCCACATATAAATTTGGTTCCTTTAGATTGTTGATGAGATTCATTTTTGGACTGATGCGACTCATTAAACAATCAATCCTTTGTCTTATTGACAAGTAAGCAACATACCTCCCAGCTCATGCAATTATTGGCTTCTTCGAATAATAGAAAATTCCTTATATTCATGTGGTCTACCTCTTTAGATAACTCGTTCCAACTCAACTTCGAATATCAATGAAACTTGATCCAACAATGAAGTCATGTATTTCCTTTTGCCACTAGGAAGGCAGAAAGGATTCGATACTTCCCTAGAAATGTATCTGACGACTTTCATTAAGCATTTGATTTCCTCTTAGCAAGACCGCTTGTCTTCTTATGATAATGCCCTTTTATTTGTCTCTTTTGGAATTTGCATCCTTGTCTTCATGTTCGCTTGGCAACTAGTGTCGACTTCACAGATTGATGTGAATCTCCCTTGAGAATTATTGACCTCCACAAACAATATTCATTCCTTCACATTTTGCGTTGACTCCCAAGTCGGCCTTCAAGAAAATAATGTTACACTTCTAATATTATCAAATATCTATGACCCGATTCAACTCCATCAAACTAAGGGCTCAAATATGCAAGATTACAATTTCACATTCCCATGATTTTATTATAATTAATTTGCCAAAATGGATATCGACTCTCATTAACAATCAGTCAATTCACCGAAATGCAATGATCAATATAAACCTTTCTTATGCTAGAACAAACATTTCGAATGAACTGAAATATAATTTAGAATTTTTCAAAAATGATTGGAACGATGACAATAAAATCATATGGCAAACCCCATCTGCAATTTCCTTCAATACTGAAAATTACAACTTTGGATATGAACTGCAACTATAACTAATTGCCTTCAATTTATAAAAATAGCTTTCACCTGATAATATTGAATAACCTAGAAATTTTGTTTTTGGAGAAGACACGCAAAATTTCCCGAACTTGCTCTCCTCAACCAATGTTCTTGAAGCTCCAAATTTGTAACCAATAAGCTCAATGTGAACTCCGTTGTGAATCCACTCCTAGAAAGAGTCAAGTTTTTGTCCAACCCTTCAAATCTACTAAAGGTTTTCGTCAGAGATTTAGTTGAATCTGAGATTCAAGCCCTTCCAACAATGCAGACGAAATAATAACTCAACAATGGATGCCCAAATTGCCTTGCACTCAACTCCTTTTAAAGGCTCCAATGAATCTTCCAGAAGAAGCCAACTTGTAACTAACCGCAGTTTCTAGAAGAAACTTTATTTAATAAAGTGACCTTTTTAATATTTTATTATTTCCACTTTATTTTAATTAAAATAATTAATTAAAGTCGTCCTTTTGAAATAATATTAATTTTTGGTCAGCTTAAATTAATTAAGTCACTTTACCAAAAATTTGGAGACATTACATGGGCTCAATGTTGTTTTTTGCAAAATTTGGAGGAGTGTAGATGTTTGTTGTTGTCAATTCTAAGCATTAATAGTGTCTTTGAAAATGCAAGGGAAGTAAGCAAAACAACGCGAATTTTGGTTACAAGTGATTCCTGGGAGTTATGGGGGATCACTATCAACTCCAACACTAAAGGCCTCGGGACAAAGTATGAGTGTAGCAACACATGTCGAGTTTCAAGATTACCAAGTGCAAGGTGCACTTTGGGGAGGATGGGGATGGAAAGGTCCAAAAACCCACAACCGTAGTGAACTTGGTCAAGGTTAATGAAAAGGAATACCCAATATCAGCAATGTGAGAGAAAGAGAAGCGAAACGGAGATCCTTTTGGGAATCCAAGATCAAGCTCATCATCTGCATGGTAAGAGATTAGCCAAAATTCTAATCTCAAGCTCAAAAATAAAGAGGACAGTGAGAATAGAAGAAAATGGATGTAATGAATGGGAAAGAGGGCATAGGATAATGAATGTCAGGTATAGAGTAACAAAAACCCCAAAAACTTGTTGAAGGAGGAACAAGGAAGTGCAATGGTGTGGGGGAAAAAAGGGATACCACCATATAAAAGTACAAAATTTGGGGATCTGGGGCTAGGAGGTGTAAATGTAATCAAATCTTATCAAATAGGATCCTAAGAAATCTAAGGAGTTACTAAGGTCTCAAATTTTGTGTAAGAATTCTAAGTCAAGATTCTAATTTCTAGATTTATTCTCTTTATGTTGAATGCGTTGATTGCAGAACATTTATATATTTCGGTGTTTGCATATCAATGAGGGAACCATGTTATATACCTTGGAGACCCGCCTCTAAGAGACGCGTCTCATGAGAGGACGTGTCTCCACAAGTGGAGACACATCCACTCATGGGACATGTCCCTTTGGGCGAGCGGGCTCCAAGGATAACCAACTTGCATTCGGTTTAACAGATAAACACATATATAACCTTTACACACTTGGCGGATATATATATTATAAGAGTTCCAATTTTATTCAATGCAAAAATTGAACATCATTTATTATTTTGAATTTTATGCATGCTTATAAATTCAATTTACTTATTTTCCAGAAATATGTTAAGGATTAATTTCAATCACATATAAATGATGATGATGCTATTTAGCAATCATCATTTATATATGACCGAAGCTATATTTCATTAACACTCCCTCTTAGCTAGGGAAGATATTTCAAATCAAATAAGTGGAGATATCACCTTCACACGTGATATCGAAGATATGATATATTTCCTCAATATTGTCAAGTCACATGACATTCTTCATAACACATCTTCATTATGGTATGTGCACTGACATCAAGTCACATGATGTCTACCATAATTCATGGCATATCCATGGATATATAATTATCCACCATGATTATCTCTTAAGGATCACAATGATCTTCAAATGATATCAAGTCCCATGATATTCATCAAAGCGTCCAAGAGATACTATCATGACATGTCCACAGATATCAAGTCATATGATATCTATCATGATAGTTCAACTCATCATTGTAGAGTCATCACTTTACAATGTCAAATACAAGTGTTCATTATTAGAAATATCGTCACCTTTCAATAATGTACACAGGGGGAGTAGGCCCATAAGGTCATGGAGTCACACACATGACAAAAGAGTTTACACATCAAACATCTTTATATATTAGTACAATTTATAAACAATTTGAATTTCAAACATAAATATCAAATTACATTTCAACCATACCAAGTTTCTTCCTGAAGTGCTCTACCTTGATTCGGGAGAGAGGCTTGGTGAGAATGTTTGCAATTTGATCATTTGTACTAACATACTCCAACTGGATCACTTTCCTTTCCACCATATCTCTTACATAATGATAGGGGATCTCAATGTGCTTAGATCTATCATGGAAGACTGGATTTACAGAGAGTTTGATGCAACTCTGATTATCACAATGAATAATTGTAGGATTCAAGGGCTCACCAAAGAGTCCCACAAGCAATTTACAAAGCCAAACTGCTTCTCTTGCCCCCATAGAGGCTGCAATGTATTCAGCTTTTGTTGAGCTCTATGCAACTGAAGACTATTTTTTGCAAATCCAAGAGATCATAGCCGATCCTGAACTCAAGCAACATCCTGATGTGCTTTTCCAATCGGTTACACTTCAAGCCCAATCTGAATCAGAGTACCCATGTAGATCTAGTTGGTCATTTATGTAAAGAAGACCATATCCATTAGTGCCTTGAAGATATCTCAAAATATGTTTCACAGTCATTAGGTGAATCTCCTTTGGCTCACACATGAACTGGCTGAGAACATTCACTGCATAGCAAATATCAAGTCTGGTGTTAACCAGATACATCAAGGATCCAATCATTTGTCTATAAAGGGTTGGATCTGCACACTTGGATTCTATTGCTGCTTCTTTCAGTTTGTGAAGGTTGGTATCCATAGGTGTAGACATCGGTCTACAGTCCAACATTCCAAATCTCTTCAGAATATCAATAGTATACTTTCCTTGGTTTAGTATAATGCCCCTTGATTTCTGCCATACTTCCAAATCTTATCAAATAGGATCCTAAGAAATCTAAGGAGTTACTAAGGTCTGAAATTCTGTGTAAGAATTCTAAGTCAAGATTCTAATTTCCAGATTTATTCTCTTTATTCTGAATGTGCTGATTGCAAAACATTTATATATTTCGATGTTTGCATATCAATGAGGGAACCATATTATATACCTTGGAGACCCGCCTCTAAGAGACGCGTCTCATGAGAGGACGTGTCTCCACGTCCGCTCATGGGACGTGTCCCTTTGGGCGCACGGGCTCCAAGGATAACTAACTTGCATTCGGTTTAACAAATAAACACATATATAACCTTTACAAACTTGGCAGATATATATATTATAAGAGTTCCGATTTTATTCAATGCAGAAATTGAACATCATTTATTATTTCAAATTTTATGCATGCTTATAAATTCGATTTACTTATTTTCCAGAAATATGTTAAGGATTAATTTTGATCACATATAAATGATGATGATGTTATTTAGCAATCATCATTTATATCTGACTGAAGCTATATTTCATTAACAGGAAGAAACAAAAGCACCCTTGAGACTTGAAATTTTGTGCACTTTGAAAATTAAAGGTGTAACAAATGCACAAAGGGAAGGGTATAACAAAGATGCAAAGGGAGGTAAAATACAACAATTAGCACAAATTCAACCAAGGGGGCCCATTGAAGGATTTCTCAAATCGGATATTAATGATGGGCAAAACATGGTCAAGGCAACAAAGAGGTACAAAACTTAGGAAAATTTGCAATGTTTGTAATGTACCCTATCAGGTTTAACTTAAAGTTTGCCTTTATACCTATAGATAATGATATCCAATATGCCAATAACAATAAACTTTGAGCGAGATATAAAGATGCTGCACCCTTTGGTTTGTTTAAATAACAACTTTGATGATTAATATTAGTTTGATTGTCTGAGCATGTAAGGATGCTACAGCTTGATCAAAATCCTGTAATGAAGTATGAATGGGGAACAACCTCTGGAATGGGAGATAGATAATGTAGTAGGGTCACTATGTCTGATTTTTATCTCCCTAGACTTGGGTGATGAGGATGTAATTGGCCGATATCTCTAATTGAGTGCTGATCCTGAGTATAATTCTCTAAATTCATGTACTAAAATGGAATGAACAGGTCCCTTAATGCAGATCGCGGTTTCAGAAGATGGCCTAGCTTTTATGCGATTGATCTCTTGGCGGAGTATCTGATTTTTATCTTTGATTTTTGCAGCCTATACAATCTGACCCAAGGCTTCCAAGGAGCACCTGACACTTGCTGGTTATGCTGTGTGGATATCAAAACTCATCGATGGCTCTCCTTGGTGAATTTGGGAGAGCTGTGTTGTTTTGTATAGTGGCGTCTATTGAAACAGACATGTCCCTTAGATTCTGATTTTACTAACCTTACTCCAATCGCTGCCTTAGATATATTGTGCCTCTTCATAACGCTATTGTAATTTGTTTATGGTTCCATGGCAATATGACATGAAGCTCGATAGTAGTTAAGTAAATAATATTCATAGCTTAATGATGATCGAATATTAATTACTTACTCATGTAACTTGTGCTCAGATGATATTTGTCTTCTAAGGTAAAGCTAACTGGCAATATTACCCAGACGGCAGAAAAGACAAAGGAACCCCCTTGAAGCTCAATAGTATTGAAGGTCACGGCAGCATGGGAGTCAGCTGGCAAGGATAGCGAGTGAATATTATAAAAGGCTATAATAATTAACTCCAATTGATTATTACCATTCCCTGATTGATACAGTGGTAGACAAGGTAACAGTGACGGATAATCTCGATAAAATAAACGTTGACTATCTCCCTCTACAAATGGGTCTCTAACATTCTACCCACATATGGCAACAATATCATATTTTATTTTATATCAGTCACTCCATTTATTTCTTTTAATTTACATATTTTATAGTTTATACTATATGTTTCTTAAAGTATATTTGTTATTATTTATATTATAATAATATTTAAATTACTAGTATTCATATTATTATATTTGATAATTTAATTCTAATGTCCATAATTTTAATAAGTATTTTGTTTTTATCTTACTTAATTATTCCAGTGTATGCTATGATTCTGGGGACATGACAATGCTAGATTGGGTTCCAATGGGGCACACCTCCAACATTACTGGTTTTCAACTTTTCCACATTTTGATCATGACCACAACAATAGGCAAAATGATGACAAGAGCATTGACCTCATATGTTGTAGTCTAGGACCTCAAAGGCTGATTGTGTTTTCAAGTTTTGTTTTGTACAATACTTATGTTTAGATGGATACTTGGTTGAGAGTTTGATAGTTATCAATAATTTGAGAGTATTTCGCAAAATTGAACAAATTCTCTATTTATGTCTTATGTTTATCTAGTTCTTTGCACTATATTTGGCATGAAATAGCAATAGCAATTTTTTCTGTATTTTTATGAATATTTTAGTGTTTTTAGTTTGTGGGGTTTTTCCCATGTTTTCCTTATTTTGAGCCATTCCATCTATCTACACTTTCAGCTTGCCATGTAAATAGTATGCTACTATAATTAGAACAACAATATTCATATATTTTTGTGCTCTATGTATTTACATCAATGAATTTTGTCATTTTTAGAGATTACTTTAGCCTTCTAGTCATATAAAAGATGAGCAATCCTTTATATTTTCAAGAAATTTAACCCTAACTCTTGAAAGTGTACAAACATAAAACAAATACTTTTATTAAACCTTAAGTAACAAAGATACTATCATTCCACAAAAAGTTTGTATCAAATGGGAAATCTGGCAACCTTTTAATCAACCATAAAATGTAATAAAGGTTCTTATTGTGCACCAATAGAAATGAATGAAAGAGCTCCCTTAATAAAGCATACAAGTGGTTAGAGCTACAATTTAGTTTTACTTGGATGTTAATCGATATATATCATGCTTAAAGATTTCAAAAAGAGAAGGAAAAATATTTAAACATTCTTCATTACCTGCTCACCAAGAAAGTGTGCTGAAACAGAATTTAACGAATATGAGCTAAGCTTGTAATCTCTCTGCATGGCCTGAAATAATTCCAATGATATATTACAATCTACTAATTTTCTCAAAACATATGGTCACAATTCAATAAAATTGTTAATTACCAAAATTAGACCACTTCCAAACCATGCTTCATAAGTATAAGTCAAAGGATTCAAGTCATCGCCACTGCAATGCTCTCACTCTCAAAAGAAAACAAATAATTTCTCATATTTAAAATTGTCAAGAGAAAAATCCCTGAAATTTGAGGCTGGAAATTTAAATGGACACCAACATTTAGAAAAAGAAAAAAGAATTAAATAAGTTCAAGGAAATTTACATAAATGAAAAAAGTTATTTACAAAGTCTCAAATGCTCCCCAAAGACACCCTGCATCTGCTTTAGATCATTCAAACAATTATTCCAAGTTACGACACATCCATCAAACTAACTGTGGTTTTATTTTGACAACACTCCAAGCACACAAAACCAACAAAACTATTACCCTACTATCAATAATCAAAGACATAGGCCTAACAAAGACCAGCCATAAGATTTTCATATTTATCACCTCATTTTTTTAACATATTTGATGTATCCCAAGAGATGTTCTAGTACCAACTCTCAAAATTATAAGAATCTAGATGCATCATATGTGCAAAGTTTTATGGTTAAGTCCCTAAAACACATCCAAGCTAAGCCCTACATCCAAGGGATGACCAGACATCCCCATATTTTTTTAATTTAAGAAAGTATTTAAACTTGAAAAAAGCATATAATAAGAACATATATATACTTGGCAATTCATTCTACTCAAAGAAACCATTGTCTTCTAGCAAAGACTAATTATTCAAACTAACATGTATTCATAAGGTTACATCAGTCTTAAAATGAACAGTAGAGAGCACAATTGATTGAGACAAACCTCATGAATCAGGATTGCAGTCAAGAGCTAACTATCATAAGAGCAACATGATGACTTCGACAAGCAAGAAACCATACCCTTGTTTTTCTTATTCAAACACTAGTGGATGTTTTTACCAACTTTGATGTGGTTCCACAATGGTCACACAATAAGTGAGTCTTCCTTCAAGCAGGGTTTGCTATAAGGCAGCACACATTCTTCTTAAAATGTCAAGCTATAAGATAGTGACTTACACTCAAACCCTTCAATTATGAATACTAGATTTTTGCAAACAGAGTAATAGTGCTGGAACACAAGATCTCCTCATTGCAATTGTTGGAACTTGGGACTCAATCTCGTAATGTCAATATCTTCATTGAGTCCCTATTTGTTTGTCCACTCAGGCTACTTTTCCCCCAATTTATAACCGATCTGAAAAATCTATATAAGGGCATTCATTCCTAAGTTTTGCCAAAGTGCTGTCCTCTATAAGTATTTTTGGTGTCAAAATTTGCATAAGTCTGAAAATTTTAAGTATCAGACATTTTCTAGGTCTTCCTCATGTTTTATCAGATTATTGGAGTTTTGGACTGTCAGCTTTTCCCTTACCTTCATGCTAATCACCCTAGCCTCACCATTCCAAGCAAGTGCCTTAGAAACCTTTTTATCACCAAAGTATCAAACTTGTGCCTACCATAATACCATTATGTTACCACCCCTGATCTTGGATCCCTGAAGTTTTCAACTAAAACAATCAAGCCTTTCCCCTTTGCCAAGATGTCAAACTTCCCTTTCCAAGGGTACCTCTTCCACCACCACCCCGCTATCCTAATCTCCATTATCCAAAATTTGCTGACTTTTGGAGTCAAACTTTCGGCCATCCCCTCATTTCAATACAATGATTCTAACATCCTAAAGCCTTTTACCTTGTCAAGGTTCCCCTTTCGAATTGTGCCCTTTCCACATCATTTTTGGCACAAGTTTCCCACCACCACTAATCTCAATACCCCGATCAACGACATGGAAAATGATTGCTCCCCGAATCCTAACGATTCCAAATTCCCACCATTTTTTTTGTCACTCCCACCTACTCCCCTACACAACCTATAAGGTCACTTATGACCAATTTTGTTGCCCTAATTCCCAAAACAATAGTTTTACCACCTACAATGCATTATTTACTTAATGAAGGCAGATTTGCACATCGTTTCAGATAATAATGATGAAAACAACCCAAATTTGCCATTTAATGCACAACGGCAACTTTTCCAACCACCAAATCTGATTTTTCCACACCCAAGAAACATATTTTAATCAAAAGGGCATGGATCTACAAGTAGAAACAAATGAAAAGTGGATGTCCTAATTAGTATAGTGGTTAGGATTTCATGGCTCAACATGCCATATCCAAGCTACATTTGCAACAAATTTCACAAGCTTCTCCATGCCTTGTCACGATAGATACAAAGGCACCATGAATGAACAAAGAACTTGTAGATCTAAGCGACATTCTTTCACACCTCTTGCGATACTTTCAATACATTCTCCAGCGGATTTTCATGCATTTTGGAATGCAAATGTTGGAAGAATGACAGTTAAGAGTAAAGAGTGATGGGTTTCTTCATGCCATCATAGTTTTACCATCCCAAGGATCTTTTATTGCAGACTAGGCATCGCAACCAAAGATCTATAAATACCAATTGGCTGCTCATACTAATGATTGGTTGCTGAACCAATTTTAGGCTTCGATTATGTCTGTAGATCTTTCTAGGGTTTCAAATCTTGAATGTTGTAACTGCATATGAAAGGGAAAGGGTATGCTTGGTGATAGCATAAGAAGGGTCTTAACTTGTGCATTTTTCTATAATGAATGTCTCCATGATTTTTTGTAACGATTCAAGGGAGTATCCTATTCATAATTAGGTATTTTCCTTTGCCACATTTGCTACATGAATGTACTGAGTGTTTGGTGTGTGTGTGTGACAACATCTAATGTATTACAAACATTCTATGATAACCATTCTTTCAATGCATATGGGTCGCTCTAGTTTTGGTCATGGAAGATTGAGCATGCTCATTATTGAAATGTAATCTTTGGTTTCCATGTACAAACCTAGTATTATTGATGCTATGTCAAGTTTTTCCCTTTCCTCTTTGCTGCTATAACTATGTTAGCCAATGAATCAAGCAACGACCCTTATTGGTTCAAGATCAAATATTTTCATTTACAACATCTTTGTTATGGTTAGTTGTACGACTAGATTAGGTTTTATACATGTTGTTTGTGGTTCATTATTACAAATCAAGGAACTATTTTAAGCAAATCAAAGTTATTATTTCATCAAAGAACCATTACTAGTATGTCCACACCTTGCTATTGTGTATGTAATGACAAATGAAAACACCTTAAGGGATTATCATGAATTTGATATCTATAGGTACATGTGCAAGGTGTTATCAACTATATAGAGGTCATAATGCAGCTAGTTATGCATGATCTAGTGACAAGGATTAGGGTCAAGTGTATAGTTGAGTATAGCTATTGTTTATTAGAGTAATGACATATGCTATTTGATTTACAAACCTATTAGGAGACATTTGGGAATACCCTCCTAGGTTTAAGCTAAGCCAAAGTGTAGGAGAATTACCCAAACTTGTAGTTAGTTTTTAACCTTCCCATAGTTGCCAAAAGACCGATATTGGTACTGGTACTAGTACATCTATTTTTTTTAAATAGGAGACGGGGTTACTTGGAGATGCCATTTTTAAAATATGATTTAATAATTTATAAATTTGCTACATTAAATCTGAAAATATCATTACATTGAACTTTCAAAACAAGAACATTGGTAAAGTTTAACATTAAATTTTAATTTTAAACACACAAATGTCAAAGAGTCAAAGAGTTCATAATACATATTTGATATTACATATTGAAATTCAGAAATGTCGATTTGTTTTTTTATTTTCTTTTCATATGGAAACTTGTCGAAAAGTAGGGTTTTATTATATTTTTTAAATGAAAAATTAAGGAAACATTGGCGAGATGTCTTTTGCAAGAAGGGACAACTTCAACGAACCTCTGGTACAGGTAAACACATGCCAATACCCAAGATGCATCCCAAGGGGGTCGAAGACACGCCTTCATGCAAAGATGAACCTTCCAAAATCTATAAATGAGCCTATCTTTACCTTCATGATGACAAACCCCTAGCCTTGTAGGTGAAGAAAAGCTTTAGGATTTTGGAACTGCTATTTTAGGACTTAACAATAGTCAAGGCTGTTTTTCCCTTATTTTCTATGTACCCATGATGAGATGCATTTTAGTGGAAATATGTTTTGGACAAATTACAACAAAACCATAGAAACATTCAAGTAAAGACTTACCATGATCCATACAAACCACACTTATCTCCACAAAGAAGGCTTGTTTTGACACCTAGACTAAATTATGTTGGAAATATTGTCATTGATGTCAAAGGCACTTAGTCGAGATTGTTGGAAGTTGTCATTGATGTCAAAATATTGTTGTCATGATGGTTAGTGCATGGTTGGAAGATACAAAGCTGGCTGAAGGCATCACTATTGACAAAGATACAAGTCATACACAAATTCCTAAAAGAATTGAGGATGCAAAAATAGCGAAGACAAAGTTAAATTAATTGAATCATTCTTGGCCAGCAATAAGAAGGATTCTACGCATTAGAAGACAAGTAATATATTTAAACACATATTGGAGGAGCTAAAATATATTCATCAAATAATTTTGTGAAAAAAAAAAAAGGATAACCAGAAATTTGAGAATAAGACAAAGTGAATAAGACAAAAATTGCTGACTTGTGAAAAAAGACAAAATAAGGAAGAAAATAATATCTAGAGTGCAGCACTTGATTTCCAAGAGCAGTGATCAATCAAAAGAAGAATAAAGGTACTTAACAAAAGGCTGCAATTAAAGTTTTTAAAAGGTTTAAATTTAATTAATGAAAAGCAGCAATCAAGGTATTAGAGGGTGGTGACTCATTTAAAAAGGAGTAATCATGCTTAAAAAAAGGTAATGTTTAAGAAGGCAAAAATGATGATTATAAAGCTACAATTTATGTAAGGGTGTGACTTTGTAAAAGGGTGTCTCTATTTGATAAGGGACACATCCATTCATTAAAGACACCCTTGAGTGGATATAAAGTATGGAAGATTGAATGAATAAAAACAAGCAATTCAATGATTTATTTTTCTGACTAAAAAGAGCAGATCTAAAGGAAGAAAAAGAGCAGAAAATGAAGTCTAATTTTGATGTGTAAAATAATGCCAAGATTATGATTGTAAAAATTTTGAGAAGGTTTATGAGCAGACTTGAAAGAAAGTTTGTCGCACATCTTCAAGCAAGTATCTAGACAGATTTATAGCAGAATTAAAAGGATCTATGGAAGATTTATAAAGGAATTCAAAGGCAGATTTGTAAAGGAGAAGTACATGACAGTGATCAGATTTATGAAAAGAAGAAATACGTGATAGTGATCAAATTTGTAAAAAGATAGTGAATGAAAGTAATTTGAGAGAAGTATATTGTAATTTGAAAGATAATGATCAAACATGTACTTTGTGGTCAGATTTGAAGAAGTATATTGTATGGTGCATGATAATTATCAGATTTGAGAAGGAAGAGAGTAGTTATATTTGAATCAGATTTTGTGGAGGAGTTCATCATATCAGCATTGAAGAATTAAACAGGTTGGAGCCTCTTGCTAGGTTGGAGCTCAGTTTGTGTATGGGGGTTGGAGCCTCCAATAGGTTGGAGCCTATCAAGTAGAGGTTGGAGACTCTCGCTGAGTTGGAGCTCAGTTTGTATAGAGATTGGAGACTTTCATAGTAGGTTGGAACCTACAAGAAGAAGGCGATCAATCTATAATATATATACACTATATTGTGTCGCAGTTTTCTCCCAAAAGGGTTTCCACGTAAATTGTGTGTTCTCATTGTGTTCCTAATTGCTAGATCTTACTTGAATGTTCTTATTGTGATTGGTTAAGTTTTGAAAAGTAAAAGATTGTTAGATACTGATTCACCCGCCCCCCCTCAGTATCACCGTGTGCTCAACAATTTCATGCCCTCTAAATTAGTAAAGCATCCATTTTCCACTCCAACTTTGATGATGACAACTTCATGGCAAAATATCATTTGACCATTCCCCATATATAGGAAAATTAATGTACATACATAATTTTCATATTGTTGTTTGACTAAAAATGTCAAAAAATATATAATTTGAAGGCTAACAATAATTTGAGAAAGACAGCAAAGAAAAATGTTCGAACTAGAACAAAGGACTTCTTAGCTTGTGTGTTATGTACATTGTATACTCTCAAGGGAGATGTCTGGTTGTTTATCTCCACTAGCTATGTCAAAGTTATGATTATGGTTAGTACCTCTATATGTTAAAGTCCTAGCCATTTGAAGTTAAAAAAATGGAAACAATAGATTTTTGACAAATTTTCAAATACCAAAAGTAGGGAGCACAGTTTATCACAAGAGACCACACAATGGTGTAGCCATTAAAAAAATAAATAAGTTGAAAAAAAAAATAGAATTTGCCTCTAAAAAATAAATAAGTTGAAAAAAAAAATAGAATTTGCCTCTAGATGGAGGAGAACAAGCGCATTGAAGTTACAAAAAGTTGCAATGATGAAAGAAAAAATCTTAGCTAAGCACACGATCGCCCAAAAGATCAAACAGTTAGACGGCTAAATGTGTTATGCAAGCGATATTGTATGAACCTCTACGATTGCACTATTTGTACAAACATGTACAATGTTGAACCATACAAAGGGAAGAATGATAGGGTGTTGATGAAGCAAGTTAAAGGGTTCGTTAATGGTGCTAACATGGCCATGCGCTACTTATCCCTACTAAGGTGGTATTGCTTGTCTGTTAGATGATAGGGCTAACAAATGGCAAGGTGGTGCAAATACTTTGTTAAGTTCACATAATGCACAATTTCTAACATGTGCACACAAAGCGATCTCAATCACAACACAATGATGGATGTGGACCTTGACCTACAATGTAAAGTGCTTGACTGAATTTTTTGTATTTTTGGCAATGGTTTGATAAAATGATAATTGTGGTAACCATACATAAATAGATCTTTCATTTACAAGAGAAATATAGAAATGCAATATCTTTCCAAAGGTAAATAAAATTCAAAAATTTATAATATAATCATTAAGTAATCAGCTGCAAATATTTGACATTACAAATATATTGGATTGGGATTGTATACAAGTTCTGACCTTAAATTCAGATATGCTTTATTGTAGGATCCTTTGATACAATTACTCACACAAGTTGGGCAATTTCCTTTGAAGTCTTCAAGTAAAACAATGACCGCCTTATAAGATGTGTCCCATTCAAATGCCAAGGAGTCCAAATAAAAATGAAACTGGTGGGTGAATTAAAGCCCATGACCCCTTTTCACCTCAACATCAACTGCCTCCAACCCCATATCATGATGAAGAAGAAAACACATCTCATCCCAATTCACAAATTCAGATTACAAAAGACTTTGAAAATCGATAATCCCAAATCGACAAATTGTTTGGGTCGATTCAAATCGATATACAATTGCTCTATGGTCAACTCAAATTTGCAAAAAAACACATAACTTTATTAAAACAGATCTCAAGAAATACATTACAAGAAACAAGCAATTTCATTGCCTTCCAACTCTTCATCTTCCCCCTCTGGTCTGATTCCATCCCCAGAAAACATCCTCTTTGTTTCTTCGTTGCTCTTCACACCTTCATCTCTACATACTTTTCTCATCCTGTTCACCATCTTCAATAGCCCCTACAAAGCCTTTATTCACTACTTTCATACTTCACAAGCACCACTCTTCATACTATTCCTCTTGGCATTGTCTTTGTGCAGCCTTTGGATCATTACACTAGTTCTCTCATGGGCGCAAGTTCAAAGTCATTCTTGGCTGGGTTGATATCTTCCACCCTTCGGCCTCCTACGCGGGCTACAGCAATCACAAATGTTTTCATATAATCGCTTGTGTTGTATCCTATCTATAAAATGCCCTTCTTTCTTGGTGCGGGCAAATCAGCATATATTACAATGTATTTGTATAATTTTCTGCATTCAACTATAACACAACCCTCCTCATTTGACCTTCCACCCGCATCATCTACACACTATGCCCTCCACTAATTTTAATCTGCAAATAGAATACAAATACACTTATTGTTTCAAACCCAAATCACCTCATGGCGCCAACCAAGGAGATTTTTGGTTTCTCTTTCTACCTGCTGTTAGTTTTTATGATCAGATTAAAGAACAGAAATTTAATTCAAATTCAGACACACAACACAGAATATACCCTGGGAAAACCCTCCAGTTGAGGGAGAAAAACCCAGCAACAATAGATCACTTACATATTGAATGACAACAAAATGTCTCCTTTACAAAGAGGTTGATATTAAGGCCAAGAATAAGCACCACAAACAGATGCTAACACAGCAACTATCTTATGCACTTGCTGATATCAATTCCACCTTCTACAATTATAATGATCTGCACTTGATAATCTCCTCAAAGCACAAATTCGCACTTGAGTATATCGAAATCATAATCAACAATGAAACACCATCGATCATATATATACAAGATGGAGTGAAGGATGTGACCCTTCAAAGCATCATGTCGGCCTTCATAGAAGAATGCGTCCCTTCATTAAATTCGAGCCACCAATATTAATTCTCATTTAATACAAGAGGCATGCCTCTTCATAACAAATCGCTATCTCTATAAATTAAATAGCCAATGGCTATTATTTAATTTATTCAGCATTGTAAAGGAGATCGGCTGGAATAAACAACCTACGTTGCATGATAACATCAACACCTACGGCCTCCTTTCTTCTTTGACTGCTTCTCCTCCCGCCCCCCCGCCCCCCCCACTCCTTTCCCCTCTCAGCAAGTGAAGTTATTTTTTAAGGATGGCAGTGCGACCACTTATCTTCCATCAGAATTTTATCATTTCAAAATTAAGTGCCTCATGATCTTCTAACTTCCACACTTTTTCCCTTCTAGGATGACGCTTCCAATATAGATTAAAGAAAGAAACTTTATAATAACAATTTATTTATTGCCTCCATTATTGGGAATCATAATGCCTCATTTGTTTGTGCAGATATAAAACTTTATTAGAGGCGTTGGAGTTCAAAATCAATAACAACCAATTTCTGATGAAGACCACTGAAATTTAATTGAACTACCCTAAGAGAAAGGAGAAAACCAAAATCAAAATGACAAAACCAAACTGAAATTTTTTTGGTGATGCTGATTGCGCGTCCGCTCGGATGCTCCTACATCACATCACTTCCTACTGATGTGGCTTGCTCGAGAAATCATAAAGGTACCAAACAATTTGAACGTTGCCTCCTTTAATGTGATGCAACTCCCTTGATTGTAAAGTAAGGGCAACAGCTAGATTGGTCCATCAATTTCCTTCACAAAAACCTTTGATTTCCTTCACATTCCCGTGCCCACTTACCAAATGCACAACAATCTCAAAATTTACCAAAAAGGAAGGTGTAGTTGAGTGTGTAAGATGCTACGGCTTGTTTTGAGTCTCATTCAACCTCCATAAACTCCCTTCTAATTTTTATAAATATTCTTATAGATATCCAATTTATTACACTAAATTCAAATAAATAATATTACCTAGCAGGAACTCCAAAATCAATTATTTTTTTCCCCATGAATACTTTCACCAAATCTCCAATATCAAGCACATTTGTGAATCCTGAACGAATCCACCAAGAATTGGCTAGTAGGGTGTTTGTCCCCGAAATCAATTTTGTTGTAGAGTTTTGTCCCAAGGCAGTAGATGAACAATTGCTCACTCTCCAAACTAGGGTTTATTTAATGAAAATGCCAAGAATGAGTTCAAGTAAGATCTAGCAATTAGGAACACAATGATAACACACGATTTACATGGAAACCCTTTCGAGAGAAAACCGCAACCCAATATTGCTTATTTATTATAGATTAATCTTCTTCTTCTTGTAAGCTCCAACCTACTATCAAAGTCTCCAATCTCTACACAAACTGAGCTCCAACTCAGCAAGAGGCTCCATCTTCTACTTGATAGGCTCCAACCCACACACACAAACTGAGCTCCAACCTAGCAAGAGACTCCAACCTCTATTTGATAGGCTTCAACCCTTTTAATTCTTCAATGCTGATATAATAAACTCCTTCACCAAAAACACAAATTTGATCCGACTATAAATCTGCTTCACACTCGAATCTGATCCACAATCACATACCAATCTTCCTTTCAAATTTAATCACCCACTTCCCTTCAAGTCTGATCCAAATCATGCTTAATTCATTTATACGAAACTGATCATAGTCGTGACATTATCTTTACATAAATTTCTGCCTTAATATCTGCTCTAATTTTCTTTACGATCTGCTCTTACATTTCACATATATTCATTATATGTATTTGCAATTTGTCCTTCACACATAGGCTGCATATATTCTTTAACATGAATCTGATATGCTTCTCATTTATGCCCCTTTTTTCTCTTCTATATCTGGTTTTAAACTTAGAAAATATTCATTAAAATCTTACGTTTTAGCTCCCACTTTTATCTTCTATTTATACCATTTGTTTTCCCAAGTGAGGCGTCTCTTATGAATAGGCATCTTTTACTAAGGGAGGCATCCCTTATTATTAACTTCTTTCTAACCATAAGGAGTCAGACCTAATTTAATTCCTTTATGAGATGTAGTTGGCCACTTTGAAGTATTTAATTTTTATTAATTTTTATTTCCAAGGTCGGCTTGCAATTAAACCAAACTCAGCGCTGCCTTTTTGAGTATATCATTCCTTCATCGCTGCTATATATTTCTCTAATGGTCACTGCTCTCATTCACAATGAATCACTGCTCTTTCTTAAACTCTTTCATAGAATATATTCACTGCCTCCTCTTTTTCTTTTATTGCTACATTTTTTATATATTTTATCACTTAATTGCTGCCGTATACATGTAAGAGTATAGTCGATCATCATATAGTCGGCCAGCATATAGATCCCAAGAATATAGTCAGCCAAGAATAATTCAATTAATTTAAACTTTATCTTCTTAAGAGGAGTTGGCCATTTGGTTATTTTAATTCTTAGTGTCTTATTTTCACATACTTCAACATTATGATTAAATCTTTAATTTAAATTTTAAACATACCCATATCTCTAAATCAGTCACCAATTCCACAATCTCTTCAATGGTAAGGTATAACGGATGTATTTTCCTTTGCTCTCCAATAGGATTGTATAATGGTTAACTTCTTATTGTAATGGCCCACTCTTTACGTTGACATCAATGACAACATATTCCATCAATTTCCATATTAAACTCTTTGGCATCAATGACGACCTTGTCTACGTTTGACATCAATGACAACATTTCCAACAAACTAGACCCATCTTATGTCCCCTTTAAAGCGAGTTTTATGGTTTCTAATAGAAATAAGAACTCTTTTTTTCCCCAATTTTCTCTCATATCTCAATACTTTTTACTCATTTTTGAAGGTAGATATAGAAATCACACACAAAATGAGGTATGCAGTTAATGTTTATATTGAAAGTGCTTAAGAAGTTCCAACAAAGAAGAAAACCTCTTCTATTTTGATAGAAGAGACAATAACTTTGTAAACAAGTAATCAATGACAGAAAACCAATAACTCATCAAAGGCAATTGCAAAAGAAGACCAATTTAAAAGGTGAACACAAGACCCCTCTTAATCACTAACATAATACAAACAAAAGATCCCTCAAAGAAAGTGTGGATAATTTATGAAAAGCAGAAACATCAGAACATTCATTTGAATATGAGGGAAACCTTCTTAAATATCAGTTTCTAGTCAAGCACATAGCCAAACCAATAGATTTCTTCAAGAGATCCTATGGACTACAATGGGAAGAAAATGACAAATGTCAAGTTTAAGATGGATTTGAAAATAGGAGTACATCTTTTGAAAAGACCTTACATTAACTTGACAGTAACTAGATTCAAAACAAAAATCCCTATTACTGACAACTAGAATTTATCAAAACTTTAGTAGAGTCAATGGCATCTGCACAAACTATTAGTAGGATCGATACAAGTTTAGTACCATCCCTAAAACAACTTAGCATTTTAAAATCAATTTCAATGTTCTGAAATTATAAAGATTTCTACATCCAAACCATTTGATTAACAATAAGTCATGTTTTCTTTATTCACTTTTTTTAATCATACTAGACGGGATGGAGATCTTACAAAGAAACATTATCACAGAAGCTAACAAGATTTTATGAAGGGTGTGGATCTTACGAAGCGAAAATCATCATACAAGACAAGGAATTTTTTAATCATTGTTTGATATTGTATTAGATTTGTCTTCAAAACTTTAAAAAATAGAAATAAAACTAGAATCTCTATAAATATGAATGTTGTATGTACATGCCTGAAGTAAATCAAACTGAACTCTTCCTTCAATTGCAACTTCCTTACTTTCTCGAATACCATATTGCCTGGAAGAAATTCCAAACTAAGTTCCCAACATATTCAACCAAAAAAGGTCATAGGCAAATAGTCATTTACAAGAAGTAATCATTAATTCCATTACTGTATAATGCTACATTTAAACCAAAAGGTAGAGTGATCTTAAAGACAAGAATGTTATTTGTAATTCTTTTGAAGTAAAAAATCTGATTTCATATAATTGAATACTTTATAACTTTTATGAATTAGTGTTTTCCACTATGAGATGCAATGTTATAGATTTGGGGACAATTATACCTCGTCAAAATTATTTTCATCCACTTCTTTCAGTAAGGGGTGTGGAAGTATCTAATGCATGCATAAACCTATAAGTATTATATTGTATGATACAAATAGCCTTTTCTGTTTAAATATAAAATCAGATCCATGTATGTGTTACCATGAGTTCCCCGTCCCCAGTCCTACTGAAAAAATGCAAACATTTTTCGTGTCATTTTCTATATGGAGATTGTTGATACAGAAGGCACCATAGCATAACACCAGATTAATTCAAAAAAAGGAAAACTAAAATAAAGTTAAAAATTTACAAAATACAAATATGCTCATCCATGTCCATGCACCAATGCTAGACAAAGATTAAGTGAAAGAAAATAAAAACAGTTGTTATATGAAGATTTTAAAAGGATTCTTGTGTGATCAAAAAATGGGATTTGAGATGAAAAGGAAGTCCAAAAGAAAAGTGAAAGTGGTAGTCTTCGTTAGCCAGGATCTAGGACAAGGAAATGAAGGGCAACATGATTTCCAAGATTCACAAGAAAATTCCACCAAGGACGCATCAAAAAATTGATTGGCATACAGAAATGTCATTTGTTTCAATATCCAACAAATTGGTAAGCCCAAAAGCTAGTCAACAATGCAAATAAACATTAAACAGTTTTATCAAACCAGATGAGGATACAAAAAAGGATTGCAATAAAAAGTGGATTGAATTGCTTGTACACCACTGCTTGTACCCACAAAACCATGTTGGAAGGGTCATAGCCATGTACAATGTAGTGGAACTACCCTTTGGTGGACACAAATGTCACCACACCCCCTAGCTCTTGCTCATGATTACTGCTAAAAAACAATTTATCTAGCCATATGACATGACACAACAATTAAAATGTCAACCCTTAATCTCTTGAAGACAAAAAATGTCTGAAAAGAACTCTACATGGTGAACTTGTGGTGTGGATCTTTTTAGACTGCTAACATTCCAAGAGTAGCAATTAATGAAAAGCATAAATCTAAGCACATGTCCTTAAAGTCCAACCCTTGAAGTGTAAAATAACTATTCTGTAGAAACCTACTTTTTTTTTCTATGGACAATTCTCCAAATTGCATGTTATTTTTCAAGAACAAATTTTAACTCTATTGTACATAATCCTAGGTGAAGATACTAAATACAATAATAATATTTATTTAGATACAATAGAAGTTGAACAATCATCTTGAAGATGAACTGAACAAACAATTCATGTTGATGAATATATATTTTGTAGCATATTTCAAACTTAATGAGAATTGAGCTTCACTCTTTTATTTTCAAATTCATTCTCAACCCATTTCTTTGCCTAACATCGGTAATAGAGCTTAAGATTGATTTTTTTTTCAACCATCCAATTCTCACTATTTGTGAGAAGGCTGCCAATAGCCACACCAACAATATGCCCTACCAAAAATCATAGAAGTAGAGACAAGATACTTGTAATGTGCAAATAAGTCTATACCTAGTTGTCAGAAAGGTAACAACAAAGTTGAATGTTTGTAACGATCTTAGTCCATCCACCCTTAAGGTATGTTTTCTTCATTGTTATGGGAATTTTCTCATGTTTCAAATTTATGTTTACCTTCCACCAATTCCAAAACTCGTTGAAGTTGAATTGACACCTCTGAAAGAGATGGAAGTTGAAGAGTCTCCCATAAATTATACCATTTTTTTCCTTGCTAAGGTCATGTGAAGAATAGTTAGAATGCATCCAATAGCATCCATGGTATAATTTTAAGCTAGTTGAAATACTCCTTATTTTCAATTATTTAAGGTATGAAATTCATGATGGAAATCAACAACCTCATGAACCTCTAGGCTAAAACTAATACCAATCTAGAGACAAAAAAACGCATAAGACTTTGCCTTGATAAGAGCTTTTGTTGGTGAAGAAATATTCCATCAAATATAAGGATGCAACTAACCACGGAAAACACCCAAAAATTGAAGGATTTGTATGATTCCCATTCAAAACAAGAATCCATTGAATTGAAGTTGAAATTATTTAATCTTAAGTTGGAAAATTGACACAACGAGTTTGGCTTCTAAAATTTGGATAATCAAATATGATATTGATGTGCTGGGGGAAAAAATGGTGTATAAATGACAGCCTTCATGAGAGCTCTTCTTCCCGCATTTTCAATCTATTTGGAATCATTACAAGCAAGTAATCAACTGAAATCACTCGCTTTTGATCAATTGGTCAAAAGAGAAAGGCTTTTGGAAAAAAAGTAACAATGAGGGAGAAAACATGTGCTATGTCCATCAAAAGGGAAGGCAAACTATCAATTAGGCAATACCTTATAGAGGAGAAGAACAGCAAAAAGGCGGAGATAAGGATTCAAATGAGGATGAGACAAAATATTTTTTACAAAAGATGCGGTTGAAAGGGGAGTCATGAGGCTCATGAACGAAATAACATCATTGGAAGAGATTGAGGCATATTAAAAAAAGGAGGCTAATACCATAGAAGTAAAGAAGAGATGCTTGTAATGTGTGAATAAGTCTATACTTGGCTATCAAAAAGGTAATCAACAAAGTTGTAGTGTTTGAAGCAATCTCAATCCATCCAAGTAATTGAATCCTTGAGGGTGCATTTTCTTCATTTTTCCTACAATTTTTTCATGTTTCAAATTTTTATTTTCCTACCATTAATTCCAAAACTCACAAAAAATGATTTGATACCTCTAACCAAGATGGAAGTTCAATGATCATCTCCAATAAAATTGTACCATTTTTTTCTTCTCTTAACATCCATGAGAAAGAACAATTAAAATGCATTCAATAGCATTCATGGTACAATTTTAACCAAGAAAGCCACCTAGTTAGAATGATATAGACAACTTTAAAATACTCTTATTTTCAACTATCTATACTATGATATTTGTAACAGAAATCAACAACTTAATGAACCTCTAGACCCAAAACTAATACAAATCTAGAGAAAGAAAACACCAAAGCCTTTCCCTTGATAAAATCCTTTGCTTGTGGAGAAGCATTTTGTTGTGGAGAAGCATTTTGTCACAAAACTAATACCAATCTGATGAACCTCTAGACCCAAAACTAATACCAATCGAGGGACAAAAAATGTAAAAGCCTTTGCCTTGATAAGAGCCTTTGTTGGTGTTGAAATATTCCGTCACGTTCAAGGATGCAACTCATCATTGGAAGCACTTTAAATATTGAATGATTTGTATGTTTTCACTCAAAACAAGAATTCATTGAATTGTAGTTGAAATTGTTTAATATTGAGTTGAAAAATGGTGATTTAATGAGTTTGGCTTTTGAAATTCACACAATCAAACACGATATTAATGTTGTTGGTGAAACAATTGGTGTATAAATGACAACCTTTATAAAGGCTCTTCTTCCCATGTTTTTAACCTATTTGGAGTCATCGGGAAAACTAATCAACCGAAATCACTCACTTTTATCGGTTGATTGATAAGTTGCCTAATAGAGAACTTTTGGGAAAAAACTAATGAGGGAGCAAAGGTTCTCTATGTCCATCAAAAAGGAAGGCAACCTATCAAGTCAAGTGATACCTTCCAATAAATAAGAATTGCAAAAAGGCAAGAGGTCAACATACAATAGAGGATGAAGCAAAAAAGATAGACAATATGTTTTGTAAAAGATGGAGAAGAAATAGGAGTCATGAAGCTCACAAATGCAAAATATCACGACAAAAGATTGAGGTATATCAAAAACAAAATGATGCTAATAAAGGAAAAAAGTGAATTCATGATTCAAATTCAACTCAATTCGGTAGCTCTAACTATAGCAATACATTGCAAGCCAATTGTTTATGATGTTTTATCAAGATTCAACTGCATAGCTTTTTATCCTAACTCCTTAACCGATATTTCATGAGTAGTACTTTGCATGAACCCATCCCTTGAGCATCAATGATCCAATAGGTACTCATTGAATTTAGTTGATATTCATAGAGGTGAACCATTGAGACTTCTTGAGAGGTCACTCGTAATATCCCCTACTAGGATACTTTAAGCTACTAGCAATTTTCACAATTCCGGGCTTACTAGCATTTCGTCAAACAATTACCAACTGGTTGTTCTGATGTTGATACTTGGTTTGCAGGTTTGTATTTTGAATGATTGAATGTTTTTGATAATAAGAGCATTCATACATAAAATAACAAGCAATAAAGATGAGTCATTCAAATGATTGTTGAGCTTAAACCATTTCCTTCATATATTAATCCATTCCAATATGGATAAATAACAATTTCTAACCTTATACAGTAGATACTTGCAGTTGGGAATGAATGTCGATATTTGAGGCTGATTTCCATGCGTTGATTGGTAAGATAACCTTATGCCAACATTCCAATTCACTAGCATAAAGACTATTTATTATCCCTAAAATGGTTCATAGACTACCAACATATATTCCTGAGCCATTACAATCGCTTGGTGACTTGGTAAATGACGGCAGCTTACAAGAATCCCACGACTTCCCTTGAATATCGGTCTACAAATAGTGCACGATTCCTTTAGAGGATTGTATCGTTGGCTATGAAGCTAGCTTAGGCAAAAATACTCCAAGTTGACTACAGTGTTGACTTCCATGTCACCATATAGAGCCTTGGTAACATATAGCGCCATCCCAAACTCATACGATATTTACTAAAGTCTGGCAGCACTACATAAGATGTATCGACCTCCTTCCAATTAGCAAATATGAAGGTTGCGCTAGGTATTAAGCCACAATTTCTCCTAAATATTAAATCATTCTCGATTCCTTGCCTCACATCACTCCTTTTGATTGTTCAAAGTGCCACAACTCACCACCTTTAACTCCTCATAAACACGGCTCATACCAAGGAAGTTGTGACTAGTGTATGAGGTGCAACATGTTTCCTAGAAAGTTGTGATAATCAAAACCAGCAAGTATTTGACGCCTATGAAGTATCATTCACTACTTAAAGCATGCATTCACTACTTTTTTAGAATATGGCCTCCTCCACAAACAACAATGGTAGCAACAAACCACTATAATAATATTTATTATGGATATTGAAGCTATCTACAAGTAATAAATCCAATATTCTAAAATTTGTCTCCAAAATAGACTTCAAAAATTCCCTTCATGTTTCCAATTGTAATGCACACAGTGAAAACCTAGATAATTTCTCCAACTCGACCAACTAGGATAGATCAATCTCACAATCGAAACCAACCACCCTTACAAATTTCGTCCTAGGGTTTAGAGCTTTGAAAACTCTTCAAAAACCAAGTAGAATAATAATCTTCAATAATCAAATGAGCCTCCAAAATTTGTATTTTGTATCTTCCCGTGAATAAGCCCTCAATAATATTTTCACTCCTTTAATAATTTAAATATTTGAACTTTAGAAGGAAAATATAATATTAAAGTGACTTCCAATATATCATTTTACTTAAGTCAATCAATAAATAGTAATTAAATAATATTATTCATAACATTTGACTTTAAGACAAATAATATTAAATAATTAATAATCAATTCCTTTAATTGAAAATAGCCCATAGGAATCATATAGGCTATTCAACCTCAATAGCTACTAGTTGGAAGGGGTCATTACACTCATCCCAATACTACTTTGACTCAAGCACACTTAACCATGGAGTTTCCTCCAAGGCCACACCCACTTAGCTTGCTACCCCATTTTCAAAACTAAAGATCCAACTAAGTGGGTTTGCACCATGATGATAATGTGCCACTAATGTTCCACCATACTCAAAATGAACTCTTCCCTCTCGAAACACCAAAAGGAAGACACCATACAACTCACAACTGGAATTATTAAGAAGACTAAAATTAATGCCATAATGCATACCCTTGTCTCTAAAATTCACCAACCAAGAAATGTTTTTGCTGTCACCATCTTGAATCATGGCATCAACACTTAAACTCTAAGTGTCCAAAGGAAGGCCCCAAGCACACCCAAACAACCAAGCCAAAGGAAACATTAAACTATCAAATGTCAATATATCGGATATCCCCAAACCCATATGCATATTCATGCTCCCCAGGTGCAAAGGCCCCTTAAAATTTTATTTTATCGAGGTAGAGACCAGGAGTCCTTGGTTCTGGATGCATGTCAACTCCACAAAGTAACTGCAGTGACCATCTCTCACCAAGGTGGAACCAATGAAAGAATGAATTGGGTCTAGTAAAATACTTACAACCAACTGTCCAAAATTATCTTGATGCTCAACAAAAATCTTCTCATGAAATGATATCTCCATAACAATCCAAATGATGTGAGGGCAACAACCACTAAACTGAAATTCAATTTAAAAGATAGGAGATTTGTATATGGTAGTAACAACAGGATCATCCCCTATAGTCAAAATATCTCTACCAACCAACCTTACCCAAGAACTGTTCTGCTACAAGGATGAAAAGTCCATCCAACTCATTTGCAAATTGGTATCTAGAGACATGCACAAATTGATTGGAATATGGGCAGCAGTACTAACACTAAAGGTTGATCATTTTCTCCCATCTTGAGAAAACATGTAACACTCTAGCAAACCTACCGCTAATATAAGGTTAACCAACCAACTAACTTCAAATTTCAGTTCAGCTGAAAAGAAACGTCTAACTGAATTAACGGGAAAGAAACATCCACTGATTTCCAATAACAAAAATGCAAACGAACGTTAACTAACTTTTCAAAGCTTACAAATAAAATTACAACTAATCAATCTTTAAGCTAAGTAACCTTTTCAAATATTACAGGAGAGAGAAGGGTTTCAAGAGTTTAGAGATAAGAAGCTGAAGCATTTGATCTTGACATTGTCACCAAGGAGAAAAGAGATATCATTAGGGGCTTTACCGCCCATCCAAAGACCTACTGGTCTCTCGTGTTCCTTCAACTAAAGGAACCCGTCCTTTCACGAGGGTAGTTAACTAGGATATCTTATTGTCATCATTGTGCCTCTGAGCCTGGGGTCAAGGACCTATACCTCCTGATCCAACCTTACTAAGGGTACCTCCCAACTAGAAAGGTCACTCTGATCAGGGGTATATCTGGTACTTGATGGCTGACATATGCTGAATCTAGCATCGTACCTTGGCCAAGGATTTCATTTATTTTACTGGCACTCTTGTGCTGTCAGCACTCTTGCCCTTGCTCGACATGATTACCAATCTCAAGTTTAATAATTAAATGTCATTTTGATTCACTTTTCATAAGTTTCGGGTTATACCTTAACCATTGGGAGATTTCAATTGAAAATGAGAGATTTTCAAGATCTCAACAAATATACTTATATGCAGTGTTACCCCAAGTTTCCGGGACGGGGACGACAGGGGATGGCGGAACAAGTCCCCAAGTTTCCGATTTTTCAGGCCAAATTTAGGGACAACAGGGGACAGCTATATAAAATATAGAAAAATTTAAAATATATAAGGAAACATTAAATATTCATATGAAAACATGGATAAAGCATGCATATATACATTATAGAAATTTAGCATATAACATTTTTGTTAAGAATTCATTGCCAATATAGTTTTTTTTCAATTACGATATGAAAATCAAAATAAAAAAAATATGGTACATTGTTGCTGGGACGGGGACGGTGGGGTTTAGACCAAGGGACACGTCCCCGGGTAACACTGCTTATATGTTTATATTCAGGAGAATTCTAAACAGCAGAATGAATGGAAACCAGGTCAAGATTCAGTTCACTGTTTAGACAGAGATTGTCTGGAAATGTAATAAAACGTTTTTCCCAAATTTTTATATTTAGAAGTTGTTCAGGCTATAAACCTAGCAATTCCATTTACCAAAACAAGACTTGAACTCAACCAAGAAAAGAAGAGAAAATCCATATTATTTTCAAGTTCATCAACAAGTATGAAATTCAGACCCACAATCGACTTGGAAACACAAAAATAGATAAATGAATGCTCGATTGACTTCAAAGTCAACATTGTTCCAGACCCAACAAGGAATGGGGATTAATCACAATTAGACTTAGTATCAAAATGGCATTAACATCAAGATTAATCAGTTTGATTACTTCATTCAAACAACTACCAATCTTTTATATATTAAACGACAGGGCGCAAGGCATTTTGCTTTAATCTTGAGAACATTGACATCTATTTGATTGCCAGTTGGTAATTAATAACCAGAAATGGGCAACCCACAAATACTCTAATTCTATACATCAATACAAGCAGTGGTGGGTTATTTTCGATACTTGCCTGGGATAATTTAATTTGAAACTTGATATTAAAGTTCTTTCCTCCGCAATGCAACAAGCCAAAAGGAACCCCAACACTCTCAACCGTGGAAGATAACCCTAGACGGCTGATTGGAATACCACACCACTATCCTGAATGGAAGAATAGCAAAGCAGATTCCCAACTCAAGCAATGACTGAACAGAACTTCGCCAAAGAAATAAATCTCAAGGAAGCCGACCTCAAGGAAGAAGATGGATAATCAAATAAACTCGAACAACACCGATATTCACAAAGAGAAAGATTCCAGACGTGAGCATCGAGTGGATAACAAACTCAAAAGGGAACTAAAATCGAAATGGCAATTTGAGAACTTGTACGAAGCCACAGAAAATCAGAGGACCCTCGAGAGAAAGGATGTGAAAAATGCCAAGATCCAAGAGAGAGAGAGCCCCTCACGAATGAAAGACTACTTTTCTTAAGGAGCTCGACCTTCCAGACGTTTCCCAAAGAGACCTTTCATCTACCCATTCTTGGGTGTTAACCAACGCTGGTGGCGAGTTGCCAACAGTCCCACCTCAAGGCCCGATGCCAACTTCATTTCCATTTTTATTTTAAAAAAAACATTCTATGCCACAATTATTATTTTCAAATGTTAATTGATATTCCAAATTGATTCGCTCATTTCCAAGATTTTAATATTTAATTATATCGTATATTAATCAATTTAATATTTAACTTTATCAATTATTTATTAACCATACAAAATCTCCTATAAGAAGATTATTGATTTACATAAATATAAATTGGCTTATTTAATAAATATTTATATTAAATTATTATTGGCCAAGTTACAATTCCAATTCTCTGTCTTACACCAACTC
This sequence comes from Sequoiadendron giganteum, assembly GCA_007115665.2. NCBI lineage: Eukaryota > Viridiplantae > Streptophyta > Pinopsida > Cupressales > Cupressaceae > Sequoiadendron > Sequoiadendron giganteum. The sequence continues at coordinate 978,703,096 of CM021100.1, read as the reverse complement.
ATGTCGAGATGACAATTTTTGATCCTCTGTTAACCACTACCTCTCCTTGATGACATCTCCTTTTCAGTCACGGTGTCGTCAATTCTGAATCCACTAATAGATATTATGGTTAGATTGTTCACAACGGTTATATATAAATATGCATTTAAATATAATTTCATGAGCACATTCAATTTCACATGAACAAGTAATTCACTTGCAAATAAAAAGATCGTTAACTTACAGTTACAATAAAGGACTATCTATTCCATTCACAATTTCACATTCACATGAAATAAGTTACTTGCAACTAACTTTGCATCCAAAATACATAACCAAATTTCATAGTCTCAATGTAAGGGATGTAACAAAACATCTCATAGCAAGAAACTGCATCTAGGTCCCAAGTCCTGCAATCAACTCCAATCTCATCACTGCAATCTATTAGTTTCAACTCAAATAAAGGATTAGCATGGGTCATATTAGTTTCCATCATAAATATAGGATTATCAAAAATCTGAAAATTATCTTCATCCTCTTGCTGTTCCAAACTTCTACTATTTGAATGTGCCAAATTATACTCTTGGATGCAATCTAGATCCTCCATTACCTGTTCATCCTCCTCGGCCTCCTTTCCTCACCTTCTTCCTAAATTGGGGAGCTTCATATAGCTGATCATTATCTTTAAGAAATGCCTCTTGGACACTTTCCAAAGCAAGATTCATGGAATTAACCTCACTAGTGAGCTCACTAACCTCTTCCCTTAATTTATTTTTCATGTACACGATCTCATCTGCAAACTTGTTAGTTGTACCTCTATCATGCATCATTTGCAAATAGGCTATTATTATATCTTCCATGTTGTTCTTCATTGTTTGTAAATCAAAAAAGGCAACATAAATCTTATTTTGGCCTCTTGGTGCAATTTGAATTATGCTTTCTGCATGCCTTTGCATACTATCCATTTTAGATAAAACTTGCACTATATTTTCAGCAGACACCAAGAATTTATTCTTAAAACTCTCCTCATGAACTCTAAATTTTTGCAAGCTTAAAGCACTATCATTATATTGCATGCAAAAATAAGAAGCTTCTTCATACCTGTCATCACCATGGCTGTCCCACATCTCATAAAATTCCCCTTTTACCTCTAGATGAAAACGTGTAGCATGGGTTTGAGGATCCAAATCAGCAATGCTATTGTGTATTTTCTCATAATCAAAACTTCTATACCTTTTCTCAAAATCAGCACCAAGCAATAATAAATCATAGTTATGATCAATATCATACCTTCCAACATTAACTTTCTCAATGCCATCCTCCATGCATGTCTCTCAAGATGAATCTGAAACAACATTGGAATGAAAGATAAATTCATCCCAAGGAAGTACTAAATCATACTTAGATGCTAACACACTTGGGTCCCAAGTCAAAGAAGGTTGGTTGCTGCAACCAATGTGTAAATGTTCAATGTGCTTCTCATATGAGATTACCCTTTTGAGGGAGTCATTCTCCATCCTCCTAAGACTGAAATCTTCATCAACATATTTATCTTTGTCTCCTCTATGCCCATAATCTGAAAGTGTATCAAAGATTTCTTCATCATCATCTACTCTACTAGAAACATCAAAGTAGTCATTAAGCTTGGAATGATCATTGGATGAATCCAAGATGGGATTCAAGGCTATCAGCTTGTCATGATCTTCATGCACAACCTTATCCTCCATTATTGCACACATGTCCAAAGAGTCATCCTGAAACTTGGTCACATATGCATCATGCTTCAAAACACTCACTGCATTAGACTCTCTTGCTATGGACTCTTCTACAACTACTTGCTCCTCTTCAACCATTTGTTCAAATTTATCAATCAACCTTTGACAAAACTCATCAAATGAATTTACTTTAATGTGATCTTGGGTGTTCATATCTTGGTACCACCAGTCATGAGCAGCTCCTTCAAGGTGCAAGATCGCATACTGAATGGCAACTTGCTCCTCCATGGAACTGGAATAGTAACAATCTTGCATCTCAAATAACCAAGCTCTAACTGAGATTTGGTCTAATCTATCAAAAGTGGAAGCTGAAGGTTTCATGAATTTGCTCTTGAGATCTCTTCCACTTACATTTGAATATTGTTTATGACTCTTGATGGCCATCATTTTTTTGCATTTGAGTGATATAATCACTGTATGGGACAGAATTTTTAAATCCTTCATCCTAATTAAGATATGTTTCTCCAATGGTTGCAAGATCCCTAGCCAAATCTTCCATATGATCAACCATCTTTTAAATCCTCTTTATTTTGAAAAATATGATCAAACCCTCAAGCTAGCAAGATCATGGCTCTGATACCACTGTAATGTCCCAAATTAAAATATTTTAAATAAGAAAGATATTCTTCAATTTGAGCAAATCGGGTATTGAATTTACTACTTCAGATTGTGTCAAATCAACATAAGATGGTTTCCAACTATCATATGATACTCTAATACCACTATAATGACTCTTGCTGGAAAATATTTCAGATTTTATTTAATAAATAATACCACACTTAATTATTGCAAACCCTCAACAAACATTGAAATTGGGTATGAATTTATCTTCACCAATATGTGAAAATATAACTCAAGAATGTGAGCAGCTGTCACGTGATGCTATATAAATGAAAATACCATGGAAATACATCAGATTTACTGTCATAAACAGCAGCTAATAGCAAAACTACAGCTGCAGCAAAATACGTAGAGAAACTTCACAAATGCAAGCCAAAATATGCACCAAACGGATGCCAAACTCAACAAAACTCATCAAACCAAACTCTGGTAATCTGACCAACAATATTACATAAAGATATGTCACTGATACAAATATGTATGTTGTAACCTACAACAGAAACAAACTGAAGCAAACAACTCACTTATTCTCAAAACTACACCTACAGATATTGAAAGAAATACACTAAACTGAAATCGATGAAACACAATGTCAAACTCTGTATGAATCTGATCCTGGAGACCATCAGAACCACTGCCTTCAAGCCTCTAACTCCTTGGTTTATCAGCCGTGGAGTTCTTCCTTCTTTGGTTTCCCAACCTTAAAAAAAAAAATCACAAACTGTGAAAATAACATGCATAGAATGAATCCAAAAAGCAACAAATTGCATTTTATATTTGTTGCCTTCTTCATGAAGCTTCTACCAAACATTGGATTCACTCTCAAATTAGCCTTTCATATTATACCACTTATAAGGCATCTTTTGACAACTCAAAATGCATTTTTTTAGGCACTTTCATGAGGTTAAAGTGCTTTTTTAGAAACTCATGACCCACCTGTGTTGGCACCACTAAATAATTAATACTTATTTGTCCTTTAGATAAAAATTGCACCAAGACAATATAAGTATTAAATAATATTATATTCCAATGTTGTCCTGATACCTCCGACTTACTATTTTTGGATAATGGAAACTTACTAATTTTAGTAAGTTCTATTTTTGGAAAAAGGGACATGACATTTAGGAAATTTTCTAAAAATAGACTTTTTTCTAGGTTTTTTGGGTTTCTTTTGAAATGGATGCTAGCAAAATTTTCTACAAATAGAAAATTTCAAAAAATAGAAAGTTTAGCTTCCAGGGTTCAAACTGATTTTGATTGGCTTAAAATACTTCCTCAATAGGTTGGTGCAATCAGAATCATCAAAAGATTAGTTTTGCCCTGGTGGGTCTATTCCGCTTTTTCAGAAGCTAAACTAGAGCTCTAAGGCCATCAATGGAGGTTGTTCAACTACCAGGTGTCAGATTCGAAGTCTCAAGCCTGTAGAGATCAAGAAACTGCAACAGATGATCGAGGAACGAAGAACGAAGAATGGAGGTTGGAGAATATTGAAAATTGCAAAATTTTGACTAAGTCTGGAAACTCTAGGCGCCTCTACCTAGTCTAGGCACCTACACACTCATGCCTTAGAAATTTTTCAGTTTTCAACAATCGAAACCACAATGAGCACGAGGAACAAGGAGAAAGATGAAAACTTCAAATAAAATTCTATCTCTTGCTAGTAAAAGCGCCCCTGCTAGCCAGGGGCGCCCAATCTTTCAGAGCCTTAGATGATAGAATTAGGGTTTGTGCTCCCAAACAATGTTGCTCTGAATTCAGCACACTTTGCAGTGAATCCATTAGCACGATCATCAGATCTATCAATCAGCCGAAATTTGAGATTGAATGTAGAAGACTTGACAAAGTAGCAAAATGCAAATTGTGAAAATCATCGAAAATATTCTATCTATAGGAACTTTGGGCACCCCAGGTAGCCAGGGGCACCTAAGGTTTTGAGCCACCAGATGTAGATATTAGGGTTTGCAAATATGCTCATTGCCTTTAGGATTCTGCCAACTTCGCAATGGGTATCTCAACGAATTCATCAGATCATCCAATCACCCACAGTTTTAGATCGAACGGAGGGCATAACATGAGGTTTCAAGTTTGAAGCCTAAAAAGATGCCAAAAACAACTGTTTGGTGATCATGGGCGCCGCAAGTAGCCAGGGGCACCCAAGCTTTTGGGTACTCAAATGGATGAATTAGAGTTTCATGCCTCCAGCATGTCTTCTTCAGTTTTGATCAAACTCTCCAACGCAATCGTCGGCAAGCACATCAAAGTTATCAATCATCAGATATCACAAACAAAACGGAGGGATACAATTGTGTAAAATGTTAAAAGTCAAAAGCAAAGGGCAAAATCACAAAAAAAAAAACTAACTTTGGAGGAGTTGGGCGCCCCTAACTCTGGAGAAGCTTTTGACCCCCTAAAATCAATTTTCAAGAGATAACACTTTAAGAAGACCTCCCTCAAAATTCTCTGAGCCATCCAACGAGTCCAGCCATCAGTTTATCAGACCTCCTGATCATCCAAAAATGGGAATTCATCCTAAGAATCAATAAGCAGTGAAAAGTTGAGGAAAATGAAAAAACAACTATCTCTGGTGATCATAGGCGCCCCAGATAGCCAAGGGCGCCCAAACATTTGAAACCTCAGAATCAGTTTTTAGGGTTTGGCATCTCCAGAACAATCATCTCAGATTCAGTCAAGCTACACAACGGAGCAATCAACCAGATCACCGGACCTCCTGAGCTCCCGAAGTTGTAGATTCATCTAAAGGGTAGAAAACAGTGATAAAAGTTGAAGAACATGAAAATGGCTAACACTTGCCAATAAAGCCGCCCCTGGTAGCCAGGGGCACCAATGATTTTGGAGATCAAAATGAAGTTTTTATCAAACGTCGCCTCCAGAACAACCTTCTCCAATTTAGCTAGGCTTCGCGATGGATCGTTCAGCCAGTTCACAGAACCAATTTGGTGGTTGCAATGAAGGATTAAATTGAAGTTAAAAATCAAACAAAAGTTGAAAATGGTGAACTTTTGGCTGTTTGTCAAGGAAAAGCGCTTCTAGTCAAGAAGGGTGCCCAAGGCTCAATGCCTTGAAAAAATTCTCAACTTTCCATCATGCATTAATCAAAAAAAGTGACCACATTCAATGACTCTGGCTCAAGTTTGGTTTCAAAAGATTTAAAGCTGGAGAATAAAGCATTTTCATCCTCAAAACCTATTTAAGAAGGCTTTTGGCATTCATTGTTCACTTTTTGCAAGTTAGCATCGAGAGGAGGAAACAAAGAATTTTACTCATTTCAAGATTTGAAGGCCAAAACTTGGTGATTTTTCAGAATTCTTCATATTTTCCGGATCGCCTCACACAGAGGCACCCTTTTTCACACTTTATTTCTCTAGGGCATCAATTTTCAAAAGAAGGGAGTCCATAATTTCCAATTTCAACAATCTGGGTCAGCTTGGTTTTCAATTCTCTATGATTTTGAAGAATTTTTTTACTTTCAATAAATTGATTTTTCCTCGCATGTCCAAGAAATCTTCAATATTTTCAAAAACTAATCATTTGGGTTCATCCAAAACGTAATGCTGCAAAAAACCCAGCTCAGTTTTTTTCGAAAAAAATTCAAAAATTAGGGTTTGCTGCTTTTACAACCAACCATCAATAGTTTTCGAAACGAACAATCCAGGTCTTCTTGCAACGAGATTCTCTACAAAACCCATATCGTGGATTATTTTTGAAAAATCTGCCTGTTTGAAGAAGAAAAATCAGCAAGCTAAATTTAGTATTTTTGCAAAACTTGTCTGAGCATAGTCAAATTTGCAATCAATCTTCAAGTTCTTCAATATGGAGTACTCTCCCATCGAATTTAAGACCAAATCAATGTTGTATCACGATTTCATCAAAACTTGTGAAACTGACTTGCATCATGTCAAACCAGTGTTCAATTTGCGTGCTTTGGAAGACGTATGAAATGTTGCAATCAAACATCTTGGTCATTTTGGGTTGTTTGCAGCCTCAAACCGGGCAATGTTGAGAAGTGCTTTGAGCAAAAGGACAAGTATTGGAAAAGAGTTGTACAATACTCTTCCATTGAAAAATCAGAAGTGTCAGAAACATAAAAGTTGCGAAAGATATGTTGAAGCAAGAGGATATATTTATAAAAGGTCATCACTCTAGTTGCAAAGCCACCGAAATTAGCAAGATTTGATAAAGCAGTTGAAGATGTCTAAGATTATCTAAGTTAAATTGCAAAAGGTGAAGAGATCTTGGGAAAGCAGAATTTTGCTATAGATAGTATCAATGCACCTAATAAAGAGGCAGTTCCCAACTTTTTGGCGAATGTGGTTGAGATTTAAAGCAACAATGAACCTGAAGCTTTCTTCCAGCTTTCTTTCCATTCTTATCTCATGCTTTCTTTCTATTCTGGTCTCAGGCTTATCCATTCTTTGAGAAAGAAAAAGAATCAAGACGTAATAGTTGGCACTTTCCCTGTTTTTAGGTTTTCATAGGTTGTTAGATGCTTATCTTGTTTTAGATTTAGAAATAAAGTTTGCATGTTGGCAAGTCTTAGTTGTAAAAGCAAGAAGATTTTAGGGTTCCCTACTCCTCTGCTTGTGTATAAATAAGGGCAGCCTTGCCCATTATGTTCTTAACCATGCTCGTGATAACAAAATGTTCAGCCTACTAGTGCCTTCTAATTGTTATTCGGTATTGTTCACTTAGTGTTAGAGCAAGTTTGCAAGCCTATAATGCTACAAGTTATTGTTCAATTCATGTGTCTTGTGTCAATGTATTCTGGTTTGATGGCTAAACACTGTAAGCCTATTATTGCTACAATCCTGTTGTCTCGGAAGTGTAATCTTTGTTACTTGAGATTTGAGAAAATAAAATCTTTTGCCTACTTTGTTGCCCTGATATAATGTCTCAGATTTCCGTTTTATGTGTTATGCTTATATGATCTCTATTTCAGCTTGCATTGAAAGTACAGTAGATGTGTGTTGGAAGAAAATTTGTTTAAGTATTTGTGTCAAATAATCATTCCTTGTTCATTTCTAACTCTCAAGCTCTACGTTTACTTGAGTAGTTAAAAACATCATTAGAATATGCTTAGTCATAGTGAAATTCAAAAGAGAAAATCTCAGCTACGACGCTAGAGTTTTATAACCTTGTGCTCTTAGCTGAACAAAAAGATTGGCAAATTAGTTTAGTTTACTTTCTTTAAGCAACATCAGCAAAAGAGGGAGTTTCCCTTCCTAATTTGAAGAGCAGATAATTTGTGCATAGCTGTCCGTTTCTAATTCACATACCAAAGGTGCGAATTGAAATCACAACAAATTGTTTGTGTGATTTGTCACACTATGTGACTACTCCTAGGATTTTGCCTGAAATGGAAGATGGTTCTTCAAATTGCCAAACCTTTCCACATGAATTAAATCAAATATGATAGTCCAAAGATGGACAAGGTCAATGAGAAGCAATGGAAACATGTGGTACTATCAGTTTGCAACTGGAATCGGCTCAAGAAAGGTGTTTGATACATAACAACACTTATCGCTTTGAAACAAAAAATTTAAATTTAGTGATGTCAAAATGAGGCTAACAGATCGATATAGCTAATTAACAATGGTTCCACAAAGATGTTCACTCTCTTGCACATTGGGGTATAGGCTTGAATGCTTTCCTTGTTTTAACAAAAAAAAATCTCCAAACCATTCCAAAGACTTCCAGAAATAGTTGAATTTGATGGTATTGCTAACTAACAATGGTTCCACAAAAATGTTCTCTCTCGCCCATTGGGGTAGAGGCCTAGGTGCTTTTCTTCCTTGTTTTTACAAGATGAATTTTTTCTTGAAACCATACTACTCAGTTGATGTAAATTTCTTGTTCATTTCATCATACAAGATGCATTTTTCAACACAAAAGAAGAAATTATATTGGCACAAATTTTCAAAAAAAGTTTGTGACCCTTGAAAAATCATTACTTTGAGACAATATACAATAACTTGGGACAATAATTTAGATAATGATTAAAAATGAATAAAGGCAAGGATTAATGTCAAATATAAAAACTAAAACACGCATAAGCAAATCAAACTAGAGAAACATTAGTTCACATAAAAATGTATAATGAATCAACCAAATGCTCGAGAGGGATTGCAAAAACAAAAAGAGGTGCAACAACATATAGATCATTCCAAAAAATAAGGAGCAATAATTTGGAAGATCAAAGAGTAAACTACTTGAGTATGGAAGTTCAAATTCACCTTGATGAAAAGGTTGTGTCCTTAACCCGAACACGACTATTTCGAATACGACCCAAAATAGGGAATTCTACTATGTTCAATATTCCTGCCCGCTGCACATAAGGCACATTAAAGGAATTTAAATCTGATAATATATTTGTCCCGTGCTAAACATTTTTAAAATGAAAAAAGCTAGAAATTAGAAACCTTGTGATTCCTGCAATCTTACAAACTAATGATATACATACAATATGCAAGAAATAAGTCATTTGAAACAATTCTTTAAGTTACCTCTATGAGATAAGGTAAATCAAACTTGCATATGTTGTACCCAATAATGATGTCTGGGTCAACTTCATGAATGAAATCCTATAAAAGAACAAGAGATTTTTTTAAATGATGAATGGCCAAGAATTAGAGTGGTCATCAACAAAGTTTAGGCCACAATATTATCATAGAAAGCCAACAACTATATTATCAAATATATATTAATCAATAGATAAATGAAGCATTCATATTCTAAAACTGGAAGAATCAACAAATGGGTCAATCAATTAGCTAGAAAATCATACAAAAACCTATTTCTTAAGTGTGTTTTGGTATAACTCATATTTAGAGACTAATCAATCAAAATATAATAAAAAAAGTTCAAGCATTACTCTGTCATGCCCCCGCAAATTTCAAACCAAGACACAAGTTGATGGGCAGAACCAGATCGCTATTTCGATCATGGAAGGCAATTAAAATGTAAGCCATAGTCATCCCTCACAAGGCAGAGATGAAGTTATGAAAAGGATGTGATTATTTAATAAAGTTATGAAAGGATGTCATTACTTAATTAAATAATGCTGATAGCCCAAACCATAAGACACCTCCTTTCAAATAGCAATCAAGAAAATAACTACGGGGGGCGGACTTTCTGAAGAGGACCTGCAATTTCACAAGGAATAATATTAATAAAATTAATTATTCCTATCTGCGATTAAGGAGGCACTAACAAGGAGTCATGTCCCTTGGCAAATTCATATCTTGAAAAGTTATGACCCTCAGCTCTATCGTGGTATAAAGGGTGAACAATTCAAGGCAGAGAAGGCATCGATTGAAGAGCAAGTTGACTCAATCTGAAAATCAATAACATCTGAACATTAGTCAACAATCGTCTAATCAAATATAAGGAATAGAGGTCTGCATATCCTAAGTCAGAAATAATAAATTAATTAACATTTGTGCAGCAGTCCGATTTCCTGAGTTGGCAGTATGAGATCTGATTTACAGTTATATGGTGCAGCATAATTTAGTACGAGTGATTGTGATTATTTACTTAGATACTCAAGATACTAATGATACATTACTGTTATGACTGCTTCCTTAAATATGATTAATATTGGTTATCATATGATTTGAATGTTTAGCCATGATAGAGGAGACTGAGATTACATGAGGGGAACGGTGATGGGGCCTCTCCTAGGTACGCCACCTCAAGATGGGGGACCAAGTTGTCCCATAATGGGGGACCAAGTAGTCCCAAGGAGGCCATGGGGATACCATTTGGGGTACCAATGGTACAACGCCTTGGGCCTAGGAGAGATGGAATTTTCAGGGCACCCATTGTAATCTCACCCCTCCATCAAGGTGAATCAGCACAAGAGGCCAAATCATAGAAAGAGGGAAATGATTGGCAAGATGGATCCTAGGCACCCCATCGAATCGCGTTCTCCCATACTCTCCTATGGTTGAACTCTCCAAGGATGTTAAAATGTTTAGTGATTGAATTAATGATTGGCCATGAGTTTATATTTAATTATGATAATCTACTAATTAGTATTATTGTGGTAAATGATTATAATCTGCTAATCAGTATGATTGTGGTAAATGGTTCTAATTTGTGTAGGGCTTCATTCAGGGCTTCAATTAGGTGAAAGATATTCCCTAACACATTTGTTCATTTAAAAATTAAGAATTTGGGGCAAATTTAGGGTGTTCCCAATCAGGGGACATTACATACTCCAAGATAGTTAGGTACAATTTTCTCATGTAATTGATTTCAATTGCACATATTCATGTCTTGACATGATGTCCCATGTAACCTTGAGTTCCATTAAAGCAGATTATGAGCAGATATTATTTGAACTTGTGTTGCTTCTTTCTATTGCTAACCAAAGTTTTATATATCTGTTGGTGTTTCAATTCGCACCTCTGGAATGCAGATTAGAAACAGACAGCTATGCACAGTTAAACTGCTCTTCAGATTAGGAGGGGAAGGTCCCTCTTTGTTGATGATGCTTAAAAAGAATACTAAACTACTGCCAATCTTTTTATTCTCAGCTAAGAGCACAAGGTTATAAAACTCTTTGTGTCATAGCTGAGGTTTTCTCTTTCCCAAAACTTCAAACTACAACTAGGCCTAAACTACAGACGCTTTTGACAACTCAACTAAACTCAGAGCTTGAGAGTCAGAAGTAAACGAGGAGTGATTTGATTAACACAAAATCTTAAATAAACTTACTTCCAGATCAAACCTGAAGACTTGTTGTACTTATAAGATGTCAGTTGAAATAAAGATTATACAAGCAAAACACATTAGACAAGAAACTAAAAGAGATTGAGCAAGTAAACCAAAGCAAAAAAAGCATAAGTTTTCACTTTTCTCAATTTCTAACAGCAGTTACACTTCTGGGACAGCAGATTGTAGCAAAGATAGGCTTACAATGTGCGATCAAACACCAAATTACACTTGACACAAGTTGAACAGTAATTGAACAACAATTTGCAGCAATACAGGCTTACAAATTAGCTCTTACAATAACAGTTAGAAAATAATGGGCAAGGCTGCCCTTATTTATACACAAACAAGGAGTAACCCTAAAATCTCCTTGCTTTAAGCTGACTAGACTTGCCAACTCGCAAGATTTATTTCTAAAACTAACACAATACAACTAACTAACCACCTACTAAAATCTGTCAACTAATTTAAAAGCAAGGAAAGTTCCAACTATACATTTGATTTTTTCTATTTCACAAAGAATAGATAAGCATGAAACAAGAATAGCAAGTTAAACTCAGGAAAGGCATCAAGTTAACTGTTGCTTTTAGCTCTATTCTTGGAAATCTTCATTGCCCCAAAAAGGTGACTCACTCATTGATAATTTGGGAAACTATATCTGCCAAAAAGCTACTAACTGCCTCCTTATCAAGAGTACAGAAAAAACAGATTCCCCGAAAAAAGTTGAGGTCTGGGTTTTGTAGACAATCACTTTCTAAAGAGACCCAGTTCATCAGGTTTTGAAAAAGCTGAGGGTTTCTCGAAAAAGCGTTGAAATGCGGATTTTTGGGAATATAAATTTCCCAATCTTTAAGAGGAGCAAAAAATAGATGGACTCAAATCAATGAAAACTGAAAAAGCTGACAACTGTTTTTGAAATGCGATGCCCTAGAAGATTGGACCATGAAAAAGCATGCCTTTGTGCTTCCCAATCCCAAATCCACAAAGAACACTGAAAAAGCACTCCGTTTGACCTTCCAAATCTTGATGAAAAGAAAATGATATTTTTCTTCCTTTGGATGCCAACCTACAAAATATGAAGAGTGAATGCCAAAAGCTTTCTTGAATAGAGTTTGAAGACGAAAAAAAAAAGCGCTTTCTTTGCAAAAGCCCTAAAATTTTGAAGTCTATCCATGAAGATAGAAACTTTGTATGCAAAAATCTAAGTCTGTTTGCACGTGCAACAATGAATTCCTTCTTTGTAGCTGCAAAAAGTGCACACATGAAGACACATTTTTGGAAAAAACATATGCATTCGATGACATCATCAAACATGTAAAACCTCTCCAGTGTTAGCCATTTTCTTTGTTTTTCAACTTTTGCTTGCTTCTACTTCCGACAAGGCTTGCCTCTGACTTCGACGAACCAACAATCTGGTATTGCCAACTGATAAAATCTGTTTGACCATGGCAATCTCATGTTTGACCACTACTGAAGTGATCCCCAGCTTCATATCGACGTTCGACATTGTTTGATCATGATTGCGGACCCCATAAGTGACCAACGGAGGCTGAATTTCGAAAGAAGGCATGTCGAGGTCAAAAATATTCTAAGTGTTGAAAACCCAAGCGCCCCTGGCTGACAAGGGTTCCTAGCATCCCATGCCTTAACCAAATTCCAATGATTTTCATCTTCCTTTCATCCCTAATCTTCGCCTTTTCCAACTGCGTCTTTTGATCACTAATTTCCGCGATACTGAATTTGATGGCATTCTAGCGTTTCTGCCAATACTCATCCATTGTTGTCCTTTAATTATTTGTCTCGCTGAGTAGTATTTCTAGAAACTGCAATTTCTTTTCTTCATGAATGCATTCTTTTTCTGAACTTTTATGGGGTCGAGTTTACCAGTTCTTGAGGAATCAAAAAGGGCATTTGTATTTAGTAATAAAGCCAACCATTCTGAGTTTTAGAAAGCAATGTTATATAAGTACACCATTCAACCTATTCCAGCTACACTGCTTCATGTAGACGTGTTTAACCAACACAATGAATTAACCTGGACAGTGGTGTTCCAATTCACTTCTCTGCAAAAATGACTATGCATTATCCACCTCCTCTTGGTTGAGCCTCGCCAACTATATAAGCATCCTTGTGATGTACAATTTTACTGTTGTTATGCTTTGATAAATGCCCCCTGTTTTAAATGTAGATAGTGTTTTGCATCTTTTCAAAACAACCTCTCTTGTAACAATTTGGAAGTGAATTTAAATGCGACATGGCAATCATGAATATGTAAATATACTGCTCCCCCCATTTGTCTTCAACAAAGTGAGGTTAAAATCAACGATACTTCCAATGCTAACATTCTGCTTCATGGGGCTGAAAAACAAGGGAAAAGTTCAAAATTTGCCATGCTTAGAATGTGGGTAACATATATATATATAAAGTAAAACATAACATCAAAAAATTACATTGTTTGATGTTTGAGTTACCTTTAGTAGCTCTAGTTGCGAGAATGATGTAAAAAAAGCTTGCGACATGTGGTGATTTGTTATGAACATTTGCATCTCTTAAGCTTTGACATAGACTCATTTGATCCAATCTATTTTTGTACCCAACTTCTATAGCGTGAGGTTGAGGGAATGCACGACACAAGGTGTCCAAAATATATGTGAGAATCATGTCTCAACTATCATACCAACAGCTCTACAGTTCTTCGCATTGTTCGTTATAACTTGGACAACATTTTGAGGACCCACTTCATTAATGCACTATATAAGGATATCAACAATAAATTGTGCATCCTTTACCTACCCCTCACAATCCAAAACTTTTAGAAACATTGCCCCTTTAGGGCACACTGCAATCACATTATTAATGGTCTATTTCTTGCATCCTTCCATCCATCGAAAATAATACACACCTGTTACTTTCCATGAGGCCTTGATGGGAGATAATGAATCTTCTATATGTTTGACCTCCCTTGACAATATAGTGGTACACACCTTCTCATAACTTGGGCTTGTATACCCCTTTGGAGCTTCATTTATTTTTCTTACCATATCATGCCAATAAGGTGATCGAACAACATTGAAAGAAAAACCATTTGCATAGAAGCATCTTCCAATGGCTTGGTCAGCAATATCTTTGGCATCATTAATAAATGCCCTCTCCAATGGTCCTTTTGCTCTCCTTGAAATAGTAGCCTCAATTTCAATTTCATTTCTTCTCAAAATAGGATGGCTTTTTACTACAATATCAAGGCCAACACTATGTGTGTGAGATAAAGAAGTAGGTGGCTTCCATGAGCCCCTTCCTATACTCAATGGATACCCCATTCTATTTTCAACCCTTATATTTGCTTCCTCTTGCTACTTAATATATTCTGCTATTTTAAAAGGTGGTATAGTTATCTTATTTCTTCCTGGACATGCTTTAATTCCCTTCCCAAGAATTGCACACAAATATGCTTTTACCCGACTGTAGGAACTAGTGTACCGCTTATCACACCCAAGGCATATCCAAACATTTGTCCCACCACCTGGAATCTGCTCTACCATGTGTACATGCCTCCATAGTGATGAAGTCGAGTCAATAGTGAATGAGGGTTTGCTGATAGAACTAAAACTAGCTGCCATGGTAGCCACAAGCCTACAATTTGAAAAACAAATCAAGCTTATAAATTTAAAATTTAAATAACATTAATAATTCAATAACATCTAAACTAATTTTTTTAATTTAACAGCATTATAATAATTAATGTATTTATAATTAATATTTTACTATTTTAAAAATTAGTAATTTTTTTTTTTGGGCAAATCGCTATTAGAGAGGATAGCACTCTTTTTATTACTTTAAAGTTCCAGTTTACATATTTTCGGCTAAATTTTGTATTGGCTCCGAATTACATGCTTTTTTGAAGATCTTAATGTCACCAAATGCTTTTGTTTTGCTGATGGTGATTTCTTCCTCTTCACCTCTATCCATTCCTGTTCATTTTCAAGATTATCATTGATGTTTTCCACTTTCAAGTTTTCATTATTACCACCTGCAACTGAAGACATAGAAGAAATTTCAATGTTCTTTTGCTGTGAAACCGATTTCTCCAAGAGGGTTGAAGAAGCCAACAAGAGATCCTCTTTTGTCTTCTTATCAGACACAAACTCTTGAGATTGGTGAGGCAAATTTGAAACCTTTTTCTTGGATCATGGGGAGGGAGTGGCATCAGTTTGCTCGGAAGGAGAGATTACATAGTGATGGGATTCCACCCCATCCCACCAAGATGGCCTGCTATCCTTAGTTCGATCCCTACCACATTGTGTAGTAGCATGTTCAGTTGTGAAACATCTTCTACACCTAAAGGCTATTTATTCGTAGTCAATTCGTTGTTGCCAACGTCTATTGCCAACTCTGAGAATTTCAACACAAAGACGTATGTTACATATAAAATTATGGAACATATAAATTAATTATAAAATATTAAAAATTAATGTATGTTGCATATGATTAATAAAATTATAAAATATAAAACAATTAAACATAAAATTTAATTTAAAATTAAATTATAATAATTAAATTATTAATGTATTTATAATCATTATTTTAGAAATTAATAAAACATTAAACTTAAACAATGAAAAATATATTATTAATTTACTCAATATAATATATATTTATTATGAAACAATAAAAGTAAAACAATATAATATAATATATATTAAAAAATTAAAACATTAAACAATGAAATAATAAATATCAAATATATAACATATTTTAGAAATTAATAAAATATTAAACAATGTAATGGATTATCTATTATCATTACGATTATCATTTAATAATTATTATTAATTTATTTATAATATGTATACATTAACATATAATTTATATTATAAATCACAAATGTAAGGTTTAAATTTTTTTATTTTTTAATCAATAGAATAAAATATTTTAATTATAAAATACCTACCCTTACAAACCTTACCTTTTTGCACGCCTGTGCAAAGATCTTCTTGGTTGCATGGGCTACGTTTTTGGTAGTGTGGTCTAGTTGCATGCGTCGTGGTCTTCTTGGTCGCGTTTTTCTCAAACTTTCTTTTGCCTTCCTTTCGTGCCTTCTACCTTCCTTTCACACTTGTGGCGAATAGAAAATGGAGGAAATGACGCGAGCAAGGGTTTTCACTTTTTAGGTTTTAGGTTTTATTTTTCTTTTTGCAAGTCAAACGTTGTTGGACACGGTTCGGAACTAACCTGGGTACGCCACATCAGACCTAGAAGCAACTGGAATCACTCACCTGATCTTTAAAACGCCTCCGCAAACGAAAAATCGATTCTTGTTCATACCCACAGGCGAAACAATTCCAATTTCGTACTGGGTGCGTTTTGTTTCTAGAGTTGATGGGTGTAGGCCAACGATTAGGCTACTTAAGACTATTACTGAGGTACAGTTGTTGCAAGACGTGATCTTCAAGCCGACATGTGGAGTGCATTGTAAGACCCATAGAGGCAATGCAAAACTTGTACATTTGTTGATTAAAGGTGGAGCAAAAGCTCACTCTTCCTAGAATTTTATTCCCGTGAGGGTTTCTCTAGATGTGCCTTTGTGTTGCAATTGTGTGTGCGCATGATTGTCCATTTCTACATATTGGGTAGCATTCTAAGTGTTTATATAGGTTGAACATGCATATGTTTGTTTTTATTCATCTTAAGATAGTTGATAGAGTACTCAATGAAATTTGTTTGTTGATGTGCTAGAGCATGGCATAGCCACCTTGGATTACAAACCAATAATCATGCGTAGAGCATGGATTTTTTTATGATCAAAATGGCCATGTTCAAGACTAGACCCAAAATAAATGAAAAACAACTACCAAGGAAAAGCAATTCAATCAAATTAGGTAATGTTGTAAAAGAAAGAAAAGGAAAAGGAAAAAAGAATTTAGATTTACAAATAACCAAAGTAGGTTGCAACATATAGCCAACTTTCAAATAAATATAAGGGGGTACCTAAGGAATAACATATAACAAAATAGCAGGTTTCAAATCATCAACCACAAATTGTTTGTGGTCAGAGGAGAAGTGAAAAACAATCAAAACATGTGAGTGATGTGATATAATGTCCTACCCTAAATTGGTACACAATTTTTTTTTAATTTTCACCACTCTGAGTGCTCGGACATTTCTTAAACAATTACCCTTCCACAGTTTTGAACGTATACCCCATTTGTTCTCAGCAGATGAATGATTGACTTCAGCAAATATTCACAATATGGATTTCTCACACAATTTAAAAAATAAATGACATAAATTGTGAAGAGCATAAATTGGATTATTTAATGCAAAGGTTCCAATATTCAATGGCTCATTCAATATTTCATATAATTTAATATAACTTTTCTATCAACATTGAGTTTAACTTTCCTTCACACGATAAACATTCACAGTCACTAGAGCAAATATGATTAAACAATCTGCCCTGTTTCGAATGTTCAAGAAATACTTGCAACTGAACCCAATCTTATTATTCAAAATCTACTGCCCATGTTACAAAATACAGAGATTTTCCTTGTGTCTTCACAACCTCCTTCAATAGCTTCAAACTCACATTTATTGGCATAAATTGCAATTAGCTCACAACTATATTAATGGTTAATGCCCAATGATACCTTTCTCCACCAATCAACACCCTTTCCTTCAACGATACACATGTAATTAAGCTAATTTAAATGTTGTTGGTGTTGATATTAATAACATTGACCCTCTTCAATATGGTATGGATGGATTTCAAGTATCAAAATCCCTCCTTGAATAATCACGACACCTTCAATAGGGAAGCGCCTCATTCAATAGTTCAATGCAGCCAAATAAGTATTAATTCTCTTACCAATATCATTGCCCTCCTTTTAATCCCATGACTTGGTAATAGTAGCGGCTTAATCTCAAACTAACCGACCATTCTTTGATTTCCCGACTCTTGAATTAAACCCTTGCTAGCTCCACGATTTCACGACCTGAAGGAATGCCTATCGGATGATATTAATCACAAGTGTTACTGCAAATTCTATTCCCATGACTCTTCAAACTGAAGGATATTCACAAATAAATCGGCTTCTTTTAGAACTTCCTTCAATTTCTATTAATTATCGAGCCTATCATAAACTTCAAAGGCTTCAGTGACTCTGTTAACGTGCTTTGAGAAGAATTAGTCTATAGTAGTTGTTTGTCCACGTAGTCTCTCTCTCTGATCCCACAATCACTACCAAGCATCCACGTCGACTCCTTTTAATCTCATATGGTGCCTTCTAACATAAACATTATCCGACTCCAGAAATAAATTATTTCTTCTTCTTAAAAGGATGCAATCCAAAGAACTAAGTCACAACGATTACAAAGAATAAGAAGTTTTCTTGATTTTACTGGCAACGGATCTTTTATTTAATTTCCTCAACCACCGCTTCCATCCAAACTTTGGATTAATTGTCAAACGCCTCCATAAGGCTCCTTCAATTATACCAAGCGGAGGTAATTCTTCTTGAGGCCTCTCGATTCCTATATCGCCCGATTCTTTCCCAAGCAATTCAGTGATGCAAGTAAAAATTCTCAATGTTACGTTGGTAGACACTATACCACAAAAGATTACTATTGGGTCTACAGCATCGAATAATACATTAATTCTGAAGTTGCGGTGATGGTGTTATCCCACAAACATTCTTCAACTAATATTATGCCCGTCTATTAATGTCCACTTATCAGGCTCTTACAAACCAGACAAATCCACGTCACTCTTCCAGTCACGATTTGCAAACTTCAAAACCTCCTAGAGCCGCTTCAAAGCTTCTAAATTACAATTTATATTATTGACCCGATCAATGTTGAGGAACCTACAATATTCTTTTAAGTTGGAATCCTCAAAAGAATTAATCGCCTCAATTACCAAGCATACAAATGAATAGTCTGAATAGAGTTGAATAATGCAATTATTATTTCCTAATGTATATATATATATTGTTTTGTAGAGAATTGACAACTCCTAAACTCACCAAACCAGTAACAATATTAACTTGAATTTAATTATTAGTCTTCATACAATTCTAGCTCTCAATAATTATGGCTTCAAACAATGGTGTGTCGAGACAAGCACATACTCCAATACTCAAACCCCTTTTTCTGATAATATGGCAGCTAATTATGAATAACAATAACCCGCTAACCTGGAATATCATAATTACTGATTGCAGACAATATTAAATCTATCAAATTTTCAATTTTGTTCTTGAACACATTTCGAAAATTCAGCTTGGGACAAGACTTCTTGAATTTTTTAAATTTTCAACCATTAACGCCCAATGCGAGATCTGAATGATTTTACCAATTACTAACTAGGGTTGATAATCTCACCATCGGAGTTGATCGTCTTTCAGAGGGTTTCCATCCTCCAAAAGGATGTGGTGAACTCTGTTCAACCAGCAAAGAACCTGTTTTCCAATTCCAAAACCAGCATACCTGCAAAAGACTCCTCCAAAACTTTTTATTCTTCTCCTCTCTGTATCTCCTCCAACTACTTGAATTCTCATCTTTTGCCTTTTTTAACTATAATTCATTTTTAATTTCACCCCAAAAGGAACTTTATTTATTTATTTTAACTTGTTCCAAAAATTAAGTTACTTTTGTATACCATTTAAATAATTAATTTATGTTCTTTAATGTAATCTTTTTCAACAACTTAAAATTGATTATTTAATTATATGCTGACTCATAAAAATTGGGGACATTACATGTGAAATCACTCATCATAGACAATGGTCATAAATTGAAGTCCAAGATATCATAGAGGCCAACAACATAAAAGGTACAATGGGACTATTGATTGTTCATTTGCCCATCCTGCAAAGCATCACTGAAGGCCAATAAGACAAAGAATATGGAGTGGAACAACGAGTGATGGACAAGGTTGCCTAGCTTAGCATTGAAAAATTAGGAATTTAATTAAATGACATATGGCCTATGATGTAAAGGAGCCACACATTAAAACAAAGGAATTAAATGAAGAGTTATTAATGGTCAGATTGATGTCAAGTAAATTTTTATTTGAAATAATGATAGTAAGGCAACCATCATTGGGTTTTGAAAAAATTATTCATTAACTATCCAAAAGCATTGCAGAATGATTTTCTAGTTATTCAAACAAGATGAAGGTTTCAGTTAGATTGACAAGTGATTTCCAAACACATTTTGCACTGAATTTCAAAATGACAATGAATTACAAAGTTTAGGGCAATCAAATGGAGTGTTGGGCTTCAAAATTCAAAGCAGTTATGGGGAATATGATTAAGAACCTCAAGATGGGAGGATGCCAACCCAATACTTAAATTGAAAAAAGATTATATAGGATCTGAAAAATACCCGCTTAACTAATCCAAAATTTAATTGGTTAAGTTAACATAACCAATTAACTCAATCACCGAAATGTTCTCATTGAAGCCAATTCCATATTCTATGCACTCTTATTGGCTCATTCTTGCAATTGACACCTAAATTAAAAATTTTAAGCTAATTGTCAAAGAAAAAAATAGGAAGACACACTAAAAGACCCAACCATTCAAAGTGGTTGGATCTGTTGATGTTGTAGCTTCGGGCTACATACTTCCACCTTGCTTGTTGAACAATAAATTTCATATAGCCTAACGGCTATTTATTTATTGCATTTATTAAAGTGAAGAGGCGCTTCACTTGGCAACATATTATAATTCATTTGGGCCGACTTCCTTAATGTGGCCGACCTATTTAATTATTGTTATTTATTAAGGAGGCCAACCTACATGAAGTGATACATTATTTTGTTTAAATACAAGGTGATGATCTCTCATTTGATCATCAAGTTCATTCATCATGATTCGCATTCCTAGAAGAAGTTCGCACTTGAGCAGCAAATCATCATCTTGAGCAGCAGATCATCATATTATTACAGCACATATATTTCAAGGAGAAATATATTCCTTGAATATATAAGCCATATATTTGCTAGGTTGTTCTCCCTCGAGTAGGAGGGTTTTCCCAAGATATCTTGTTGTGTTCATTGTCTTATGTGTTGCATTTTCTGATTGCTTTCATTTCTGATCCTAAAACTAACAGGATCTAGCAAAGAAAGCAATGACAAGAGGTTCAATCATGGTTGAACACTTGTTACTCATTTGATTGTGATAAAACATATCTCTAATAGAATTGCCCATGCAAATGGTTCCAACCATAGTTTACATACTCAGAATCGGAGAGTACTCGGCAAACCCAAAAAAATTGACTTGGGAAAAACTCAGCAAATACTCGGAAAAAACTCAGCAAATACTTGGCAAATGTTTGTGGATATTTATCTCTGTGTATACTGAGAACTGCACTATGCACACATACATATCTATAAACATACACAGTGTTAGTTTTTATGATTAGATATTCAAAACTCAGAAATGCAGCAAATAAGACAATGAACACAACAAGATACCCTAGGAAAACCCTCCAACTCGAGGGAGAAAAACCCAGCAAATATGTCTATTATATATTGAAGTAATGAGAGCATAAATCTGTTTATAATTCAAGCAGAACACAATGCCGATTTTAATACAATGAATAATCGCACCTCTCCTAGATGCAAATACAAATGAATACGTTTCTCCTAGAAATCGATCTGCTGTTCAGGTGTGAACTTTCTCTATGAAGAATGCGAATGAATAACTTGATGATCAAGGAATGAGAATGATCTCTCATATATACCCATCGATAGAGAGGACACATCTCTTCATGATCCAAGGTCGGCCTCTCTAGAAATTCGCATCTCTTCAAGTCCGCCCCATATAATTAATTACTAACAATAATTAATATTTTATTTGTTCTTCAAGTGAAACGCCTCTTCACTAGAATCGACTTGAACAAATTAAATAGCCGATAGGCTATATTGAATTTGTTCACACAAGTCATGGTTGGAAGGATGAGGCCCGACGATGTCATAACGTCAACACTCCCTCTCAACTAGGGAGGAATACTTCCAACTGTGCAAGTTATATCACCTCATCGTGATATCAACCACCATGGCTACTCACATAAGTGGAAAAGAGCATATCACCTCATCGTGATATCAACCATCATGGCTACTCCCATGAATGGTATATGTGCACAAGTGCCCATCACGAAATCAATCAACGTGATGTCGGCATCTCATCATGACGTTCACCATGGCTACTCCCAGAGGGTGAAAAGCACAAGTACAAGAAAATCATCACGAACTCTCTCACGTGATGTTGTCATGGAGTCACACACATGACATCCACCATGGCTACTCCCAGAGGGTGGAAACAAGGGCTTGCACCTCAAATCTCTCTCACAGAGAGAAATGCATTAAAGCAAATCATAGAAGATCACTGAAGCTGAGTCTCCCTCTCACCTAGAGCTTCATTCTCCACAATACCAAGCTTGTCTCGGAAGTACACAAACTTTACTCTGGAGAGGGGCTTGGTGAGAATGTCTGTCGTTTGCTCATCAATGCTAATGTATCTCAATTGAATTGCCTTCCTCAATACCATATCGCCGATATAGTGGTATTTGATCTCAACATGTTTGGTTCTGTCATGAAACACTAGATTGATAGAAAGCTTCACACAGCTTTGATTATCACAATGAATGATAGTTGGCTCCAATGATTGTCCAAACAATCCTGCAAGGAGCTTCCGAAGCCACACTGCTTCTCGAGCTGCCACACATGCTGCAATATACTCTGCCTTTGCGGTGCTCAGTGCCACTAAAGACTGCTTCTTGCTACACCAGGAGATCATCGTAGACCCCAAACTGAAACAACATCCAAAGGTGCTCTTCCGATTAGCAACACAACCTGCCCAATCAAAATCTGTATAACCATGCAACTTCAAGTCCACACCAGAAGAATATCTCAAGCCATACCCAACTGTGCCACGCAAGTATCCCAGGATATGCTTCATTGCAACTAGTTGTATTTTCCTTGGTTAACACATGAACTGACTAAATGCACTCACTGCATAGCAAATATCTAGTCTAGTGTTGACTAGATACATCAACGATCCAATCAACTGCCTGTAGATGGTGGGATCCACCAGATATGAACTAGATGTAGCTTCCTTTAACTTCTGAAAATTGGTTTCCATAGGTGTAGACATGGATTTGCAATCCATCATACCAAATCTTTTTGGGATGTCTATTGTATACTTCCCTTGACTTAGAATGATCTCATTAGGCCTCTGCCACACTTCTAAACCAAGGAAGTAATGCATGCACTTAAGATCCTTCATTTCAAATTCAGAAGCCAACTCTTTTTTGCATTTGATAATGAAGTGTTCTTCTCCAGTAAGAAATAGATCATCAACATAGAGAACCAATATCAAAGCCTCACGATTAATTAACTTGAAATATAGATTAGAATCAGCATCATTCTTGGAGAAGCCCAAACTCAACAGGTATCAATCAATCCTCTCATACCAAGCATGAGGAGCCTGCTTAAGGCCATAGAAAGCTTTCTTCAATCTGCAAACATGAGACTATTTCCCATGAACTTCAAATCCATCAGGTTGCTCAATGTATACCTCTTCTTCAATTACACCATTTAGAAATGTTGTCTTCACGTCCATCTAGTGTAACTTCCATCCTTTAGCTGTTGCAATGGCAATGATAGTTCTAATGGAGGTATAACAAGCAACTAGAGCAAATGTTTCCTCATAGTCTATTCCCTCTTTCTGAGAGAATCCCCTAGCCACAAATCTAGCCTTGTACTTCTCATGCTTCCATCAACCACATGCTTGATCTTGAAAAGCCACTTTGAAGATACAACAAATTTTCCTTCAAGTCTAGGTACAATGTCCCAAACATCGTTCTTGAGGATAGATTGATATTCTTCAGCCATAACATCTTTCCATACTTGCTGACTTGTAGCTTCCTCAATACTGGAAGGCTCAGACTCAATCATTTGACTCATCAATGCAACATGGTTTGAAAACTTTTGAGGTCTTTTGCTTTCTCTGAATGTTCCTCTAGGGGCTGCAAACTTCTCTGCCTCCTGCATTGTTTTCCTGGCCCATGGAGGTCACTTCCAACCAATAACAATGTCTGTAGGCCCAGCAATAGGTTCCAACGGCTCAACTGGATCATTATCTTCTTTAGAATTAGTAGCCTCCCTTTGAATCTCGGGATGGTCAACTTCCATATCCTGAGGAGACTCTTGGTCTTCATAGTCTATCTTAGTGTGAGTGCCTTTAAATCTCCTGAATGCAACATCTTCTTCAAATGTAACATCCCTGCTGATCTCAATCAATTTTTGACCTGGAATATAAATCCTGTAGGCTTTTGAAGTCTCACTATAGCCCACAAATATTCCCTTCTTGCCAGATGGTTCCAACTTTGTTCTTTTATCTTTAAGGACATGAACATACACAACACAACCAAATATTCTCAAATGGTTGACTTCAGGCTTCACACCTGTGAAAGCTTCTTCAGGAGTCATGTTTTCCAAGATACGATGAGGGCTCCAATTTAGAACATACACAGTTGTCTTAGAAGCTTCAACCCAAAGGAAGATTTGTAGATCCTGATCATGAATCATGACCTTAGTTGCTTCTACAATAGATTTGTTCTTCCTTTTTGCTACACCATTTTGTTGTGGATTGTAGGGAACACAAAACTCCCTCTTAATTCCTACTTCAACACAAAAGTTACGAAAGCTTCTAGAGATGTATTCTCCTCCGTTGTCAGATCTCAAAACTTTGATCCTCTTTCCGAACAAGTTTTCTACTTGAGCTTTGAATTCCTTGAATCTCTCAAGTACTTCCTCAAATTCTTTAGTCTTTAAGAAATAAATCCAAGTCTTTCTAGAGTAGTCATCAATGAAAATTACATAATACAAGAAACCACTCAAAGAAGTAACAAACATTGGACCACACAAATCAAAATGAACAAGATCTAGAATGCATTTAGATCTACTTTCACTACTATGAAAGGGTCTTTTAGTGTTCTTACCCAATGCACATCCTCGGCAAGTACCTTCATGCTCCTAGCTGAGTTTAGGAATGTCAGTGACCATCTTCTCCATGGTTGGAAGCGTTCGGAAGTGAATGTGAGCAAGTCCTCTATGCCAAAGCTCTCATGAACTTGATGTATCATGCAACAAGGCCTGTAGAGGATGGGTGGAAAGTCTGTAGAGACATTCTTGCCGAACACCAATCACACTGGTTGACTTGATGTTAAGAGTTCTTTGGCCATGCAAGAACTTTATCTTTAGAGAATGCTACTTAATATCCCTTATCTTCTAAGGCTGAAATTGAGACAAGGTTCCTCTTGATGCCTGGTACAAATAGTACATCATTCAACTAGAAGGAGATGCCAGAATCTAAGAGAATAGTGGAGGTCCCAACACCTTTCACAGAATAACATGCATCATCTCCAATTATGACTTGAACACTTGAATCTCTCATCACCAAATCTGAAAGATGTTCTCTAAATCTAGTAATGTGACGAGAGGCGCCACTATCAATCAACCAAGTGTTGCTATCTGCTGGAACATTGCTTGATAAGGCAGAATAGAATAGAAATTCCCTTGAATCCTTTTGAGGAGAGATCTCATCCACATCAACAAATGAAGCATGTTGTTTTGGTCTAGTAGGGCAATCCTTTGCATAGTGACCAAACTTGTCACATCTGAAGCACTATAGGTGGGAGAGATCCTTCTTCTTCTTAAATGGAGGAGCACCATCAAATCTTCTATCTTTATTCCTCTTTAAGTAGCCTTTCTTTCCTTCTCTTCCTTTTTTCTTTGAAAATTGAGAGGCAAGAACATGAATGTCTTCATTTGTAGAGCTTTGACCAATGCCTCTTGCAGCCAACCTTGATTCTTCTTGAATACAATCTGCTCTCAACCGATCAAACTTAGGAAGTTTTAATCTCGCACTGATTCCTTGAATGTTTGACTCCCACGATGTAGGAAGACCATTGAGAGTCAACATAGTCAAATCCTTGTTATCAACAATATGCCCAATGGTAGAGAGTTGATCTCTCAACTCGGTGATCTTCATGAAGAATGAGATGATGGATTCTCCTTTCGCCATCTTAATATGATGAAGTTGTTGCTTTAATGCAAGAGCTCGACTTGTGTTGTTGATCTCATACATCTCCTCCAAGGTCTTGAGCATATCTCTTGTTGTTTATAACTTGGAGACGATTGGCACAATGTGATCTTTCACAGAATCAACCAACATCTTTTTTGCCTCAGTGCCATTTCTCTTCCATTGAGGCTTCTCATTCTCTTCGGTTGGTTCGGGAACTTCACCCTCCACAAACTAAGCTAACTCATTTTCCTCCAAAGCGAGCATCACTCTAAACTTCCAAGATGTGAAGTTTGATGCGCCCTCAAGTCTATCTTCGATCTTGAGCCCGTTCACCATCTTGTCAATAGGATAGATGTAAACACAGATGAGAGTAAGAATGGAGGATAATGCTACTTGAAGAATTATGATCACGATCTTTCTTATACCCGCTCTGATACCATGTTAGTTTTTATGATCAGATATTCAAAACTCAGAAATGCAGCAAATAAGACAATGAACACAACAAGATACCTGGGAAAACCCTCCAACTCGAGGGAGAAAAACCCAACAAATATGTCTATTATATATTGAAGTAATGAGAGCAAAAATCTGCTTATAATTCAGGCATAACACAATGCCGATTTTAATACAATGAATAACCGCACCTCTCCTAGATGCAAATACAAATGAATACGTTTCTCCTAGAAATCGATCTGTTGTAGCAAAATATCGATCTGCTGCTCAGGTGTGAACTTTCTCTATGAAGAATGCGAATGAATAACTTGATGATCAAGGAATGAGAATGATCTCTCATATATACCCATCAATAGAGAGGACACATCTCTTCATGATGCAAGGTCGGCCTCTCTGGAAATTCGCGTCTCTTCAAGTCCACCCCATATAATTAATTATTAACAATAATTAATATTTTATTTGTTCTTCAAGTGAAGCACCTCTTCACTAGAATCGACTTGAACAAATTAAATAGCCGATAGGCCATATTGAATTTGTTCACACAAGTCGTGGCTAGAAGGATGAGGCCTGACGATGTCATAACGTCAACACACAAGATGCCAAGTTTGCATGCATATACACACACAGACATATTTATACACACCCAAACATGCCAAGTTTGTGAGTTTTTGGCGAGCTGCTGGCGATTACTCAATAATTTGATAGGAGAAAATCCATTTGCATACTACTTGCGAGTAAAAGTAGAAATTACTTGGCATGAAAAAATTTTGGAGATTATTGGGCTACTTGGAGAGTAATCGGAGAGTATGTAAACTATGGTTCCAACCACAACCCAACACATTGTAGAAAATGACAAAGGCAGAGTGTTGTGACCTTTTCACACATCACCCCATTCAAAATGGGTACCCCCTTAATTTTTGCTCCATTCTAATCGTTTGGCTTTGGTTTTGGGTTGTTTTGCATCTCTCTCTGATCTCTCTGTCCTTCTGGGGATGTCCCTATCTTGACCTAATTGGAAATTTTGGCTAAATCTGTGAAATTAGGGTTTTCATTCTTCAAACTTGTTTGAGGTCAAATCAAGTTGGAAAATTGAAATCTGAGCTTGACACTACAATCAAGAGGCTTCAAGCATGATCCCACTAAATTTTCACTGAGTTCTAACAACTTACTATTTTTAGTAAGTATAAAATTTGAGGTCTTTCCCTCAGGATTCTAGAATTCCGAGTGCTTCAGCACATTCTGGATACTTCAAGGTACCCACACACAAAATTTGAACAGATTTGGACAACATTCTATTTTTAGCAATTCTGGCTTCTGAGGCGATTTTCAGGGTTTGCATGTGTGATTTCTCAATGCATGTTAGGATATTCTTTTTGGGTTTCTCGAGAGCTTCGCGATGATGTGACATGCAAGTCAAAATGATGACTTGCTATTTTTAGCAGATGCTCGCATGTGAACCAATTTTTTGGGTTTTTTGAGATCTCTCGAGCAATATGACATGCAAATGCATTCGACAATCGGTTGATCACTTTTCAGGCACTTACTATTTTTAGCAAGTTCACTCCAGCAGCTCCCCGACACTACAGTTTCACGAACTAAGCAGCATGCAATCAAAATGGGGTCAAACGGAGGTCATTTGAGGCACATGCAAGTCAGATTAGGGTTTCCTACTTTTATGCCTAAAAATGGGGGGTGAAACTCGAGAAAATATCAAACTAATGTATCCCATCACGATCAGCAGTCTACTGGTGAAATTTGAATGCAATTTGAGTACTTACTATTTTTAGTAAGTCATTTCAGGGCTAAAAATAGCAGGTCAACGCGAGAGTCAAGGGCGAACGGGTCAAACAAGTCATTAGAAGCACATGGAGCAAATTTCAAGTCAAGAGGAGCTGCAGAAATCAAGAGTTTACTAAAAATAGCAGATGGGCTAAAAATAGCAAGTCAACATGAGAGGTAGGTGTGAACCAGTCAATTAATCCATGAGGATTATGTGGAGAAAGTTTCAAGTCGACAGCAGTAGCAGAGGTCCGAGAATCATGGACTTACTAAAAATAGAAAGCTAGGGCGAACCAGTTACAAAATTGACTAAGTGTTCAGACATGATCAAGTCATCAAAAATGGCTTCACCACCCCTCAAATGCGCCCATCTAAAAGGGAGTTGATGAAAATATTCTAAGTCCTTGAAAACAAAAGGTACCCCTTCCAAATGCGCCCTTGAAGATGAAGACTTGAAAAGTTTCTAAGGCAAGTAAAATGGAAGCATACCCCTTCATATGCACCCTCAAGGTGAATGGAGGTGTGAAATTTCTCTAAGGCATGAACATGAAAGTGCAAGGGGTCAAATGCGCCCAAGCTTATGTGATGACATCAAAATTATCCTAAGGCATGGAGAAATGAAGGCACACCCCATCATATGCGCTCAAGGGAGAGGATGCCTTGAGAAGATTCTAAGTATGATGAAAATGAGAGGGTAAGGGATGAAATGCGCCCTCAAACAAAAGCTCACCCTAGTGGATGCACAAACAAAGTGGAGTACAAGGTATCAAATGCGCTCAAGGGAGATAATGCATGAAAAAAGTTTCTAAGTCATGTGGAACATGGAAGCTAGGCACCTCAAATGCGCCCATGAGAAGCAAGATGCTAGAAAATTCAAAGGCGTGGAAACTTGATGAAGACCCCCCTTGAATGCGCCCTTAGCAAGTCGAGTGGGTTGAAAACACCTAAGTCACAAGATGAAAGTTGGACCCTCCAAACACGCTCTCAAGTGAGATAAAGGTGTTGAAAATTGGCTAATGCATCAAAATGGGAGCTCATACCTAGAAATGCACCCAAGGTGGTGGAAGTGTTAGGAAAATGCGAAGGCAACGAAAATAAAAGTAGGCACCCTCATATGCACCCACCTTGTGATGAAGGCTAGAAAAATTTGCTAAGGTGTTGAAACTTGAAGCTCCACCTAGCAAATGCACCCAGCAAGGATTATAAGTTGAAAAAATTTTCTAAGTGTGGTAAATTGAAAGCTCACCCTTTGAAATGCACCCAAGCTGAAGTGGAGATGAAAAAAGTTTCTAAGTAAAAGAAAACGAAAGTGCAAGGGGTCAAATGCGCCCAAGCTTATGTGATGACATCAAAATTATTCTAAGGCGTGGGAGATGATAGCACACCCATCTAAATGCGCACTCAAAGATAAAGTGGCTAGTGACTTGGAAAAGTTTCTAAGTCAAGAAAATAAAAGCTCAAGACCCCATATGCGCCCATCATGAAGAGGTTAAGTGGGAAATATTCTAAGGCGTTGCAAAATAAGAGTATGACCCTTCATACGTGCCCACCTTGAAGGAGAAGACTATGAAAGTTTCCAAGGCATGGAAACTTGAAGAGGACCCTATAAAATGCACCCACCATGGATAAGATAAAAAAAAATTCTAAGGCACGGAAATGAAAGTGAAGAGGGTCAAATGCACCCTTGAAGTGAGGATATCAAGAAATTTCTAAGTGAAGTAAAGCTTCACTAGATAAAATGCACCCTCAAGGATGAATGAGTTTGGAAGGGAAGTTCTAAGGCGTGGAAATAAAACTCAAGGTGATGAAATATTTTCAAAGGGGTAAGATGAACGTTAATGAATATTTTCAATGGGTCAAGTCAAAAAATTAAATCACCCCCCTTTAAAGTGCGCCCATAGATAAATGAAGTTAGGAATTATTTTCTTAAGGGAATTTTTATTTTATTTTCAAGGGCAAATATTTTCTAGAATTGCCTTGATTATTTTCTAAGAGGAAATGAATTTCGAAGTTATATTGGGCTTGTGATTTTAATCGGCGGGATGAAATGTGTTGAAGCAAATTAAAATTTTCTAAGGCGAATGTCATGGAAATGAAATTTTAAATGATGGAGATTTTAATGGGTTGGAAATTATTTTAATTTCCCCCATGAAATTTTAAAACTTGGATTTAGCTGAACATTGCGAGAAATCGAAGTGGAACTTTCAAAATAAATCAAAGTGATTCCCTTGCGAACAATTTAATTAACGAAGCATTAACTGGCAGTTAGGAGGGAAAATTCAAATTTTGCATGGAAAGGAATCTCCAATTAAGGAAAATTCTATGACGGTTGGCTGACAACTCGCCCATCACTTCGCCAGAATTGGAAAATTTATAAAGTAGTGGGAGTGGAGATTTAATGAAGTTGCTAAAATAGACTCCCACACAAATTGGTAAGATTCTCAAGCACAATTATTTAAGCAACGAAGTTTTTCACTTCTTCTCACCATTTGCACGTGCGAAATGCTGTTGTGTGAGAAGAAATTTCTTGAAGTTGCTGAAGTGAGAAAAATTTTCTTGAAAAGTGAAGAGGTTGCTGAAGTGAGCAAAAAGAAAATTCTTGAAGAGGTTGTTGAAGTATTGCTAGTGAGAATTTGCTGAGTGCTGAGAATCAAAGTGCTAAATGCTAAGAGTTGAAGTGCTGAAGTAGTATTTTCTAAAGTGTTGAAGTATCAAGCTGGTGCGAATTTTTTCTTCTAAGTGTCGGAAGCCACATTGCTGAAAGTGTCAAGCTCAAAAATTTAAAAGTTTGAGGTTTGCAGTTAGAATTTTTTATGCTGAAGACTCTTATTTTCGAACTTAACTCCATATTGTGGCCATCTTGAGGTGATATTTATTTTCTAAGTCTGAAATCTAACATCTACATTTTATTTTGCAAGATGGTTGAAGCAAGAAAAGGAGATGTTGCGGGAACAAGCAAGGTTGCAAATGCTGAAGCAAGCAAGGCAAGTGCATCCCGACAGGCAGTGATAAAGAAACTGGGCAAGCCATTCCTACCTGAATCAAAGTTCACTTCAAAGCTAGCAGGGTTGAATGATACCAACCTCGGTTCGTTTAATCTGGGGGCACTCAAAGGAAGAATGTATGGGCTGGGAGGCGATCCTCCAACAATCACTGCGCACCAGATAATGAAGAGTGGGATTTATGCAGCTGTTGGTTTTCCACCAACAATTCAGTGTCCGGAGTTGATCATGGAGTGCGTAAATTGTTACAAGCCGAAACGAAGGACTATTGTTTCTTCGAATGGCAAGTTATTTGCCAACTTCACGCCTGATGCCATCGGAGAGGCATTTGGGACTCCCACTTCTGAGAGGATGGTGTACAAAACAAAAGATAGAGCTGACAGAATGTACGCCTCCGCCTTTGAGAGATGTGCTGGTATCATAAATACGGTTTGGATGCAGAAGTCCAGACCTCCTTGCACCAAGCTTCCAAAACACATTATTGTTGATGACCTGAAGCAGGAATATTGTAATCTCATAATGATGCTTAGCCTAGTAAACGGAAGTCCACAAGCATTCATCTTCGAGCCTTGGATGTTTTATTACATCGGGATTATAATGGAAGGGAAAGAGTGTTGATTGGGCAAGAATGATAAGCGACAATATAGATGAGCAGTTCAAGAGCTTGAGAAGAACAAAGACATTCTACACGAGCTCGTACATTGTATACATGTTGGCTCGAATGACCAAGTACAGAGGGATTACCTACAAGGAGCCAATCTGGTGTGGCCCTAAACAATTCAAAATCTATGAGGCTTGTCCACAGCTGCACTTGACTAGCACCTCCAACTACAAATGGGTGAATGATGCCTTCACCATGTACATTGCGAGGACTCTTCAGTGAAGAACTCAGCAGAGGGTATCGAAGGAGGCACAGGAATTGATTGAAGAATACGGATATTGGCTCATCCAATTTCCGAAGTTTATATATATTAGGCTGCAGGGGTTCACCTCATATCCATACAGATTACCGAGATACCCCACCGATAGAATGGTGATGTTGGAAGTATCTAGGCAGCTCATTGCCTATGATAAAATTCAAAAGAAGAAGAAAAAGGGAGGATTGGAGTTCCCTATCATCATGGGAAATTCAAGTGAAGTTTGTCCTTCCTTGCAGGCAACCAGAGAAGCTGAGGACGAGTTGCAGTTCTTTCACCTTTCATACCACACTAGCAGGCAGGATTTCGATCCTTATAACAATATCAAAATAATAAAAGGTGTGGAGTACAGACACAAGGCTCATATCGAGGACTTCTGGGCTAATGCAGTTGATGATGTCGAAGTAAGGAGAAGGATGTTCACCAGGCTACCCTTGAAGTTAATTAGAGAATGTGAAGTCATTCCAATTCCAGATCAAGTAGACGAGGACGTCAATGTCATACAGCTTGACTATGAGTCAATAAGGAACACACCGGTCCCACCACCAGATTGGTCCAAGCTGAAAATCACGGACTTGGACACGTTATGCATACCGATGTTGACATTCACGAGGAGCTAGGTTGAGAGGCATGTGAGTCAGCTCTAAAGTAAGGCGATTACTCTCACTTATAATCTCATGGGTGATCAAAGGCCACCATCAGCAAAGAAAAGAAAGCAGATTGTCCAAGTTGTTGAGCCACGGAGGGAAGTACCAGTTCAGCCAATACCTCAAAGGGTAGAGCAAGCATCACCCGCACGATCATAGACTCGGTCTTTGAGTATGAGGGAGCTTCCACTATTTGGAAGCCAAAGAAGTAAATCTAATGAAGAGCGAGAATTTGAGGAGGTAAACCAGCCACCTTAGGGAGTCGAACAGCTTAAGTGTCAACGCACCCAGGAGGGAGAGCCAGCAAGAAGAGGAAGAGGAAACAGCAACGGATAATCGTTTCCAACAGATGATTGAAACAACACTAGAAGAGGAAAATACTACGGGACAAGAGGCTCGAGGTTCAGGAGAAGGTATTCAACAAATGGAGATTGAACAGCCTCAGCAAAGTGTTATTAGAGAAGAGGCGCGCGAGGAAGAAGCAACCGAGGAGCAGCCCCTCATTGTTTGCAATCCATGGCAGACAATGCCAGATTGGCTCACAGAAAGAATGAGGAAGGATCTAGTGGAAGATACTGATCCAACAATCGAGATGGAGGAATTCCTCACTAGGATCAGTGCACCGCCAGAGAAGAAGAGAGCTAGGAAGTTCTCAAAGATTTCAACAAATAAGTTAGGCTCTTGCACGCTCCAGGTAGTTGTTCTGAGGGAAGAGTGTGATCGAGATGAGGAGAGGCCGGAGAACTATGTGATTACTACCGTTGAGTTGGGTCTCCCCACGGGAGCCCAGATAATTGAGGAGTGTGATAACTCCTACCAAGCTTTGAAGGACAGATTGTTTCGTACAGAAGGAAAGTACAAAAGATTGAAGGAGCATAGAACATTGATTAGATATGTGCAGAACCTTGCACGTCCATGTGGGCAGGAGAATCCGGCAGTTGATCTCCCGACTAAGCTTCCCAGAGAATCAGTTAGCAACTTGGAGGATTTGAGGAGAATAGCATTGGAAGCAGATAAATGGGTTGGTGGCATTCGTGTGGAGGCAGAAAAGTTCATTGGTGATCTCGCCTACTCTTTCCAGCAAGCCTCCAACATTCTATCTCAGATGGAAAATATTGACCAAGCTTGGAGTGAAGCGCACATATATCAAGATAAAACTATCCCACACTTGGTTGCTTTGATGCAAGTACCCATGCAAGCGCTAATTGAAGGAGGAGTAATCCAGGATGGTGACAGATATGATTTCCCAGGTTGGTACTCATCAACGTTACAGGAAGGAGTCCTCAACACACTTGAAGCCTTGTTTGCTAAAAGGATAACTCTAGAGGAGGTGATTGCAAATGGCCTGAGAGGCAGGTTGGAACCCTTCTTCTTTGATGTAAGATCTTTCATGCAGGTGGATTTTGAAAACATATCAACTTTCTCCAACATCATACAGAGTACTCAAGATGCCTTAGAGACTTGGAGAAAATCTTGCATCCAGCAGGCGCAGGCAGTCACGATGCTTGAATTCCAACTCAACCACATTCCACCTATTTCAATTCAAGAGGTTGAAGTTGTGTTGGCCAAATTCGTTGAATTTGGAGTCAGGGAGAAGAACAGTGGGAACGCATTTCTAGACAAGAATCTTCTTGATGATGGTGGGCATTAATTGCTCATAGTGGTTCCTGTAGAGTAGTGGAGAATCTCTTGTACATTTATTACCCCACTCCTCTCTATAGTGGTTTTTAGGGCACCACCTTGATTAGGGCATATGTGGCTCAATCTGAGCCCTCCATTGTAATTGAATCTGAGTCGTCCGTTGGACTGAGCTAACTATAAAAGGGGCATCCAACCTCATTTGTAATTCATTAGAATTAGATCAGAAAATCAGATATTAGAATAGAGGAGAGAATAGCATAAGGAGTTAGCATAGATTGTTAGCTTAGATTGAAGAGGAAGGAAAGTTTTTCCCATTGAATGCTTTGTAAGAAGTTGTTGTGAACACTCTCATAATAAAAAGAGTTATCATTGCTTGTGGTTCCATCTGTTGTTGTGGGTAGCTAGCGAGGCTTCTTCGTCCTTCGAATTCGAATAGACTTTTAAGAGTAGCTTAAAGTAAAGTAGATTTTATTTCATGCAAGTAGTTGGTACTTGTGGAATGTGGTGTTTGGTTTGAGCAAGCTATATTTATCCATACCACTAGTGAGCTCACTGACGATGAGTTCGCCTTGCATGGTCGACTGGAAAACTTTGAGCTTAACTTCAATTACGGTTCATATGTTGGTATGCGTCGTTGTGATGGTAACTGCATGTTGAGTCGTGAGTTGAATATCTCTCGTTATCCCTTTGAAGATTGCACTGGCTTTGTAGAAGTTGTCTA
This sequence comes from Sequoiadendron giganteum, assembly GCA_007115665.2. Taxonomy (NCBI): domain Eukaryota; kingdom Viridiplantae; phylum Streptophyta; class Pinopsida; order Cupressales; family Cupressaceae; genus Sequoiadendron; species Sequoiadendron giganteum. Next base: position 978,667,739 of record CM021100.1, on the reverse strand, counting down.
AAGTGAGGCGAAGCGGAACTTGGTTTAAGCTTACAATAATTGGTCTTCGCATCCCACTTTAGAGTAGACATTAGAATCTCTAATCCCTATCCTTTTAATTTCAATATTTTCCCGGTTAGTTTAGGAAACCAGAGCATCATTGATAAATCCTTCAAGTCCCACAAGTTCTTCTCTTTGATCTAACAATTGTGTAAGTCCCCTTGGAATAACCAACAAATCACATCAAGCCAACTGAGACTATCCATTGCATAAGGAACCTTGGAGTTGAATGTATGTTCTTTCTAGCAATCTTAGCATGCAGAATACTTTATTCAAGAGAGGATAGAGTAACCGTTGGGAAACTTTATTCCGTGTTGGTGTGGTCATAAAACACCCGTCAACACGGAGTCTATGAGGTCTAGAGTATTTGGGATGTGTTGAAAAGTTCAATTTCAATTACAAAAATGCCTAAGCTTCCTTTTTGGCTCTACTTGAAACTCTTTTTTGTTAAAAGATATGAGAGGGGCCATTGTAGTTAGTCCATCATTAGCATTTTCATAGCAAGTTAGTTGTAAAGGCTTATGTCACATCAATGTATCAATCATAAGGAATTGTAGCAGAACGTTGGGAATAGCGAGTGCGTTGAAGAGCTTGTATAGAGTTAACACATTGTTTTGCACCAAAGATTCCTTCAAGGCTTATACAAAGGGATTAAACTCATGTAACAGCACATGAGATAGTGGCTTGTGAATGAAACCCTCGATCTTCTGGAGTTTTTCCCCATTTTTTGGTTTCTGCAAGTCATATTGCTATTCCCTTTCACTTTTTATGCTCCTTTTATGCTATTTATTTGTGGTTAAATGACTCTTTGCATTGTTCATTGCTCTTCTAAACTCTAGCTTACATACACAGATGATGTTTTTTCATATTTCTGTACATAGAACAGCAACTTATTCAAGTGGTTAAGAGATCAATCATGCTAACAAGGGAATATTGAAGTAGAGCCAAATGCAAAAGAGGTGAAGAAGCGGAAGAATGTCTAAAGAAAATAGTTTTGACCACAATCATGAAGATATATGTTAGTGTTTCTTAGATCAGATTAGATAACAAATCATTCAATAGAAATGTAACACATAAGACAATGAACACAACAAGATACCCTGGGAAAACCCTCCTCTTGAGGGAGAAAAACCCAGCAAATGATTCTCTTATATATATGATAATATAGTGACAGAAATCTGCTTACAACACAGCCCAACAATGGCTAATGAATTCGCACTTTTCCTTAATACTTAGATGCAAATAAATCTGCTCTTCCTTGAACTTGGTCTGCTGCTACAGTAATGATGATCTACTGCTCAAGTATGAACTTCTTCTAAGACTGCGAATTTGATCTGCTGATAATAGGTGCGAACTGCTTGTAATAATCTAATTTGAATAACCAAACATGACCTTGTATATATATCTCCTAGGCGCCTCTTCATTTGGGTCGGCCTTTGTTAAATAATAATTAATTACAACTTAAGTCGGCCAACAATAAGTACATAATATAAATCAATATAAGGTTGGCCCATGTTGATATTCATTTTCAATATATTTGAAGTCGGCTCTTGCAATTTATATTTAATTAGACTTTCTTGGGAAGTGCAGACCGAAGCTGCAAATAACATCAACACTCCCTCTTAGCTAGGGATGAACTTCCATCTGCACAAGACACATCATATTAGAATGAAAACAAAATAGAATATCACCTCAACGTGATATTAACCATTATGGCTACTCTCATAGATGGTATAAACTCATCACGGATTCCCTCACGTGATGTTGTCATGGAGTCACACACATGACTTCCACCATAGCTTCTCCCAGAGGGTGGAAACAAGGGCTTTCACCTCAACTCTCTCTCATCAGAGAATTGCATTATCAAGGGCTTACACCTCAACTCTCTCTCATCAGAGAATTGCATTATCAAGGGCTTACACCTCAACTCTCTCTCAACAAAGAATTGCATTATCAAGGGCTTGCACCTCAACTCTCTCTCACCTCAACTCTCTCTCAGCAGAGAATTGCATTATCAAGGGCTTGAATCTCAACTCTCTCTCAACAGAGAATTGCATTATCAAGGGATTTCACCTCGAACTTCTCTCAAAGAAGAACTCATTAAACAAAGGAACACTGATACTGAGACTCCCTCTCGATCCTAGCTTCAGAGATTGTAAAGAAGACTTCTGGAGATGTACTCCCTCTACCCACCAACTCAGTCCCTCTAGTGTTTACTCCCTCTTGATCATTTCTTTGGTTGACATGACTTCTTCACAAGATGCCTCAAGCTTTTCATCACTAAGTAATCTCTTATCATCTTCTTCTCCCTAAACCTGTCCAGGAAGCATTTTAGATAGAGATTACTAACAGTCCATAATTATCCAAAGAAATATCAAGATTAGAATTGTACAAGTTATATCATGAATGAAATTTTTTCAAAGATCTTATGCTAGTGAACACAACACAATTCAAGAGAATCTACTATCTCTCTTAATTACAAGATTCAAGGAATAAATAAATGATATAACTCAGCAACCAAGGAATACTTATCTTTTTAACTATTCTGATAGGTCCAAATGCTGGACATAGTGTGATACGTTGTACTTGAGCTCAGATCAGTCCGTAGCCTTCATAGTTTGAATACAATGACGACCTGAAAGGTACATTGACTTCAAGAGATATCTCCAGCCATCAATGTAGTCCAATGATTGCAAGCTATGACTCCAAGCTTGATCATTTCTTCATTCAGTAAGACTTCGAGATTGCTTGATGCTCAAGTTATCTCAATGAAAAAACAATTCATGAACATTATTCAACCATGCAATACTTATTTCATGGATTTCAAAAAATCTCCTGAGTAATAGATAATTAATTCATTAATCATGACATGTCTTTTTTTTTTTTCAATTTCACAGAAGAGCTAATCTCAGCAAAACAAAAGACAAACTTCACAAATTGGCATGATCCTACTTGCAATGAATAAATCTAAAGAATCTTATTACAGTGATCACTATTTACTAGTCACACATAATCCTAAGTAAATAATGTCAAAATTGCATAACTCAACAAATTGAATTTTACCCTAGAATAGTAAATACAAAAAAAAAACAAAGAATACTTATCTCTTAAATATTCAGAAGAGTGGACACCGTATGATATGTTGTTCTTGCGCTTAGTACACAACCTTCACAGCTTGAACATAGGCCCATGACTAGAGTAGAAATTCACTAGAATCATTTTGGGGAGAGATCTCAATCACATCCACAAATGAAGCATGCTGATTAGGCCTGGTAGGACAATCCCTCGCATAGTGACCAAATTTGTCACATTTAAAGCATTGAACACGAGAGAGGTCCCACTTCTTCTTGAATGCAGGGGCACCATCTGACCCATTATCTCGATTCCTTTTAAAGAATCCTTTCTTCCAAACTTTTCCTTTCTTCGATGAATGAGAGGCGAGAACATGTAACTCTTCATTCTTTGAACTTTGACCAATGCCCCTTGCCGTTAGTCTCGACTCCTCTTGAATGCAGTCAATCCTCAATCGATCAAACTTGGGAAGTTCAGATCTTGCACTGATTCCTTGAATGAACACCTCCCATGAAAGCGGAAGACCATTGAGAGCAATCATGGTCAAATCCTTGTCATCAACAATATGACCAATGGTAGAGAGTTGATCTCTCAATTCGGAAATCTTCATGAAGTAGGTGATGACAAACTCTTCTTCCGCCATCTTAATGTGAAGTAGTTGTTGCTTCAAGGTTAGGGCACGACTGGTGTTGTTGATTTCGTACATCTCTTCCAATGTTTTGAACATCTCCCTTGCAGTATCCAACTTGAAGACAATTGGTACAATATGATCCTTGACGGAATCAACCAATACTTTCTTTGCCCTAGTGTCTTTCTTTCTCCATTGCAGCTTCTCTTCTTCCCCCTCAGGTTCGGGAACTTTTTTTTTCACAAACTCAGCCAAATCATTCTCTTCCAAAGTTAGCATGAACCTGAACCTCCATGATGTGTAGTTCGAGATCCCTTCGAGTCTATCCTCGATTTTCAGACCATTCACCATCTTGAGAAAATTAGAAGGTAGACTGAAAAAGAACAATGAGGGTTGCAAACTAACAGATCTGAATCTGATCACGATCTTTTTCACACCCGCTCTGATACCATGTTAGTGTTTCTTAGATCAGATTAGATAACAAATCATTCAATAGAAATGTAACACATAAGACAATGAACACAACAAGATACCCTGGGAAAACCCTCCTCTTGAGGGAGAAAAACCCAACAAATGATTCTCTTATATATATGATAATATAGTGACAGAAATCTGCTTACAACACAGCCCAACAATGGCTAATGAATTCGCACTTTTCCTTAATACTTAGATGCAAATAAATCTGCTCTTCCTTGAACTTGGTCTGCTGCTACAGTAATGATGATCTACTGCTCAAGTATGAACTTCTTCTAAGACTGCGAATTTGATCTGCTGATAATAGGTGCGAACTGCTTGTAATAATCTTATTTGAATAACCAAACATGACCTTGTATAAATATCTCCTAGGCGCCTCTTCATTTGGGTCGGCCTTTGTTAAATAATAATTAATTACAACTTAAGTCGGCCAACAATAAGTACATAATATAAATCAATATAAGGTCGGCCCATGTTGATATTCATTTTCAATATATTTGAAGTCGGCTCTTGCAATTTATATTTAATTCGACTTTCTTGGGAAGTGCAGACCGAAGCTGCAAATAACATCAACAATATATGGGTATAAAATTGATATCCAGACTGTGAATGATTGGCAAAGAAATAGTGTTAATAATTATGACAGAACTGGCAAAGCATTTTGTCAGAATATGACAATGAGAAAATTAGGTTTAGCGATCCTATTGTTTGTTTGATCTCAATGATTTGTTAGGCGTTAGCTGAGCAGTTTGACAAATTCCTGCAAGATAACATGATCCCACAATTATTACCATTAGGCAAGAATAAAATCTTGGAAGTTGATTGGGCTGCCTACGTTGCAAACAAGATGTGTTTGCGATTGATTTCTTTTAAAACTCATTGGGCCTTTTCATACCTTGAGTTATTAATGTACTTTATTTATTTGGAGCATGAACTTCAATGGTTAAAAATTAAAATATTACTTGGGAAAACAAGAATAGATACCCTGTGCAAAAATGGACAGCAATGACTACATGTGAAGAAGACTTTTGTTGACATTGATTGCTATCATGATATGACCATCTCTCCTTTCTATCACAGATTATGGGACCTTGCAATCCTACAAGGGTTTTGTTTGGATCCTACCAATCGTTGAGATCAACTGATATACATGATCCTGTAATTTCAGAACCCGAAATAAATTGGTTCTTTATTGAATCTTGCAACTATGTCAGGAATTATGGATTTGACAGAGAGACCTACAGGCTGTCTGTGTTTGATCCAGGCAGGCTATTTACTTTGAAGGTGCTGAGGCAATTATTACCCATGAATCTGGATTTGTTAGAAGAAGAAAGAAAAGATCACTTAAACTTGAAACAGAAAAGACAAAAACAATTAATAAATTCACCCAAATTTGCACAAATAGGGATAAATAAATGCAGACAGTTGGGATAGGAAGGGTTGCGTACTTGAAAAGGATTGAATTCAAGGGTTGCGCACTTGAAGTGGAGCATATAATGACCTCCAGGTAAGACTGTTGTGGAATTCAGAATAAAATTTTGTGCCAAACTTCAAGTCCACAACATGCTTCTCTGTGGCAGATTTTGTGCACTGTGTGCTACATTTTTTAGCATTTTTGACAGTTGACCAATCTTTAAGATGTGTTTAGCAGTTCTCACAATGGATATGTTGACTAGTTATTAAATCCTTTGCCAAGAATTTGAAGTTTCCAGGCTAAATGATATATTTACTATGGACCAATATAAAACAATGTTAGCTGTATCACATGTTGACCAATATTTGAACCAGACTGATTTGAAAACATGAGCAAGCAAATGCATGTTTTCAACATCCATTAAATAAAGCAATGATGTAAATGCTACTTCCAAGCACTACAATGACCAAAAGCTCCTCTAATGTAGTCAATGAAAAGAAAAAAGGACATCACAAAACCAAGAACCTTTCAAGCATGAACTGGGAAATTCCATTTAGAATAAATCATCCCGAACATGGGACACAACAAAGATAATTGTGCTTACCCTCCAAGCAAGCAACACCTCTCTTTCAGTGTCAAATGACATAACATCAACACCTACAATTGGAGAGCACGACTTTAAGGTCATGACATTTCGTACAAAAGGGTGATCTTCTCCTTGTAATGTTACTAAATTGGCAATCTGTTGAAAACAAGAGCATAAGTATGCAATGAATCATGAGATTAAAAGAAGAACAATTTAGAATGTAAATTAGCAGATAATTTGAAAGAGAGAAATGCCTAGATTGCTTAGACAAATAATTTAATGCAAGATTTCTAAGGCTTATATCCATGTAAATTAGGAAAACAATGAATTGTACCTGGATAACGGGATCATGGCTGGGCTCTGGAAAATGCCCTTTTCGGCCTGCGCACTCAATATCAAAACTAAGTATGCGAAATGGAGCCATTTTTGAGTATTCTCCAAGTGGGCTATGGCTAATTAATTTAGAGTAGCTTTAACAAGTAGTTGAGGATTGAAAAGATTCAAATCTCTAAGACATGATGCACTATCACAAATACAAAAAATCTAAAATATGATGAAAGGAATTTTCACATATCTGAAATACATACACATGAATCTAGACAACATTTAAAAGAAAGGAATAAGCATTTTGCTCATTTTGCTCTTTTCAAGGATACCAAATATCAACTTCTAGTTGACAATACGAAATATTCCTTGAAGTTTTTAGGTACGATCCAGAGGGGAGTTCAATCCAATTGCCACCAACAATATCACAATCAATCATAAAGCGAAGTGCAAAAAGAACATTGCTTTCATAGGTGGTGAAGCACCTTGAACCAAATCCCTCAACTGCAATTCCCCTTTCTAAAATACCTGCACAGAATAAAATAACAAGGACTAAACGATATTGAAAATTTGAAACAGATATCAAGTTTTGCATCCTCGCATAAACAGATGCTCCTTTGCCAAGAATTCTATTGCCATCTACATGCTTCAAAACATAACACAAAGACCATAAAGTGATTAATGTCTACTATTATTTTAAAGTAAAAGCAGATATATTCAACTAAAAGGTATTACAGATGTTTCCCATGTTGGTTCCCAATCCATAAAGAGTTTAAAGAAGCATGACCAAAGCCTTTGTATTTGTTTAAAAAAGCCATGCATTGCAGAGTCAGGAAAAAAGATTAGAATATTAAATGATATTCTCGCATAAATCCATTAATATTGTGTGATTGGAGTGATTGCATCTTCCACCATCAACAACAATATCTCAATATCAAAAGAAACTAAACTTCAAGAGAGCTTTATTCAAAATTTTAAAATGCCAATATTGTATTTCAAGCATTTTTCTAGACGAAGTAGAATAAAATCTTGATACCTTAAATGAAACTCTTCTCCGGAATCAAATCCAATATATAAAGATCAATTTTTGTTATATAGAAGAACTAAAATGTTGACTGTACATGCTCTGAACTCTAGCTTCTATCCATTTTGATTAAATATTGGTAGATTAGACATGCTGCTAAAAACAAACCTTTTAGACAGCAAGCATTTCCCAAGCACAGGAAAATCAGAAGACAACTGTTTCCAATAAATACAAATGCAAAACCCACTTCTATATATGCCACTTTTACATTATCTGATTAATATTATACAGAAAGATATATGCATGCCCTAAGATTCAAGTAAATGGAAGGGTCTATATATAGAAGATTCAACACTCATTAATATTATACAGAAAGATATATGCATGCCCTAAGATTCAAGTAAATGGAAGGGTCTATACATAGAAGATTCAACACTCATTAATATTATACAGAAAGATATATACATGACCTAAGATTCAAGTAAATGGAAGGGTCTATACATAGAAGATACAGCACTCAACGATTTCCTGGGCAAGCATTGAGGCATGCCATTCCTTGGGGATTGAGAACAATATCATTTAAGGGGGGAAGTAAGGAGAAAAAATCCCTCATTCATATTAATGGCATTTGCTAAGTTGTATTGTAGGGTATGTAAGTTAGGACCATGTTTTGTTACTCCTCGGACACTGGTTCAATTTTCAAGTAGTATTCACTCACATGTAAAAGTGTGGCTTAAAATTTTGTAAGGAAATTGATATTCTCTAAAGGTCACCCATCACAACTCTATTCTAGGCTAAGCATGATGAACTCCAAAGTTTTTCTTCGAGTTGAGGACAAAGCTCTTGAAAGGAGAGAGCATGTTCTGTACCTACTCATAGCATAGCATTACAAGCCTGGTATGTCCTATTTCATCCTTAGGCCCGTGGTCTTTATATTGGTTACAAGAATTTATGTTATGTTGGTGACAGTTAAGTTTAATATAACTTTTGGGTTCCCTTCCAAGTCTTTAGGATTTCCTTCCCCTTTGATTATAAATCACAAGAAGTCCCAATCTTTGCATCCTTCTTAATTTGAAATCAATCTAATGCAGAGAGCTTCCATTAGCATTCTTCGTATCTTACAATCAGTGCAAATCTACCTTGGGTGAGCAGGTGTCACCATTTTAATTATTTGAATTAATACTCTTATTTGCTCTTTGTTCTAATTGAAATGCAATAGATAGATTCCTAGCACTCAATGTACAATTGGAACACATAACATTCGCTGTGGAGGTTGAAGAAAACAATTGTCTATCTTTTTCCTTGACATATTTATCATGAGTTTAGTAGATTTCAGTATATCGCTTCAGGTTACAAGAAGAAGACATATACAGTTGTTATCTTAGAGCATATTCACAACACCATTGATCATAGAAAGCTGAAGTGATGAAAACATGTTCTACAAGAGCGTTAAGTATCTCTGACCCAAAGCACCTAGGAATGAAGAAAAAGATATCCATATACACTTGAAGAAAAACAGATACTGGAAGTGTATATGTTAATGATATTATGCAGCCACGTGATGAATACTCCAGGCACGATTTAATTAAAGAGATAAATTTAAATATAGCTTTAAGCTATTTCAATTTATATGTATCGATTTCCTTGAAGAGGCACTTCAATTATTGATGAGATAAACAAATATTAAAAGACAAAATAATTATTATTTATTATTTTTAAATAGCCGACCTTGTCTTGGAATTTGCGCCTCTCCAAAAGACGTCTTTCCATCAAAGCCGACCTCTCTTCATGAAAAGGTGCGATTCTCTTCAAAGGGCTATATATATGAGATACTTCATTTGTGTTGATCATCAAGTTAAGCAAATTCACTCAAGGAGAAGAAGTGCAATTTAAGGAGCAGATTGAGTTTTGTATCAGCAGATCGATTCAAGGAGAATCTTATTATTTGTATCATTGCATGTAGGAGATGTGCTGTTTATTGTATTATTGTGGTTTGTGCCCAAGTTGTAAGCAGATTGCTGCTCTTATTTATATCAATATATAGGAGAGATATTGGCTGGGTTTTTCTCCCTCGAGTTGGAGGGTTTTCCTAGGGTCTTGGCTGTGTTCTTGTGTCATTTTTGAATTAATTTTTGCATTCTAATCCGATCACATAAAACTAACAATATAGACTTGAAGAAAAACAGATACTGTAAGTGTATATTGTAAATAAGAAGGCAGAAGGCTTCCTAGGACCTTTCTTTCAAGGCTCTACAAAGAATAGCCTGGAGACTAGATTCAAAGAAAGAAGGGCAGTAGATCATTCTACAAACAAATTGAGCTTGAGAAAATTTCTTAGATGTGTGAAAAGCCATGGTGAGCAAAGGCTTAGAAAAGCTGTCTATGAGATACCTTGCTCTGGCAGTATTCAGTACATTGGTGAGATTAGTCATCATTTCAAACCAGGATCAAGAAACATGCATGTCTTATAATACAAAAAAGTAAAGCATTTGGTGTTAGACTAATACAAGCACAAGACAAATAATTCTATCCTCATCAATGTTAAAGATTTCTTTCCATGGAAGAATTGGAGAAGCCATCTAGCTCAAGAAAAGGCTTATAAACATGTATAGCAATGATCGTCTTAAACTCAACTATACCTGGAAGCTTCTTATCTGACTTAAGCAAAACTTAGTTAGACCAGTTTGAGCAGTGTTTGGTTTAGTAATTTTTCTAATTAGTACTCATTTATTTAACCATTTAATTTATTAGTTAAATTCAAATAAGTTATTAATTTAGTTAAACGAATTAATTAAGTAATACTTAGCGTTGCCCTTCCATTTTATCCTCTTATTTCTTTCCCTTCCCTTAACTCCCCCTAAATTAGCTGACTACATCCCATTTTTGTTGTGAACTGTAACATCTATTTATTAAGGTTGAACCTCTACTATTTCTCAAGCACATGTTTCATATCTTTTACCCTTCATGATGTGTCAATTAGCAAGAACTGAGAAATAAAATTCCACACAGTTATACCCAACAAACTCATACATTCTGAAAGATAACATTGAAAAACATAAGACTATTAAAACATACAGCTCACCTCTACAGCTAGCAACCATGGTAGGAAGTGCAACAACAATTTTCAGAAACAGTCGAGATTTCTGTTCTTGATAGTACATAATACTTCTTTTTTGAACCATTTCAATCCTCGTGATGAACTTACGGACCTTGCTGTTTCTGTTTGCTTCCCGCATCTTTGCCTGTGATTGAAAAATGTTTGCTGGTGAAATGAAACTACCTTAAAATAAACAGTCAATAAACATGATTTCATTGATGCACAAGTACTTTATATGAAATGAGCAGCTGAACAAAGTAATTAATGACATCAGAGTCACCAGTTTAAATGTTGCATTAAAAGTCAAAGAAAACTACAATATACTGTTTACCTCCAAAACCTGCTGAAATCTTGGTATGTCATCTGGACCCATCCCATCAAAGCAACTTATATAAAAGTATGGCTGAAAACCATGCACATTACAGCAGACACTATAACCTGAAATTACAAATTCAAATTATATAAAAATATGGCTGAAAACCATGCTCATGACAGAGACACCAAAACCTAAATTACAAATTATAGTGTAGGAAGCTAAAACAGCAACCACAAATTAGTGATAAAACCAAAGAGTGGTTGAATGAAACAACCTTCCTGTGTAACACCAAAAATCCTCAAAATTGCAGCTTGTCCAGTTGAGTGAGGCATAATCTCTTGGTGACTTTCACCTATAATATAATCAATATCCAACTGCTGGAACACTGCAAGATATATTGAACCATTTTTACATTAATTTGCGGCCTAGATATAGTGTTTAAATACTTCTACGGAAGTAAATATTGAACTAACAGTACAAAAATATTTTCTACTATCATCTAAACATAAATTGCATCTCAAGATGAGAAGGGAGTGGGCTGTTCAAGCACCCATAAAAAAAGAGGTAGCAGAGGTAGGCAAACTAACTAAGGAGAAAACAATGAGGAGGAGGAGCCCATTAAGGTGCCCCCATCACAAGTTAAAGGAGGTAAACATGGTAAGAAGTCTTTCTTAAGAGAATTGCTGCAAGCTCCAACTCTGATTAGCCTGACGAGGTAGAAGTAACCTGCAGACAGAGCTGCAGGGATGAAATCAGAGAACAGGATCTAAAACAATTGTAGGCAATCGGTTTGACTGCTGTTGAACTCATTTTGGATGCCTTACTTGGGCCGAACTCATTAGCCTGGGAAAGATCAAACAATAGAGGTGCAAGCTTGGAGACATGTAGAATTCATGCAGAGGCCAAATTGCTTATGTACAGCAAAGTAGAGAGATTGGTAGTCCATGTGCAAGCTAAGCCTCAGATCCTCACTCTGGATTTCATATTTTCATAAACTTTTGTGGGATCAAAAGCCTTTAATTAGTGAGGTGTGATCCAAAACTATTAAGATAATTCAGTTGATTGAGCAATCATTCAAACTATAAGTGGATGAGTTGGTAGAGTCAGACATAGGAGAGGCAACAACAAAAGAAGTCAGTTGCAGATAACGTGTTCAATCGTTGCTGAATTCATCATGATGGGACTGTGCACTAATGACAAATTCGACTGTGGTCAAACATGTCCCACACATGACAGAAAAGTAACTAAAGGGTCATTTGAAGACTTGAAAAGGTTTACCTCCATCTCTACACATGTAAGACATTCCATTGCCTCTTGTCAGCTCGTGTTCCTCCTCAAGCATAAATAGACCCCATTGGTTTGAGCTATGACAACTAAAGAGATGCATGAAGATCTATGTCAGATCTTGGAGAATTGTACTCACTTAAGCAATACGAGAGATAGGATTCCATTGAAATTACATAGCAATCATGCTATGTCTTAGGGTTATTAGCAACAAAACATAGAAATCGATTGCCATGTGTCTTGAGAGTGTGATCTTTGGAGTTCACTAAAATAGGAGCAAGTGAGAATCTGCAAGAGCAATGTTCTTGGTAGTCCTCATGAAGGGAGTAACCTTTACAATTGATATTAATAGTGGATTATTACTAGAGAGTTTTCACCCACATTGATCTTCTCCAAGGCAAATCTCCTGGGCCAGTTGTGCTTATGTTGTTTGTTTTGCAATCACTTGCATCGTTTGTTTGAGTAAGTAATGAGGGTATCTTTATTTCTCCATTAAAAGCTATATGATGTAATGGAAATTTGTAATAACCCCGCTCCGAAATAGGCGATTATATTCAAGTTTAAATTAAAGATTTAAACTTATCTATTTCACATAATTATTCGATATAAGCAAATTGAAGATAATCTGTACTCTATCCGATACATTCTAAATATTGGCACTTCTCTATGGAGGATATTCTAGGCAATTATATTGGTATTGATTAAATCCATATCTGGACTGGTGTGGCTATACGCAATCACTGAGTTGCATATCAAATGTTGGCACAATGGGTTAATATTACACCATAGACTAATCCTAGCATAGCGCTATCGAATCTTTTAATTGATGAAGCTGATTCTTATTTCTGACGCTAACAAGGATACTAATCGAGTTACCTGGAATCTGACGTGGCAAGTCAAAGGGAAGTCTTCAGCATTTCCTTAGTGGTATCAAATATAAGGGGACGCCATCATTGTAATTTCTGCCGCTTGATGATAGTTCAGATTATATTAATACTCTGTCGGATATCAATTGTGTTATCAACAAGATGCGATGGATATTGATATGAGCACCGCTGATGTTAAAGTCTTTATCAATCCAACTTCTATCGAAGGTGTCGCTCTTTGTATGGAGTTGAGTACTAGCAATTATGAAGGGAGTCGGTTTCTAGTAGTATTTCTTGATTTCCTTTGCCACTCTGGCGTCATTACCAGAACAGCGTCAGCTGTCAAGTATTATCTAGAGGAATGTTCAATAGTCAAAGACTTATTTCAGGACTCTCTTATGTTAGACGACCCACCATATATGTGCCAATCACATAGCATCTATAATGGGAGTCTCGACCAATTACAAGAGTAATAATTATTAAGTTACAAGGCAGCGATTATATGAGGAGGTGCCATTAGTTAAATAGAAGGAATACAAATGAGAAGACACAACTTCTCACATCAAAAGCTATATAAAAGAAATTAAAACTCAGCCTAGAAGATCATCAATGAAGTGCAGATTCATATATTTAAATGGAGCAGATTTAAATAGCTCTAAGGAGCCCGATCAGCATTCAATGGTTGCATAATTAAACTGCCATAAGTAGATACAGCACCAATGAAAGGGTCGCATATATATACAGACTAAAATCAGATACAGCCCCTAGATCAAATCGCGGGAATGGAAGGCTCCAATCAGAAATAGCAATTCATCAAAGGCATTGATGTATCGTACATACAATTGCATGAGTTGGAAGAGAAAAATCAGAAACAGCGAATTTATTACCTTGCCTATACTCCACTCTTGAACTACTTAGCAATTCATATTTCATTTCCAGATTCTTATTAAGGACATAGCATCATTATTCCTTCCTATTATTGATCCTTATCAATACATAAATATCAGATAAGCAAACTAATGTAGAATTCAAGGTAAATCTACAAGGGACATTACACACTCCCCGACATACCCATCATTATGCCTTTAAAAACTTTCATCATCAAGTATCAAACTTCTTCCTTCGCTGATATCACTCCCATCGCATCCCTAATCCCCGATCATTTCCACTAAAATGCATAAATCCTTTATTTTCTACCAAGTTGTCAAGCGTCCCCTTCCCAAAGTACCCCTTTCGTCTTTGCCTCGTCGTCCTGATCTTTGTTATCAAAAATTTGCCTAAGTGTTTTGATTTAGAGAGTCGGACCATCCCTAATCATGATGCCTCATTTGGTTCCTCCCTAAGTCTCAATCTCCAATTTGTTTTTATTAAGAATTTGTCGAAATCGAGGTTGCAAACTTCCCTTCTCTCATGTATCCCTTTGAGACCTTCCTCAATTCCAAGAAACACGACCGATCCCTTTCCTTTCCCTTTCGAAGCCAAATTTTTGCCCTTCCACTTCATCTTGGTACTTGTCATGAGGTACACTCCACTCGCAATCCCCAACATTCCAAAAATTTGAACTTCTTTTCGAGATTGCCCTTTCAACTTCTCCTATCCCACATACCTCTACAGTACAAGTTCCCCTACAACTCCCAAATCTTGACTCTCGACATCTTGACCAAGTGTAAGGTATCGATTCTTCTTGAACCCTGATAGTTCAAAATTCTTGTCAATTTTTCACTGCCTTTTCACCTATTTGCCAAAGCAACCCGAAAAGGCCATGTGCATTAAAAGAGGTCCAAGTACACCAAAAAAGTATTGGCAGTTCATAGGGACATCATTTCACCACATTAAGACTTTTCTACTCAATTTTGATGCAATTTCGAGACAATTTTCAATGGAGGAAACCAATAAGTGTTTAGGGTTTCCTCTAATGGTTGTTTTTGCCTTGCACCTACCTACAATCATTCAAACAACTATTTTTGTGCCATAAACTCATGGAGCAAATGAAAGTAAATGCCATAGCTATACCAAAATTAATACAAGTTGCTAAATCATTACAAGGATTGAATTTCCCCACCATTCTTAAGCGGAACTAATGGCATTAGCTTGAATTCGCCATTAATGCTCAACAAGGACCTTTGTAATCGCCCAACATGATTTGATCAACCACCATGATGAAGATTTTGTCTTGCAAGTGTGGATTTGTGTAAAATGGCACATCTAAGTTAATGCAACCACTAGGGTTTCGAAATTGATGCATTTGTACCATGTTCTAGACGATTTGTGGTGGATTTGCAAACCCATTTTGGCTTTGCACTCAAACCTCCCTACAATATCATACGAAGTGACAAGATCAAAATAATGAATATTTTCAGCCAATTTCAAGTCCCTATAAATCCCAACAACGCTTTGATGGTAGACAATAATGACAACGACAACGATGCTCTAAGCAACCCCTATAGTGCTCTTCTGCCATGTTTCCTCAATCCTTGACTTCTAAAGCCAAAAATCTATATGTATGCAAGTTTTCTTGTTTGTAAGGGTTGGTCATTTTTAGGATTTTCATTGTATTAGTGCAAGACCATATAAGGTTTTCAAATTCCAATAGTGTGTCTACCATTAAAGTTGCTCTCCATGTTGTAGAGAGATAGTGTAATGTTCCTTACCTGATCCTGGCTTGGGTAAAGGTTGGAATGTGGTCAAATGGCTCTTCTAAGATAGGGAAAGTGGATCTGATTTCCTCCAACCACAAAATGAGCCATATTCCACAAAAGGCACAAGTCAATTACCATTAATGATTAAGCAATCGTTCACATAAGTAAAACATGAAACATAGGAAAACATATGAAGGGTGGCAAAGGTGGATCCGCCCGTAGCCATAGCTCCTAGTACAGATGTTGTAATCTACAACCCTCCTTACTTGGCGACTTGTACTGCATACACTACCCCTAGGGTAGATCCGCCCGAAGCCCTTGGCCAATCTCGAGGGGTTGTAACCTACAACCTCCCACTCTAGGTGACTACTAACTGCATACTCCACCTATGACACTTCTTCGGAATACACACGACTCATTTGGGGGAAGCCAGCAGAGCTTATGTGTAGCCTAGGTCTATTACCCATCCATAGCCAAACCCTCATCCTAGGGTCCTAGGGGCTAACCTTTGGAGGGTCTCAAGACACCACACTTCTCAGGCACTTCCTCCCGAATGAGTTTACAGGCACTTAGCAGACAGATCAGAATTATAGCAAATAGAAATGCATGAGTAATGTAAACAACATCAGTGATCTAGCCATACTTGAAAAAGGTGTTTGTAATTAATCATATCAATTGTTTAACCCATGGATCAATTAATCATTTCATTATTTTGTAAGTGTATTTTTCCTTAAAGATCATAACCATAATTATAAGTAGATTTGTGGTTAATCTAATTAATTAAGTGAGCTTGATTTGTGAATGAATCTATAGTAAATTAAATTAGTTATCTGTAAGTATCTTTGGAGTAATCATATTAATTATCAACTTTGTATGTGACTTTGTAGTGAGTTCATTTCATTGCCTTAACCAGATAAATGAGAGCATTATTAATTTATTAATTAGCCCATTTAAATACCTTAACCATAATTTGTATATACCATGAAATTATCAATACCTTAAATGATTAAGTAAATTATTACTAAATTAATAGTGGTTGTCAACTAACTAATTCTACTTAGGTATTCAATTGTATTTGTTCTTATTTCAATTAACTGGTCACTTATTCATTTACAAACATTTTGGAATTAAACTGCATTGCCACATTTATCCTCATAATTAATCAGCCCTTAAAATCCTATACCCCTTCTTCCTAAGGGATTGGGTATTCTTTGCCTTTCATGATTTGGCATGTTTTTGTCCATACTTAACAATATATCAAAGATTTTAAATATTCAAAAAAATGGTAATCTGAGAGGGAGGTCGACCTGGGTTTCTCATCGCTGGGAGAAACCCAGTACGCCTCCTTATTGAATCAATATCCTCTATATGCATTTACTATTATATTGAATTGCTTATGGAAATGAAAACTCAATTCTTCGTGCTAAGTAACATGGTTACTTGGAGGCGGGGCCGAATTCTTTCTGTTGCATACTCTTTCTTACGCGTTTCCTTCTCCCCTCCCTCAACCACTTCAGTTTCCTCCTTATACTTGACTAGAGTGTCGCCTCCTACAGACATGTCTTTTGTGTCCAAGAGCGTCTATTGTGAAGTGTCTCAAAGAGACACATCCCTTGTGCTTAAACCAATCGGCTATCTTCTTGATTAATTGATTGTAGCTATTCAGCATCAGTTAGATTAACTCACTAGTTTATTATGCATTTCCCTTTAATAATAATAATATGCATCAATCCTTATAAGATATATAAAATGCTATAAAAAATGGGCCACGATCTTGGCTAAGTATTATTCAATTTGTAAAGAAAATCTTTAATTATATAGGGGACGTGACAAATAGCTATTATAACATATGCTTGTTACAATTGTCTCCTTGGTTGAGTATCAATGTTTTAGAAGGTTTTGAGGCATGACAAGCCCTCAACTTGTACACTTTCTTCTACCACATTTGTTGGTGTAGGGGTATTTGAAAATGTTGCAACATTTAATCAATGAAATATTTGTTATATGTGAATTTTTTACCTAGTATAGATGACCATTAATGGATTCAAAGAGGTATTATTAAGTAGAACTATTTATTTGTATAATATATCTATTGTTACTTGTTGATACATGTTTGAAATGGGTAAACTACTCGATTACCCGATAAGGCACAGACCATTGAATACAACAACCCTCCATAGTCATAAAAAAACAAAAAATATTTCACCAATTATATGATAATAAAAGTAGAAAAATTGTATGTTGTCCATGATTTAGTGAGATAATTGGCGATAAATGTTAAGTGAAATTTGAATCGTCATATGTTTAGTGAATCACACACAACATTGTATGCCTTGTTGTATGTAACATGCATTGAATAAAAATCAAATTTTATTAACTATAAACTGTTGTCATCTTACAACATATGATGCAAGGTATAGAATCAAATATAATAAGTTTGATGCAACTAGTGTTGTCTTAATTTAGTGTCAAATTTTAGGGGTTAAGGGCACAACTGGATATAGTTGTGTAACTCGCCAATCAATCATTCCAAAATTGATAATATTAACTTGTTTAAATGGCCTATAGGGACACCCCCTAGGTTTAAGTTGATCTCGAAGAGCAAGAGAGTTTACCCAATCGTATTTAGCCTTTAACCTTCATAATATGTATGAGCCTATCTTTACCTCCTTGATGACAAACCCCTAGCCTTGAAGGTGAAGAAAAGCTCTAGGATTTTGAACATGTTGTTTCGGGACCTAACAACTCTAACTCCCTAACTAGCTTGAGTTATAAGGTATTCATGATCTCTAATAGTCTAAAACTCACATTTTCTTTTGTTCAATCCCACCCACCCACCTCCACGTCTAGAAGATCGTTTATGACCAAATTTGATGCAAAAAACCTAAAAAAGGTTTTTCCCACTCAAAAAACAATGTTCATCATTTGGGCATAGAATTGCAAACAATTTCCAATGATAATGAAAAAACCACACAAGACGCAATTAATGAGCCAATATAGCCTTGCAACTACTAAATCAAATCAATAGCACCCAAAAACCATTGTCTATGCTAAAATGCACAAGATTCAAAGGAGGAAACAATGCAATGGCCATGCCCTAATTTATTTTGATGATTGAAGAGTGCTAAGCCCAAACATTCACACCATTTCTCAAGCCACTTTCCAACGAATTTTGTAGGCACTCTTCAACCTTGTATACACAAGTCTTGAAATCGTTAACGATCAATACAATGGCAAATCAAAAGGGGATCCTTTCTTCAGATTTGGAAATCTATTTTCAAGTCCCAAGAGAACGATTTCAATGCAAGAGCATGGAGGACAATGATGTCACAAGCATGGGTCCTCTATGCAAATAGAGGACAGTCACATCTTCTCTTTCATGGTTGTGTGCCCTAGTTGCAGATCTAAACATGGGTTCATGTTTTTCATTTAAGGGGTTGGTCTTTCCATAATTTAGGCAAACTCTAAATTGTGAAGACTCTTCCAAGCTATTGTTGTAGACCATTTGTATACCAATGTTCTATGAATGCAATAGTAATTCTATTTTTACTTGAAGTTTCAAAGACTTTGTAAGATTCATACAATAAATCAATATAAGACATCTTATATGCCATTTATGCATATTGTTTGTATAGTTGTTTGAATGTTTTTTAAGGATTCAAGGAATTCTTGAGTTCACATTTGTTGTTTTCCATATCAGTTCTAGTTTGCATCTAAGGGGTGTTGTAAAACTATCTTGCTTTGTGTAGTTAATGCCAAGGTAGGAAACCTTTCTAGGTTGATATGTGAAGCATTTGAAGGGTTTGTGGAATATTAAGTAAAGGTGTATCTTTGTTGTAGAAGGGCATTTGAGAGTATAAGCTCTACAAAATAAAGCCAAGTGCATTAGGCTCGTCTGAGTGTTGGTGTTTACTGAGTCATTTGAGTTTTATCTAGGCTTGACTATGTTATTGCAGGAATAGGCACCGATCTAATAATTGAAGGTTGGCTAAATCTAAGTCATAAATGAGAAAAATCCTTTATGAGAAAATCTTTTTTATTTTGATTTTTCTTCTTGTTCGTATCTGAACATTAAGGGTGCAAGGGATATGTAGAAATGTGCAATATTCAATACCCCTTGCCTTGTATGTATGAACAACTTATATGCTTATCACTATGTTAAATACTTGTGTTATATCTAAAACTGAGTGAATATTGATAGAGCTACCCCCTAGGTTTTGCAAAGCTTGAAGGGCAAAAGAGATTTAGCTATCTCTCATTCATTGGCCCATCCTCTCAATGAGTTTGATCATAGAGCTTCACAACCTCTTAAGAAACACTAAAAGAAGGTTGGCTAACCAATAATGTCCAATACCCAATGTTTTGCAACCACAAGCTACAACAACAATTCTATGTAATATTTTTTTAAACTAATGATCCTCAATCAACCTACCACAATTCTCAATTCAAGTCTTGGTTTCAATAAGAATGCCAATTGCTTCAGCCAAAGAGAATTATCAACAATGTGAAGGATACTACTATTTCAGGGACCATTGATTATCAAATTATTAGATATGCACTCTCTAACTAGGAAATTTCAATACTCTATTAAAATACATTTCATATGCTTGACACTAATGTTAGTTTTTCATAGATCAGATTGAACAATAAACAACACTTAATATAATTGCAACATATAAGACAATGAACACACAAAGATACCCTAGGAAAACCCTCCTCTTGAGGGAGAAAAACCCAACAAATATATCACGCTTATATATATAGAACAATGGCAGAAATCTGCTTACAACTCAGGCCCAGCAATGGCCAATAATGTATACAATAACAGTCGCACCTCTCCTAGATGCACAAGATACAAATGAACATTTTCTTCCTTGAAATCGGACTGCTGCTAAGAATGCGAATTCTGCTCTTGAAGAATAATGCGAACTTGCTTGAATATGGAATGTGTAACAATGACAAACTAACCTTGTATTTATACAACACAAGGCACCTCTTCACTTAGGTCGGCCTCTTTAGAGAACATAATAAAAGATAAAATACAACATGAGGTCGGCTCAAACAATAATAGGTAAATGTGAAACAAAAGAGTCGGCCCCTTATTCTTTTATGTTTATTGTTTGCTATAAATTAAATAGCCGAATGGTTATACATTTAATTTGCTTTCTTCTTAGAATTCGTGTGATGAAGTGCAGACCATAGCTGCTATAACATCAACACTCCCTCTCAGCTAGGGATGAACTTCCACCTGCACAAGACACATCATATCAGAATGAAAACAAAGAATATCACCTCATTGTGATATCAACCATTGTGGCTACCTCCACAGATGGTAAGAACAAATGCTCATCACTTAATGTGATGTTGTCACCTCAATGTGACTTTCACCATGGCTCTCCCAGAGGGTGATACACGAGCACAAATAAAATCATCACAGATTCCCTCACGTGATGTTGTCATGGAGTCACACACATGACATCCACCATGGCTCTCCCAGAGGGTGGAAACAAGGGCTTTCACCTCAAATCTCTCTCAATAGAGAATTGCATTATCAAGGGCTTGCACCTCAACTCTCTTTCAATAGAGAATTGCATTAACAAGGGCTTGCACCTCAACTCTCTCTCAAATAGAGAATTGCATTATCAAGGGCTTGCACCTCAACTCTCTCTCAAAATAGAGAATTGCATTAACACATAAGGATCACTGATACTGAGACTCTTTCTCAGTTAAGGCTGCATTCTCCACCATACCAAGTTTCTCTCGGAAGTACACAAACTTAATCCTGGCAAGAGGCTTGGTGAGAATGTCTGCCGTTTGCTCTTCAGTGCTGATATACCTCAACTGTATAGCTTTCCTTTGTACCATATCTCTAATATAGTGGTACTTGATCTCAACATGTTTTGTTCTGTCATGAAACACGGATTGACAGAAAGCTTTACACAGCTTTGATTATCACAGTGTATAATAGTAGGCTCCATTGATTGTCCAAACAATCCTGCAAGGAGCTTACGAAGCCACATTGCCTCACGAGCTACCACACAAGCTGCAATATATTCTGCCTCAGTTGTACTCAAGGCCACTGAAGACTGTTTCCTGCTACACCAAGAAATCATAACAGTCCCCAAACTGAAGCAACAACCAGAAGTACTCTTCCGATCTGAGACACATCCTGCCCAATCAGAATCAGTAAAACCATGCAGCTCTAAATCCACACCTGAAGAATATCTCAACCCATATCCAATTGTGCCACATAAATATCTCAGGATATGCTTAGCTGCTACAAGATGTATTTGCCTTGGTTCACACATAAACTGGCTAAGTGCACTCACTGCATAGCAGATGTCAGGTCTAGTGTTAACTAGATACATCAATGAACCAATCAACTGTCTATACATCGTAGAATCCACTGGTTCTGAACTAGCTGCAGCCTCTTTCAACTTATCTAGGTTAGTCTCCATGGGTGTAGACATAGGTTTGCAATCAATCATACCAAACCTTTTGAGAATGTCAACAGTATACTTGCCTTGACTTAGAATCATCTCATTTGGCTTTTGCCAAACTTCTAAGCCAAGAAAGTAATGCATGAGACCTAGATTCTTCATCTCAAACTCTGAGGCTAATTCCTTCTTGCATTTTAGAATTAGATGTTCCTCACCAGTGATAATCAAATCATCAACATATAAAATCAAAATCAATGCTTCACCATTTACCACTTTGAAGTAGAGGTTGGAATCTGCATCATTCTTTGAGAACCCCAGGCTTGAAAGATACTGATCAATCCTTTCATACCAAGCACAAGGGGCTTGCTTAAGACCATACAAGGCCTTCTTCAGCTTGCAAACATGAGACTCCTTCCCATATACTTCAAATCCTTCGGGTTGCTCAATATAAACCTCTTCTTCTATTACACCATTTAGAAAAGTTGTCTTTACATCCATTTGGTGAATCTTCCATCCTCTAGATGAAGCAATAGCAATGATGGTTCTGACAAATGTATATTGAGCCACAGGAGCAAAGGTTTCTTCATAGTCAACTCCCTCTTTTTGTGAAAACCCTCTAGCCACGAATCTTGCCTTGTGCTTCTCAATGCTCCCATCAGCTGCATGCTTGATCTTGAAGAGCCATTTAGAAGACACCACAGATTTGCCTTTGGGTCTAGGAACTATATCCCAAACATTGTTCTTAAGTATGGATTGATATTCCTCAGACATGGCATCTTTCCATACTTGTTGACTAGAAGCTTCTTCGACACTTGAAAGCTCTGATTCAATAATCTAACTCATCAAGGTAACATAACTAGAGAACTTGTGAGGTCTCTTGCTTTCTCTGAAAGCTCCTCTTGGGGCTGCAAAACTTTCTGCCTCTTGCATTGTCTTGCGAGCCCAAAGAAGTCTTTTCTTTCCAATCACAATATCTAGAGACCCATCAATAGGATCCAAGGGTTCAACTGGATCAACATCTTCTTTAGTTTCTGAAGCCTCCTTCAGGTTCTCTGGAATATTGTCAACTTCCATATCTTGAGAAGGTTCTTCTTCATCAATCTCCATAGGAGTGCCCTTAGACTTTCTGAAGGCAACATCTTCCTCAAATGTGACATCTCTGCTAATCTCAATAGAATTTTGTCCTAGTATGTATATCCTGTAAGCTTTTGATGTCTCACTGTATCCTACAAGAATTCCTTTCTTTCCAGAAGGTTCCAGCTTTGTTCTCTTTTCCTTTGGAATATGAATATAGACTGGACAGCCAAAGATCCTCAAATGACTAACTTCAGGTTTCACGCCTGAGAATGCTTCTTCAGGAGTTTTATTCTCTAAGATCCTGTGGGGACTCCTGTTTTGAACATAAACGGTTGTCCTTGATGCTTCAGCCCAAAGAGAGATTTGCAGGTCTTGATCATGGATCATAGCTTTCATTGCTTCCACAATAGACCTATTCTTTCTTTCAGCAATACCATTTTGTTGTGGATTATAGGGAACACTGAACTCCCTCTTAATCCCTGCTTCAATACAGAAATCTCAAAATGTGCCAGAGGTGTATTCTCCACCATTATCGGATCTCAATACCTTGATCCTTTTCCCAGACAGGTTTTCAACCTGTGCCTTGAATTCTCTGAATCTTTCTAATACTTCTTCAGATTCTTTAGATCTCAAAAAATAAATCCAAGTCTTTCTAGAGTAATCATCGATAAAAATAATATAATACAAGAAGCCACTAGATGATGCAATAGACATTGGACCACACAAATCAAAATGAATGAGATCAAGAATACATTTAGATCTACTTTTACGAGAATGAAACGTACCTTCTGTGTTCTTGCCTAGGGCGCATCCCTTGCATGTACCTTCGTGTTCTTGATTGAATTTTGGAAGACCAGTGACCATCTTCTCCATGATAGGTAGAGCATGAAAGTGAATGTGAACCAATCTTCGATGCCAAAGATCGCACATGCTGGAGCTGTCATGCACAAGCGCTTGAAGAGGACGAGTGCATAGCCTGTAAAGACATTCATGTCTGACTCCAATAACTTGAGCAGTTTTGAAGCTAGAGTTCTTTGCCCATATAAGAACTTTGCCTTTAGAGAAGGCAACTTGATAACCCTTGTCTTCGAGGACACTCCTTCGCAAAGTGGCCATACTTATCACAGCGGAAACACTGAATCTTAGACATGTCTCGTTTCCTTTTGAAGGTAGGAGCACCATCATTTCCATTTTCTCGATTCCTTTTGAAGAACCCTTTCTTAAAGCCTTTTCCTTTGTTCGATGAATGAGAGGCAAGAACTTGTATTTCTTCATTCTTTGAACTTTGACCAATTCCCCTTGCCGTTAGTCTCGACTCTTCTTGAATGCAGTCAATCATCAATCGATCAAACTTGGGAAGTTTAGATCTTGCACTGATTCCTTGAATGAACGCCTCCCA
Source organism: Sequoiadendron giganteum (assembly GCA_007115665.2). NCBI lineage: Eukaryota > Viridiplantae > Streptophyta > Pinopsida > Cupressales > Cupressaceae > Sequoiadendron > Sequoiadendron giganteum. The sequence goes on along the minus strand of CM021100.1, from coordinate 978,643,060 downwards.
TGAAAATGGAAGACCATTGAGAGCAAGCATAGTTAGGTCTTTGTCGTCAATCATGTGACCAATTGTGGAGAGCTGATCTCTTATCTCTGAAATCCTCATGAAGTATGTAATAACAGATTCTCCTTTCGACATTTTCACATGATGAAGTTGTTGCTTCAGTGCAAGAGCTCGACTAGTGTTGTTGATTTCGTACATCTCTTCCAAGGTTGCAAACATCTCTCTTGCTGTATCCAACTTGAAGACAATCGATACAACATGATCCTTGACGGAATCAACCAACACTTTCTTTGCCCTAGTGTCTTTCTTCCTCCACTGCAATTTCTCTTCTTCCTCCTCAGGTTCAGGAACTTTTGATTTCACAAACTCAGCCAAATCATTCTCTTCCAATGTGAGCATGATCTTGAACCTCCATGATGTGTAGTTCGAAATCCCTTCGAGTCTATCATCGATTTTCAGACCATTCACCATCTTGAATTTTTGAAATAGGAGATAGACTGAAAAAAATTTGAGTGCTGCAAACTTAAATCTGACCACGATCTTTTTCACACCCGCTCTGATACCATGTTAGTTTTTCATAGATCAGATTGAACAATAAACAACACTTAATATAATTGCAACATATAAGACAATGAACACACAAAGATACCCTAGGAAAACCCTCCTCTTGAGGGAGAAAAACCCAACAAATATATATCGCTTATATATATAGAACAATGGCAGAAATCTGCTTACAACTCAGGCCCAGCAATGGCCAATAATGTATACAATAACAGTCGCACCTCTCCTAGATGCACAAGATACAAATGAACATATTCTTCCTTGAAATCGGACTGCTGCTAAGAATGCGAATTCTGCTCTTGAAGAATAATGCGAACTTGCTTGAATATGGAATGTGTAACAATGACAAACTGACCTTGTATTTATACAACACAAGGCGCCTCTTCACTTAGGTCAGCCTCTTTAGAGAACATAATAAAAGATAAAATACAACATGAGGTCGGCTCAAACAATAATAGGTAAATGTGAAACAAAAGAGTCGGCCCTTTATTCTTTTATGTTTATTGTTTGCTATAAATTAAATAGCCGAATGGTTATACATTTAATTTGCTTTCTTCTTGGAATTCGTGAAATGAAGTGCAGACCATAGCTGCTATAACATCAACAACTAATGCATTTCTTATGATAGTGTATAGACCATTTTGAAGTGCTATTTATATAAACTTGAAATTCAAAGCCACTATAGTGGAAATAACTTTTCCCAATTTCAACATATTTGCAAATTAAATTTGCCACAAGTCTAAGAGAGAGGACCCTGTAGTTGTTCACCCTAACTTCGTGCTTCTAATTATCCTACGTGGAAATTTCAAACCACTCCCAATTTTTTACAGCAGCTTACTTGGCAAGTCCCCTACTTATAACTTTTATTTCAAGGCCACATCATCAAATATGATGCCACATCAGCATGCTTTTTGTCAAGATGTAGTTGACCAATACTTGTGCATTCACATCATGGGTAGTTGAGCGTTGATGTGGCATCACATGATTGGTTGCTTTTTAGATCAAAGGAATACATATTGTTTAATTATGGGTAGTCATGTCACAACTACTGGTCATTATATAAACAACTACTAACACAACTATTGGGCATTATATAAACAACTACTATCACAACTATTGAAAAATGCTCAACTACTGGGTCCTCTCCCATAGATGAAGTCAATTAAGATGATTACAAAGGCCAAAGGCATTCAATCAAACTTTCGTATCAATTGTGCTAACATTTAAACTACATAAGCACTGCATAATCTTGAGGTATTTATATAATATAATAAAGTTGCTATTTGAATATGAACAAAAACAAATATTTGACTATTCCAAGTGATAAACACATTCAACTTTAAATATAGATATGTATAAAGTTGAATAAGAAAGAAAGAACATTTGATTATTACAAGTGGCAAGCACATTCAATCTAATATACATAGATGCTAGTTATTAATATGGGTTAATATATATGCACATTGACGATGAAAGTAATACTTTTTTGTTAATTTGTGTGTATTTCAAATATCAGTTCAGCTCTAAACTTATGCCTTAAGGTTATATGATGTATATGATGAATGCGTTGTCAATGTTATAATATGAACATTTGAAATTTCCTCAGTTTTTAGTAGTCATCTCTTGTCATCCCCAAAAATATAGCCTCCCAAAAAAATCCATTCCAAAAATGCATCCCCCCTCCCTTGCCATCCCCATCCTAGAAACTTGGTGTAACATGCATAAACTTTTATTACTTCCTCACTAATAATGCAACCAAGATAAACAAACTCAATTTTTATAAATTGACACTGACTCCTTTGCAAATAGAGTTAATTTGCAATCTTCTATAATAGGCCCCAAATGAAGTAAATCATCTTCCATGAACTAGTCGTAAATTAGAATGTCATCAAAGAAAATAAGAAGAAATTTCTTTAGTTATTGTGGAAAAAAATCAATTTGTTATATCTTGAAAGGTTGTCAAAGGATTGGTGAACCTAGAAGGCATTATCGAAACCATTTGTCCATGGTGAATATGGAAGAGAATGTGAGCATGATACATATTTTGAAGAGATATTTCGGCATGTAATGAGGGAAAAACATGTAAAATTTGAACCCAAGGAATACTACTATCTCCAAAAAAAAATTGCTCTATAAGTTGTGGTAGCTTTGTGTGCCTAAAGATAAATGAGCTTGTAATGAGGGAAACAAATACTTCAAAAGTTGCCAGCCACCTTGGTGTGACAAAGCCTTGGGCACATTTGCAAAGGCATGTGTTTTGGCCAAACATGCAACAACTTACTAAGTGCATTACTAAGTGCATAAGAGTTTATGCATTGCATAGCACATGCAAGTCTAATTGAATCTAGTCCTAATGGATTAGGTTTTACTACCCTATAATAAAATCTAGAATCCCCCTTACAAGGAATCTTGTGAAGCATTTGGAATCTAGAAAACATGGATCTATTTTTGTTAGCAATTTCTCAATCATGGGCCGTTGGCAAAAAGTTAATATTTCCCTTGAGATGGAAGCTAGTGGAGGACAAATACTTCCATAGGGAAAGAAAAATCAATGTGCAGACATGAAAGCCTTCAAGAAAGAAGGCTTGCAAAAAGGATATTAGAGGAGGAATGTGGTTATAGAAAGTGGATTCATTAAAATGCTTGGCACCCATAAGGGTTAGACGAAAATTAGTCCTCTTCCACTATTTCGCCCTCCTTTCTATCCCATTGTACGTGGGAGAATTAGAATATCACCATAGCCTTCATGTGTATGTGTGTGTGTGATGAAAAAGAACGCCCAACCTCCAAAAGAGAAGATAGATGGTGGCTCTAGTGATAATGAAGAATCATTTCCTTATAATAGAGAAGATGGGAGGTGCTTGGCTACACTTCCTCTTAAGTATAAATTTATTATAAACAATACATCAAATTGAGAGCCTTGCTGTGAAAACCGGAAATGAAAATAATTTAAATACACATCTGCGAGCCTGAGATATATCTGCCTCTACCATAGTTTCTTACTGTACCATGTTTTGCATAACTACTAGCCATTAAGTAACAGCGACCCTGTGACATGTGAGGAAGGACCTAACTTGAGTTTGGGATCTAGTTTTGTAATGACTCTAATTATAACCCTTTTTAAGAGAATTAAACTTCCATTATCTAACTTTGTGAATTTTTAAGCTTTTTGGAGGAAATTGTGCAGTAATTTTTACATTAAAGCTTAAAGATTCACAGTTTCCTCCAAAAACTTAGAAATTCACTAAAAACATGTTGTTCAATAAGAGTTGATGTGGTAGACAGATGAATTTCCTAGCGTGTCTCGTAAATTGAATAGGAAGACCTTTTTTACACTTTTTAATTGTGCAACCGATTAATTTCCCCGGTGCTTAACTTTGGAAATATCAACAGGTGCTACTAATTGGAATGGTGGTAATTTCAGATAACAGCAGATTGGTCGACCTTGGCAAGCTAAAGGAAAGCAGCTGTTAGTGTCATTATTACCATAGAAGACGTGATTGGGGTAGGACGTCTTAGCATGTAATAGACCCTGAAAGCCCTTCCCCCAATGTCCTGCAGTGCAAGTGAACCCTAGGCTAGTCCAAATATAATGCGTCAAGCCATTAGTGGCACACTTCATGTAAAATTAATTAGATCATTCAGTAATCAACCTAACCAAAGTTGGACGCGACTAACTGCAAATCCCAAAATACCATATCGGGGAAGGATTGATTCAGAGTTGTAATTTCGTTTAGGATAGTGCTGTTATATGGACGAGACGGAATTTAAAAGTAAATTGAAGACTGGGGAGTGCAGAATTTTCTTTTTATGAGTAACTTACGAGTGAAAGTTCGAAAAAGGAGTGAGGCTTAATCATTCCCCACTCAGCCATAACCTTTGAAACGCTTCCTGGGATCCTAGCCAGAGCATGGCGATATGGCTGAGAAGAGGAAGGTTAGGAAGTGTAAAAATGATAAGAGGAAAAATATTGGAGCAAGCAATTTTGAAAGAAAAAAACAATAGGAGGGAGTCATCAAGGAAATGACTTAGGTAACTGCAAAATGGATACATCGAACTTGGCATCCTTGATCTAAGAAGAAACAGAACAAGTGTCTGTGCACCGATACCAGCAGGACATTACAGATCTTCCATCATTCAAGAATGAAACAAGGGATAACGAAAGAAAGATTGATTTTAATTATGTCCACAAGGACCAAGAGTATTACACTTGTGTGATACAAACAACGGCGAAAAACTAAGACAATGTTGTTTATTTGTTAAGGTCTAGGGCGAAAGAAAAAATATTAGGAGAATGTTGTGAAGTGTGAGGCTAAACAAAAAATACCTATACAGTTAGTTGTGGTGGCATAAGAGGAAGGCAGAGAGGGCCTGTTCCACTTGGAGAGGCGCGAGGCCACGCCCTCCACGCCACCTCCATTGCCCTGCAAAAGCTCCTCTTCTCTCAACAGTGTTTCTTCAAAGAACACGGCCTCCTCCTCCTCCTCCTCCTCCTCGTACGCATATTCGTCTTCTTCTGCCTGGAATCTCTTTGCACTTGGTGGCGCGGCCGGAGGAGCACCATGTCGCTTCTTATCCATGATGAAACCCTGTGTATTGCTCTTCTGATTAAAACCCTTACTAGCTCTCTCTACCCAAATGCAATTCAACTCTCTGCACTGGTAGCATGCTATTATTGTTCTATATGAAAGTTTCCCGCCACTTGACACATGCCGTTGGTCAGTCCTTTAAACCGTGCTCTCTCTTGTTATCAACCAAATCTTGTTTATGTGTCTACATCATTAAAGTTTTTTATTATCATTATATTGTGTAATGGTGAAATTCGCGTACCCCTATGCCTTTTTACTGCTGCGGCTATATAAATAGTTATTGTATCATATAATTAGATATAATGTTATTCAATAAATTTTTTTTTTTTAATTTTTTTAAATTAAATCTATAAAGATATTTCAATCATTATAAATAAAATACCAATAAAAACAGATCTAAAGTATTAAAAAATATTTATATATAATTTCTAATACTATAAAGTTCATTAAGAAACTAAACAAATATTTTTTTAATTTAAAATTCTCACAATAATCCAATTTCACAAAATAATCTAATAACATAAAAATATTTTCATAAAGAGTAATTCGTAGTAAACCTTTCTTTATAAAAGACTCACAGTCTAGAAGGTAAACCACTTGAAGCATTGAAATTGAAAAAAAATAATAATAATAATTAAAAAAACATCTCATTTGATATCAACGTAGGTAAGAAATTAGAGTCGGATTTAAGATTAGAATTAGTGTGAGTGAGGGTTAGAAATAGTATTAGTGAGATAATTAGTGTTAGTGTTACAATTAAAGTTAGGGATAGGCTTAGAATTAGTGTTAGTATTAATATTCGTGTTACTATTAGATTTTTATATACAATTAGTGCTAGTTATAGAGTTAGGTTTATGATCAGGGCTTGAGTTTTAAATGGACTTAGAATTAGGGTTAGCGTTAGGTTTAGATTAATGTTAGTGTTATAGTGAGGATTAGAATTAGAATTACAACTACTGTTAATATTATATAATTTTAATAAAGTTAACTTAATGTTATATATGCTAGAGTTAGAATTAGTGTTAGTGTTAGAATTAGTGTTAAAATTAGGATTAGTGTTGGTGTTGGAATTGTGATTAATATTAGTGTTATAATTAGTGTTGGAATTAGTATTAAAATTAGTGAGTGTTAGAATTAGAAGTAGAACAAGAGTTAGAGTTAAACATATTTAATAAAGTTAATTTAAGGTTATAATTGATATTGTTAAAATTAGTGTTACTCTTAGAATTAATAATGTTTCGAACTTAATTTACTATATAATTTACTTAAATCATATTACTAATTTTTTTGGAATAATTTACTATAATAAAATCTACTTTTAATTTATAATTTTATAATATAAAAATTTAATATTTATATAATATAATTATAATATTAAATATATATTATTTAATATAATTTTATAATTGACTATATTATATAGTTTAATGTTATTTTATAATTTTGTTTTATTTTATATAAATTTTGTTATTTTATTTTATTTTATTTATTTTACATATTTTATTTTATTTTTATATTATTTTTAATAATTTAAAATTAATTTATATAATTAAATACTTATAATATTCAATGTATTATCAAATAATATAATATAATAAATAATAAATAATATAAGATTATATTATAATAATTAGAGCCCCACTCGAGATGGGAAAATAGATGACGTCACTAAATTCATATCTCAAGCCCAATGTCAAAATAAAATATATATAATATAATACTTCTATAAATACATATTAGCATAATTACGTCAAGAGGCGTTATACAGTGAAAGCAACCTATGTCAAAAAAAACCTTTTGCATTTAAATTGACGTCCTTGCTAGTTGTCGTTAGTGTTGGTGGTTACATTTAAGGCGTGAGTAAGTGGAAGAGTGGTCTCCGATTAAAAAATTGCAAGATTTGAAGGATAAGAAGAATCAATGGATTGCATTTTACCCATTGTTTGATATAATGTTGTTATTAATGCTTTTCCACGTGCTTGGCATGCCTTGGCTTGAGGGTTAGTCTATTTACTCTTGTCTTAAAACGGCGAGCACGCTCTGCCATTTTCTCTCAGTATTTTTGGGTACTTAGTACAATAAAAGAGATAATTTTGGTAGCTTGCATCCTATCTTAAGCTTAATAACTAATTTCTATGTCATCTTGGATCTTGTCGGAAGCTTCGTTGTTACCGATTTTTCACCTTGAGTGGTTAGTAATCGATAATTTAATCTTCTTCAAGTTTTCATGCTTGTAAACCAAAATTCTCTTAGTAACTGATTCTTGAATCAGTTCCCTTACGGGAAAAAAATCACGAGAAGATTATAAAATCCCAACTACAATCTAAAGATGGGTTGCTTGGTTGGTTGGACAATCAAAAGTTGAGAAAGAAATCACTCACCATTTTTAGGTAGTTGAGAATCCTTAAAGGGAGACGTCAATATTCAGAGAAGGTAGAGATCTCAGACTAGCATATCACTAAAGAGCTCTTGGCCTTGGTAAGAATAATGGGGTTTTGCCCTTATTAAACATGTATTCTTGGAAATGGAATGCAGGTTCTGCATAGTACACCATCTTTGTAATTTTAAACACATTTTTAATAGAATCTCTTTCAACCACTCTTTACTAGTTTCTTGTTTCATTTTTACTTTTCGATTCTTTTGTGGAAGATTCCTTCAATTGCATTTACAGAAGTGGGATTCTAAATAGCGTGGTTCCCTATATTGTGTCTTTTTAGAGAGTAGACTCATGTCTTTAATCCTAGTCACGTCGAAAAGCTTCTCACCTTTTGTCTTTGATTCATCTATAGGCTTCAAAGCCTATATTTTGCATTAGTTGCTCCTTGTGCTTTGTTTATTTCTTTGGAAAAATATTTTTTTATTGGCTAAGAGGTGGTTGTAGTATGCCTTACGAATTTCTTTTAGCCAGTACATGTTAATTGAAAGAAGATTATGTGATACCATGTTCATCTATTACGAGCAAGTAGAACTAGGAAAATGGCATGATGCTAATTGCAATGCAAGAGACATAACAAAGGTGATTTTATATGTTGTTACTATTTCGTTTGAGTAGATTTCAAACTTTTAGATTTGACATATCATTTTTATTTAGTTCAAGACATCAACGAGTTGTTTTTTTATTCTTTTACTGTGAAGGGTATCTTCTTTTGACATATTTTCTACTAACATTATCCCCCCTTCAAAACTTTGTCTTGTCCTTAAGAGAACTCGATTATGTCAGAGGTTGATGGTGTTTTAAATGTGATCAATTCACATAACATTGGAAGATTGTGCCTTCAAGCGTGCGAAGTTGTATTGATTTTGATTGTAGCATTTTATTGATGTAATAGGGGCCAAGCTAGAAGACTCTAAGTTTACTTGGTTTCTTGAATTTTCTATCATAGAGTAACACCAAGTCATTTGTCTTAAGTGTGTTGAGTCTTAGATTCCTATCATGCTAAGATTACGTCTTTTTTTTGGTGTCTTGGTCTTGTTGATGTTAGCAGCATCGGGCCTCTACTTCCAACCACGATTTATCAAGCATAAATTAAATATAGCCTTATCAGTTATTTAATTTATTAGAGACGTCATTTGGTGAAGAGGTGCTTCACTTGAGACGAGAAATAATTATTAATTATATGAGGTCGACTTCCTTGAATCACCACCTCTTGTATAAGTCACGATTTTTCATGTAGGGTCGACCTTGCATTATGAAGGGGTGCGTCCTCTCCACCGAATTGTATATAAGAGAGATCATTTCCATTCATTTGATCATCAAGTTCATTCAAGATAATTCACATTCCTAGAAGAAGTTCACACCTGAGCAGTAGATCATCATCTTGTAACAGCAAATTGATTTCAAGGAGAAAACATATTTGTTTGTATCTTTGCATCTAAGAGAGGTGTTATTATTCATTGTATAAATTTGGCATTGTGTTGGGCCTGAGTTGTAAGCATATTTTTTCTCTTATTCCTTCAATATATAAGAGATATATTTGTTGGGTTTTTCTCCCTCAAGTAGGAGGGTTTTCCCAGGGTATCTTGTTGTGTTCATTGTCTTATGTGTTATATTTAAGCTTATCGAATTTTTTATCCTAAAACTAACATGGTATCAGAGAGAGTCTAAGAAAAGATCGTGATCAAACTTATATAAGTAGCATTATCCTTCTCCATTATTCTCATTTGTGTGTGTTTATCTTAACTACGAAAAAATGGTGAACGGCCTCAAGGTTGAAGATAGACTCAAAGGTGCCTCTAACTTCACCTCTTGGAAGTTTAGAGTTCTTATTGCACTGGAAGAAAATGAGATTCTAGAGCTTGTAGAAAGTGAAGCACTCGAGCCTTCTGATGAGATTGAGAAGTCACAATGGAGGAAGAAAGGCACAAAGGCCAAGAAGATATTGATTGATTCTGTGAAGGATCACCTTGTGCCTATTATCTCAAAGTTGCAGACAGCGAGAGAGATGTTCAAAATCTTGGAGGGATTGTATGAGATTAATAATACCAGATGAGCTCTTGCATTGAGGCAACAAATTCATCACATCAAGATGGTGAAAGGAGATTCGATCATCTCCTTCTTCATGAAGATCACTGAGTTGAGAGATCAGCTTTGTGTCATTGGTAATATGGTTGATGATAAAGATTTAGTCATGTTGGCTCTTAATGGTCTTCCTCAATCTTGGGAGCCATTTATCCAAAGTATTAGTGGAAGATCAAAGCTACCAAAGTTTGATCGTTTTAGGGTAGATTGTATTCAAGATGAATCAAGATTGGTAGCAAGAGGTAATAGATGGAGTTCTAATAATGAAGACAACCATGTTCTTGTTGCTCAAACATCGAAGAGGAAAGGAAGAGAAGGAAGGAAAGGAAATTTCAAGAGGAACAAAGATAGAAGATCAGATGGTGCTCCTCAATCTAAGAAGAAGAAGGATCTCTCCCATATACAGTACTTAAGATGTGACAAGTTTGGTCATTATGCAACAAGACCAAAATAGCATGCTACTACCGTGGATGTGGATGAGGTCTCTCCTCAGAAGGATTCAAGAGACAATTCAAGTGGATTTCTATTTATCTCAGCCCTATCAAGCAATGTTCCAACCAATAGCAGCACATGGTTGATTGATAGTGGTGCCTCTTGACACATCACTGGATTTAGAGAACATCTTTCATATTTGGTAGAGAGAGATACCAACATTCAAGTCATTATTGGAGATGATGCATGTTATTCAGTGAAAGTTGTTGGAACCTCCTCTCTTCACCTAGATTCTGGCATCTCTCCTCATTTGAGCGATGTGTTGTTCATTCCAGGTATCAAGAGGAACCTTCTATCAATTTCAGCCTTGGAGGACAAAGGATATCAAGTTGCATTTTTTGAAGGAAAAGTTCTTCCTTGGGCAAAGAACTCTAGCATCAAGACAGCTTGGGTGATTGGTGTTCGACATGAGATTCTTTATAGACTTTCCATTCTTCCAATGTAGGCATTGTTGCATGATTCCACCAACCCTAGTGAGCTTTGGCATAGAAGACTTGCTCACCTCCATTTCAGAGCTCTTCCATTCATGGAGAAGATGGTCACTGGTCTCCCAAAACTCAGTAAAGTGCATGAAGGTACTAGTCGAGGATGCGCATTGGACTAAGGAATCTAATGAAGTACTTGAGAAGTTCAAAGAGTTTAAGGCTCAAGTAGAGAATCTATCTGGGAAGAGGATCAAATTTTTGAGATCTGACAATGGAGGAGAATACACTTCTAGAGTCTTCTGTAATTTTTGCATCAAGGCAGGGATTAAGAGGGAGTTTTGTGTCCCTTACAATCCTCAATAGAACGGTGTTGCAGAAAGGAAGAATAGATCCATTGTTGAAGCAGCCAAAGCCATGGTCCATGATCAAGACTTGCAAACCTTCCTTTGGGTAGGAGCATCTAGAACCACAGTGTATGTTCAGAATCGGTGCCCTCATCGCATTTTGGAAAATATGACTCTTGAAGAAGCCTTCACAGGAATAAAGCCTGAGATTAGTCACTTGATAATCTTTGGTTGTCCTGTGTAAATTCATGTGCCTAACGATAAGAGGACTAAGTTAGAACCTTCAGGCAAGAAAGGAATATTTGTGGGTTACAGTGAATCCTCAAAAGCTTTTAGGATTTACATTCCATGACAGAAACTGATCGAGATTAGCAGGGATGCCACTTTTGAAGAAGATCTTGCATTCAAAAGATCTAAAGGTTCATACATGGAGATAGATAATGAAGACTGGGAGACTCCTCAGGACATGGATGTTGATCATACTCCTGAGATTCAGAGGGAGTCTACTGAACCAGAAGAGGATGTTGATCCAGTTGAGCCTTTGGAACCAACTGATGGGCCAAGAGATATTGCTATAGGTCAAAAGAGACCTCTATGGGCTAGGAAAACAATGCAGGAAGTAGAAAAGTTTGGAGCTCCTAGAGGCACATTCAGAGAAAGCAAAAGACCACAACAGTTTCCAAGCTATGTTACATTAATGAGTCATATCATTGAATCTAAGCCTTCTAGTGTTGAGGAAGCAGCATGTCAGCAAGTATGGAAAGATGCCATGGCTAAAGAATATCAATCTATCATCAAGAATGATGTTTGGGATGTTGTACCTATACCAAAAGGGAAATCTGTTGTTTCCTCTAAATGGCTTTTCAAGATCAAGCATGCGGTTGTTGGAAGCATTGAGAAGTACAAAGCTAGATTTGTGGCTAGAGGTTTCTCTCAAAAAGAGGGAATAGATTATGAAGAAACTTTTGCTCCGGTTTCTCATTATACATCCATCATAACCATTATTGCTATTGCAGCAACTAAGGGATGGAAGCTACATCAGATGGACGTGAAGAAAACATTCCTTAATGGTGTGATTGAAAAAGAGATATACATTGAGCAACCTGATGGCTTTGAGATTCATGGGAAGGAGTCTCATGTCTGTAGATTGAAGAAGGCTTTGTATGTCCTTAAGCAAGCTCCTCGTGCTTGGTATAAGAGGATTGATCAATATCTGATGAGCTTGGGCTTCTCCAAGAATGATGTTGATTCAAACCTGTACTTCAAGGTAGTTAATGGTGAGGCATTAATCTTGGTTCTTTATGTTGATGATCTATTTCTTATTGGAGAATAACATCTCATTATCAAATGCAAGAAGGATTTAGCTTCTAAATTTGAGATGAAGGATCTTAGATGCATGCATTACTTCCTAGGATTAGAAGTATGGCAGAGGCCTAATGAGATCATTCTAATTCGAGGGAAGTATACTATAGACATCTTGAAGAGATTTGGTATGATGGATTGCAAATCCATGTCTACACCGATGGAAACCAATTTGAAGAAGTTGAGTGAGTCTGCAACTAGTTCAGATTTGGTGGATCCCACTATGTATAGGCAATTGATTGGATCATTGATGTATCTAGTCAATACTAGACCAGATATTTTCTATGTAGTGAGTGCACTTAGTCAATTCATGTGTGAACCAAGGAGAATACATCTAGTTGTAGCTAAGCATATCTTGAGATACTTACGTGGCACAGTTGGATATGGCTTAAGATATACTTCTAGTGTAGATCTTTAGTTGCAAGGATATTCTAATTTTGATTGGGCAGGGAGTGTAGCTGACCGGAAGAGCATCTCTGATTGTTGCTTTAATTTTGGATTTGCTATGATTTCCTAGTGTAGCAGGAAGCAGTCTTCAGTGGCACTAAGCACCGTAGAGGTAGAGTATATTGCAGCTTGTGTGGCAGCTTGAGAAGTAGTGTGGCTTCAAAAGCTCCTTGCAAGATTGTTTGGACAATCATTGGAGCCAACTATCATCCATTGTGATAACCAAAGTCGTGTGAAGCTTTTTGTCAATCCAGTGTTTTATGATAGAACAAAACATGTTGAGATCAAATACCATTATATCAGAGATATGTTATTGAGGAAAGCTATCCAATTGAGATACATTTGTACTGATGAGAAGATGACTGATATTCTCACCAAGCCTCTCTCCAGAGTGAAGTTTGTGTACTTTTGAGACAAGCTTGGAGTTGTGGAGAAAGAAGCCCTAGTTGAGAAGGAGTCTCAACATCAGTGATCTTTTGTGATTTGCTTTAATGCATCTTTCTTTGTGATAGAGAAATTTGAGGTGTAAGCCCTTGTTAATGCATCTTTCTCTGTGAGAGAAATTTGAGGTGAAAGCCCTTGGTTCCACCCTCTGGGAGTAGCCATGGTGGATGTCATGTTGAGAAACTCCATGACAACATCACGTTGAGAGACTCCATGATGATTTCTTTGTACTTGTGTTTATCCACCCTTTAGGAGTAGCCATGGTATACGTCATGTTGAGATGATGACATCACGTTGAGTGACTCCATGATGGGCACTAGTGCACATGTTCTTTCCATACATGGGAGTAGCCATGATGGACGATATCATGTTGAGTGACTCTGTGATGTCTTCTCTTCTCATATATGGGTGTAGCCATTGTGGGTGCCATGTTGAGAGATTCCATGATCTTGTGTATCAGGAAGTATTCCTCCCTAGCTGAGAGGGAGTGTTGATGTTAGCAACATCAGGCCTCTACTTCTAGCCATGATTTATCAAGCATAAATTAAATATAGCCTTATCAGCTATTTAATTTATTAGAGATGTCATTTGGTGAAGAGGTGCTTCACATGAGACAAGAAATAATATTTAATAATTATTAATTATATGAAGTCAACTTCCTTGAATCGCCACCTCTTGTATAAGTCACGTTTTTTCATGTATGGCCGACCTTGCATTATGAAGGGGTGCGTTCTCTCCACCAAATTGTATATAAGAGAGATCATTTCCATTCATTTGATCATCAAGTTCATTCAAGATAATTCACATTCCTAGAAGAATTTTGCACCTGAGCATGAGATCATCATCTTGTAATAGCAAATTGATTTCAAGGAGAAAACATATATGTTTATATCTTTCCACCTAGGAGAGGTGCTATTATTCATTGTATAAATTCGGCATTGTGTTGGGCCTGAGTCATAAGCAAATGTCTGCTCTTATTCCTTCAATATATAAGAGATATATTTGTTGGGTTTTTCTCCCTCGAGTAGGAGGGTTTTCCCAGGGTATCTTGTTGTGTTCATTGTCTTATGTGTTATATTTCTGCTTATTGAATTTCATTTTGGAGTTGTACTCACTAATAAATTTATCTTTGTTCAAGGGGAAGAATTTTATTTTGTATTCGTAATAATTTGAAGTAGTAAAACACCTAATGTCGTCGATCTTCCTTTCTAAACATGGGATCTTACGGTAATGTTTGTAGCTTAATTAAGTCTTTTTGTTAAAAAATACAAACAATTTCTCTTCTTGAAATCCTAAGTGTTCAAACATGTATAATGTGACATGTTTGGATTATATTAGTATTTGTCAGTATATGCATGTATAACCTGTGTATGTATTCAAAATGTCGTAAAATTTAAAATAAATCAATTTCCTTTTTATGTGTAAGGGACAATTCTATACAAGCTTAAAGTGTTATGTTATCATTTATGATATCAAATGCATTTAACTCTAGCTACATATTTTACTACGATTTCACTACATTCTTAGAATTATCTGACAATGCCAATGTAAATAACCATAAAATGCTTCCAATGGCTTGCTTGTGTAGACCTCATGGTATGTTGTTTTGGTGAGTCGACCACTTGTAGCCTTTGTGTTTTTTTATTTGCATGCATGATTTGACTTACATAGAATTCTATTGTGTTATGATAGTAGCGAATAGATAGGTGAGGAGGGGACGATATCTATGATCGGGGAAAGTTAGTGTATTCGTTGCTATTCTAAAGTCCATCTTTCACTCGTTAGGGATATATTCAGAAAGGTCTGGAGTCTTGATATTTTACTTATATGGTGGGAATTTGTTCAAAAAGTTCTTGAATCTTGATGTTTTAGTTATTGCCAAAGTTGTGACGTGGAGTTAGAACTTGGTATTTGGTAGTTATAACGATTTATTGAATCATTCTCCTTAATTAATAATAATATTTTTTTTATAATTTACGTGGGATAAGCTTTTGGAATTCTATCTTGTGGCCAACTAATTTTGGAATTCTATCTGTTTACAAATCTATATAGAAATCATTTTTTGCGCTCTTTGGGTTGGCATTGAACAGTGAGGCTCTAAGTATAGGTATTTATTCTCAAATCCATATCAAAAAATTAGATGTATCTTAAACAATTTTGTTGAATTTTGTTATGCTTGGACTATGAACCTCGATTGAGAGGTAAAATAGAATAGAATAGTTGATTAGAAGTTAAATAGATGGTTTGGATAGTGCATTTTTATTAATTGGTTCATATTTTTCCTACTCACATAAAACAATGTATGTTAAATGGCCAAATGCTAGAATTTAGAAGAATTTAATTTTGAAAGTACATCCCACCTTTCCCTAGACATAAATAATTAGATGCCACTTATACATATTTCAAATAAAGTATTGATCACTTAGCACTATTTCATTAGCGCACAATTGAACATTTTAAGTTTGGCCAAAGGAAGTTAGGATTTCATTTACTCATTTGCATGAAAAGAAACTCAAACAAACGTAAATGTAATATTGTATGATTTATGACAAAAGACTCTGTAGGCTAAATTTTATTTAGTTTGCAAAATAATAAATATATTTTCAATTTTTAAGGGATTGTTATATGTAATATTATAAATATATATCATGATATATTGAAGGAAATGTATTGAATATTTGATTTTAGGTTGTATTTAATGAATTTAGAATGATCATTCAACAACTGTAATATTATTGGTCTTTCAATAATAATAAAAATGTTAATATTTATAAGGTTGCTTGAATATAATATAATCTAAGAAATAATAATCTTTAATAAATATAGTTTAAGAAACTTAAACATAAGATTGTATGATTTACGGTAAAAGATTCATAGATCAAATTTTATTTAGCTATGGTGTCGATCAGGACATCGAAAGATCTCAATATGGAAAGGACATTGAAATGTCAAAATATAGTAAGAAAGAAATTTTATTACCATTTACATTTTCAAACTGTTACATAAATTATGTATTACTCAAACAAACCACTACATAATTTATTTGCTAAGCATTTGTACGCAGCACAATGCATGATTTAAACCTACGAGTTCTCTACAACCTTCGACATTTTTTCATAGAGCTTTCTCATTTACAAAGGGGAATTAGCATGGCTTTCAGTTAAGACTTTCTATTTCTAAGTCAGTCAATTGCTTCAACTGTTCTGAAAGTAATACAAATAAACTTTCCTTTCATTTGGTTATTGAACTTTTAATTGGATGTCTTTTTTTTAGGTGATGGAGTATCCCTTGCAATTACTGAAATCCTATCTTGAAAAATGTTAATGTTGTAAATAAACAAGAAAGGAGCCAACATTTGACATCTCCATTATCAATATTGTCTTCGTAACCACCATTCTGGTAGGTGGCGGTTACGAAGACAATACTGATAAAGGAGATGTGCAATGAAAGGGAAAGCCAAAGCTATCATTTTAGATGTATCGACCGTTCATCATCAAAGTGGGCGGATCTATGTCATGCCTTATCTGCCACTAGGAGGCAGTGTTGGCACCTCGATTCCCTTGACCTATCATATGCCCACGTAAGTAATCTTTTTCATTTCACATTTTCTCTTTCTTCACTTTAAATTCATCTATAGAGCAATATTTGTGATTAAGACTACCTTGCCCTATCCGATGGTGGCACCTTGAGTGCATGTTAAATGAAATGAAGTTGTGCTAGAGTGTCAACCAAGGAGAGTCACTGCAGCGATCACATGAAGCATGGCCAAACTGTAAATCTTCACACTCAGGCTTTTGTTGTTAGGAGAGAGAGAATGATGGGAGAATTTTTTAGCTAGGAGAGTTTAGATTGTTAACAAAAATGTAAATGATACATATTGTTTCTTCTTATTGTTAGTTGTGTATCAAATCTAACTATATATAGGACTTTCTCAAAACATTATTCATCTTTCTTTGGCTTCTTTCATCATTCTACACTATTTGATTCAAATATGAAAAGGCACTTCTCACTTGACATAGACAAATATCTTGATCATGTTAATTTCTTTCATCATTATTAAGACCAAATGATCACGTTAATTGTCTACACGCATTGAATTGCAGAGGATTTTTGTGACTTGTAATACTAATGTGAAACCTTTTATGCCAGACATGGTACAAACTAAACAAACTGCTCATAATTCTATAACAGGGAATGCCCGCTATTTACAATGTAAGAAGGAGCGAGAAGCATTAACCAAGTTCGTAGAGGGGAAGAATGTTGAGGGTGAAGGCTAGTTGAAGGAGAATGAGACCTTTGCCCATGCTATGGAAAGGATTCGTGAAGTGAAGGAAAAAATAAAGTGGTCCGAGAAAGCGTGTGCTAGCATCCAAGCTGACTTGGATAGGAAACTACCTCAAACTCGTCATATACCTAGTGAAGGTAGGAGTAATATTCCAATAAAGAGACAAAATAATGACAAGGAGCACCTTTGTGCGCAATCTCTTCCTAAAATAATTGTAATAAGTTCTGACAAGTTTGAGGATTATACACCTTTGACACCCTAAATAAAGTTGTTAAATAAAACCCTTATGTAAATGTTGCCAATAAATAAAATATTTTATGTAAAGGTTGTTGATAAATAAAGTACTTATGTGTAACTGTAACTCCAGGTAGAAGAGACCTTTAAAATATGTGTATGCACAATAGTCCTCATAAATGAATTATGGTGAACAATCCAATCACACATATTATGACATTATATTTGCATGATCATGTGATAGAAATATACATTCTAAAAAAAGAAAGAAAGCAATTACATTATGTTATATTAGTATCAATATGATTGTGAAAGTGGACCGCTGTTATCATGTAGTCCTCATAAACAAAATTTGAATTCCCGTTAAATACTTGTACCAACCTTATAAAAATTTCCACGATGATGAAATATTGCATAAGTATTTGGATTGTCATAAAATACTTGTATCATTGACGAGCGTTGTTATGTGTTGTAGGAATTTGGACCACTCCTATCATCTAGAGCTTCAGACGAGCAACTTTATTTGTTAAGAGACCTTTGTTTCCAGGTATGCAATTACACTCCATGTACTCTCGTGACACTAAAGTTGACTTTATGTTAAATATTGCTAGCAAGATTTTTGAGATTGCCATTCTACTCAAAATTTCAATCATTATTATTTATCTTACACAACTTTGTGAATATTAGTACCACTACTATCATATCTATCTATAACTCACCAACCTCCTACATTAAAAGAAATTTGATACCAAGAACTTGCTTACACTTCTCCTTGTAGTCTTGTCAGCTTTGACAAGTCAATTGAAAATCATACAAAAATTTGCTACTTGTTACTTATTTATGAGTTTGATTTATTGTTTAGATAATGGCTAACCAAAATGAATCTACTTCCACCCAACCATCAATCCAACAACTAGAAGCCCTTGAGGAGTCAACGAATTCAAACACACATATGCCAACTCTGATTGACAAGTTGTACTCATCAATTAAAGCCCATTCAAAACAAATCATTAGAGAACTCCATGATGTTGTACTGCTTGCACGTGTAGTAGAACATCAAGAGATTAATGGCATGGAAGACATTGCTCACAAATTGCATGCAACATGCAAGAAAGTTGCAAGATTCTCTGGTTTTTTAAGAGAACTTTATTATGACGAGAAATACAAAAAACTAAGAGCTACAAAAAAACTATTGAAGAATTTATTTTTTACTTGTATGATAATTAGGTAGACACATATGAACCATATAAAGGGTTGTTTCATCGTTGGTTGACTCTTATGAACAATTTTTTTATGTAGAATTTCATGTCTATTTTGTAAAAAAAATGTTCATACGTGTTGTATGTAGGTGGCAACCATGGTTGGCTTAGTCTTACAAACAATATGTTCATATAGACTTGCATGTCTACTTTTGAAAAAGATTGTTCATATATTTTGGATGTACATGGCCTAATTGATATATAAATAGTCAAAATTGTTCTATTTCAAATGTATTGTACCTATGTCTACTGAATTGAATAGTTCAACGTATGTCTAAAATTGTGTTCAACAACAAAGTCAAATAACCATTACATCCACGAATGTGCATCTAATATATCCAACAAATCATATACTTTAATTAGTTTGATAACTTGAATTTAATTAGTTAATTTCAAATTTTTGGATAAAAAAGGGAATAGAATTTAATTAGTTTGATAACTTGAAATTTCTTCAACTAATTATAATTCAATTGTACTTATTTGATAGTCATGTAAATTTATATTCTATTTAGAATCTCTCTTTTGCAATAGTCTTTGATATTACATGAAATTGATTTAAAATAAAAGTAGCTTTACCATTCAACAACATCAATTTTACAAATCCAACTTCAATTATTTTCTAGATATGGTGTGACCGAGATTGAATTTTGAATCAAAGGAGCAAAAAAGGCAATATCAAAGAGAATATAGAAGACGACGACATGAACAAATGACACATGTTCAAAGGGAAGAACTGAGAAAAAGACACAATGAAGTTGAAAGACAAAGATATGATACATGAAGGACATAAGTAACAGTACAAGATGAGATAAATTTAGGTGTACAAGGAAAATACAAAACCCAAATGGAATGCTTGACAATGATTTCAAAATATTTCAAATACAATTTCCAAATCAATTAAATAACTTCAGAACACCAAACATGTGTTATATTTGTCAAGAATGTTACCTAGGAATGAAAGTATCTCACACCTCTTAAGGTTTTGTCTGTAATAGATGTCTTCAAGAGAGAGGGAATAATATATTTTCAACTTTAAATAATATGGATCCTGGGCCACAACCAAAAGAGCTTGTGAAATTGACTCGAGTAGAAGAAATGTTGATTGCATGTGTTAGCCCAATATTACAAGTTACCCATGTAGTAGGTGGTCAATATAAATATAGAGGACACATAATAATTTTTCCACAAAATGTGGAATATGTTTCAAAATTTTTGCTACATTCGATAAGAGAGTTGTCAATCATCATTGTTCAAAGAAGGGATCAATATGACACAAATTATAACTTCACAATCAATAGGGATCGTGTGTATAGGGCATTAAAATACAAAGTAGGCCATGACAAGTTTTATTCAGATTTTAGAATCAATGAAAATGCTCTTAATGATCTCATAGGAAATTCTAATGAAAGTATTTTCAACAAAATAAAAACAATGCATATGGAATTTGATTCTAATTCAAATGAAATTATATTTGTGGGTCCAATCATGGAGATGGATAAAGGAAATATGATTGAGCACACTTTATCAATGGCTTCTTTGCCACCTAATGCTCAAAGAGAAATGGAATTGATTCAGGCATGGGTTAATAAACCCGATGCAAATTCAACAACATTGATTGATTGGCAAGAAATTGGTTCATCTCCTATCAATGAATATGTCACTTCAGGATTACTTGATATGGCATTCCCAACATTGTTCCTTGATGGTACATGTGATTGGTTAGGACCATGAATGAGGAGAGTGCATCTACATGAATTATGACATTTCTAAAAATAGTCATAAATGCTCATACAGCTCGAATAAGGAAGAATTGAGTAATGATTTATGAAACTCATTTGGAAGAACAATGGCTACAATTCTTTAAAAGAATTAGTTTTCAAGAACTTGGTGATAGTTGTGTTGTAAGATTATAAATATGCTATCTGAGGATATTTAAAGGGTCCAAATTTTTTGATCCCATACACTTTGATGTAAGAGGGAGATGAAGAAGTTCTTCATCTTTGTGCATATGAATTCGAGTGTAATACTTAGTATTTGTGAATGAGTCTTTGAGATTTTATAGATGATAGAATGCTACTTCTCTTTGTGGATGTTGTATTCACTTGTGTTACATTCATCTTTCTTTGGAAAGGGGTTAAATTGAGGTTTGTCTAATCTGTTCACTTGTTGTTGATATCTCAATCTTTGAGTTGCAGTGTTGGTGGCATTTTTTTCTTAAGTTTCAGTTGATTTTTTGGCGTCAAGGTTATGAGAAAGTGCTAGTTTTCCTTTACTACTTTCTGGTTAAAAGTATACCCACCTTTTAAATTCAAAAATTCAAAAAATTATATCTTACGAGGGAGTTCCACCTCAATTAAATTTAGAGGAAGGTTACCCATGAAATAGTGATCTTTCCAATTGTTTGTTACTGATTTGTCTTTATTTTGGACAATATGGAGTCATACTAAGTTAATCTTTGAAAATACCAATTTGTCAACCAATAATAAGGTTTACCTTCTATAATGGAGCGAATTTGCACCCCTAGGTGAATTCCCCATTTACATCACCCCTACCCTAGAAAATAAAAATCCAATTATGTAATTCCACATTTGCCACCTTTTTCCATCCACTTGGTAGCTCATTTTTGTATTGGTGGAGGAATTCTTGTCAAGGATGTGCACGGGGGCCACGCAGATGCCCGCATTCTGTGCTATCGTCCTGACAAGATTCTTGCCTTTGGAATTTGTAGAGGCATTACGTTTCTCCATTAGCGATGAAATGTAATGTATTTGCCTCCCTTGACCGCCAAGAAATAGGTCTTTTTCCTCCTTTTTCAAGTTTAAATGATCTATCTCTCCATTCTTTGATTCCTTCTTGAATCCCTTCACTCTCTTGGCTTCATTCATACACTTTCAAGCTTCTACATCACTCATTTGTGGCTGCAAGCTATTGGTTATTGGCTCCTACACTCTATTTGTTGTGACAACATTGTTGTTGAAGGACTTGCAAGCTCTCTCCTCCCGCTACTTTCCTTGAGCGCTCGTAGTTGGGGAGGTGTTCTCATGTGGAGTTACTTAAAGATGCGATTCATGGGTAGAAAGGTTCGATCTCTTACCCTCTTTATCAATTCAAGCATAGCTTGGATATAACATTCTTCTTATTGAATTTCAGTTATGTATTTCCTAGCATTCAATTGTGGTATGAAAATATCTAGCATTTAGATAGTTAGTAGGTTTTCTTGTGTTTTAATTTGCTTCCTGGACCTTCTATCCTTATGAATGCTAGCGCTCCCCTGAGATGTTAGTGTTTCATGCTAGAGTCCGTCATCAGTGTTGTTGTCCTTAAACAATAAGTTGTCTGGGCTATAAGTTGAACCTTGGAATTGACTCTTTTGACCTAATAAGAATTTGGTTTTGTCAGAAAGAAAATGACAGGCCATATTGAAGAGCACAAAAGATTTACTGAGAGGAGGGGGGTGAATCAGTAAATCAATAAAATCTTTTACTTTTCAACTTTTCAACAATCTTAAAATTTTATCAAGATCAACTTCTGATATGAAACAATGAAAACAAGTTGATACCACTTTATTGAATTGATTAAATGATTTTTATAAATGAAAGTAGGCACTAACCTACTTGATTTAAATGAGATTTTTTTGTAGGCTACAACCTACAAGGAGCACCAACCCCTTATAATTTTAGTAGGCACCAACCTACAAGAAGAATTAACCCCTAATGCAAGGCACCAACCTTGACTTGATGGATGAAAGAGAATTGCCTTCAATCAGATTTGCACTCTCCCAATCCTCCAATCTG
The DNA here is from genome assembly GCA_007115665.2 of Sequoiadendron giganteum. Classification (NCBI taxonomy): domain Eukaryota; kingdom Viridiplantae; phylum Streptophyta; class Pinopsida; order Cupressales; family Cupressaceae; genus Sequoiadendron; species Sequoiadendron giganteum. The sequence continues at coordinate 978,620,308 of CM021100.1, read as the reverse complement.
CTTTTGTGATGAATGATCTCACCCTAAGCCCACACAAGAAGATGGGATCTTTTGATATGAGGAGGTTTCAACTCTACAACCACTCAACATCTTTTATTTGGATATCACATATGTATGTTGCTCAAGAGTTACACACTTCTGAAAAATCACATTTGTTCTTGTACCTTTTGAAAATCTGCCCCTTTATAAACTAAATCAAATTTGTTTTACTCTGTCTTTAGGTAGATTATTTGATTTGATTTTCTATCTATTACTTCATCAATGTTAATTGAATGTGTGAAAGAATAACACATCTCTCTTATCAAACAAATCACACCAATTCAACCTTCAAGCAAAAAAATACATCACTTGAGAAATTACTTCAAACTTCTTAGTGAGACAATGTGTCTTTTGGATAGATCACGTCTTTGTCAAAAACAAACCGACATAACTCTTCATAATCATTTTTCAATCTCTCAAAGTAAAAGATGTTTTAGTTAGATAAAGGAATCTCTTCATATGTTTAATTAATTAAATTTGTTTGCATTTCTCAGGATGAGACACATCCTTTTGTGAAGTTGCTTCAACACGTCTTTGTCTTTTAATGATAAATTGCTTCTTCTTAGAAGTGTGTCTTTTCAAACAAAGGTTTGAAACTATCAAGTGAACAAAAATATGTCCTTTCAAGTGAATCGATGTATGACACTATAGGAGAATACGTCTCCTTTTTTTTGGATAAACTTGATACATGACTCTTTAAGAGAGTCGTTTCACTTTTCAGCAAACATGTCTTTGTTTATTTCACCTCTTCTTAACAAACATTATTTAAAATTTGTAATCTAAAAATTAATAAATCGGAACATGATGATCTGAATATCCAAAAATATGAGTGAGGATATTGCTTTGTCAACAAATCTAAACATCATCACTAGCATCATCAATGGCAGTATTTTAAATATTATTCTTTGCCATGACATCAATGACAATAACTTCAACAATCTCCCCCTTTGTCATTGATGACAACCTCTTCAATGGAATCCTTGTTTTTCGATGCTCATGTGCTCCCCCTGTCTTCAATTTTTGCCCCTTTGACATCAATGGCAAGGGGTCTTCAACAATGCCTTACATTTCACTCCATGGAGGTACAAGATACTGTGTATAGCTCCCCTTGAATTTACGCTTCCACCAATTAATTTGATGGATGTTGGACAACTCCCAATTCTTCCCTTAGATACTCAAATTTATCCCTTGGTAATGGTTTGGTGAATATATTAACAATTTGTTCTTTTGAAGCAATGTATTCCAAACACACTTGTCCTTCTGCCACTTGTTCTCTCAAAAAGTGATACTTGATAGGTATATGCTTGGTTCTTGAATGCATCATTGGATTTTTGGAGATGTTGATTGCACTAGTGTTATCACAATAGATAGTGCAAGGATGATTGTATTCCACCTTGATGTCTTTTAAAGTTTGCCTCATCCACAAAATTTGAGTGCAACATGTTGTTGTTGCTGCTATATATTTAGCTTTTGTTGTAGATAGAGAGATTGATTCTTGCTTTTTTCTCATCCAAGATACTAAGTTCCCTCCAAGAAAGAAGGCTCCTCCACTTGTACTTTTTCTATCATCCACACTGCCTGCCCAATCAGCTTTTGTGAATGCTTCAAGAGTGAAATCTTTGTTGCCAGGGTACCATAGACCATATTCCATAGTGCCTTTTAAACATTTCAATATTCATTTTACTGCATGAACATGTGTTTCTTTTGGTGTTGCTTGAAATCTTGCCACCACTCCAACAACTTGCATTATGTCTGGTCGTGTAGCAGTTAGGTACAATAAACTCCCAATCATTGATCTATAAAGTGTTTGATTCACTTCTTGGGATTCATGTTCTTTGCTTAACTTGCAACCTGTAACCATAAGAGTACTCACAAGATTGCAATCTTCCATCCTAAACTTCTTTAACATTTTCTTCACATATTTGGCTTGGGAGATGAAAATTCCTTTGCTAGATGGTGAAATTTGTAGCCCAAGGAAGAAAGATAGTTCTCCCAACATTGAAATCTCAAACTCCTTTTGCATACATGAGGAAAATTCTTTGCACATTTTATCCTTGTCTCCACCAAAAATGATGTCATCTACATACACCACCACAATCAATAAGTGTCCATCCTCTTCTTTGATGTATAGATTGTTGTCTACATTTCCTCTTTTGAATCCTTTCTCTTTGAGATACTTGTCAAGTCTAGAATACCAAGCTCTTGGGGCTTGTTTGAGTCCATAGAGAGCTTTCTTCAATTTGCACCCATAATCCTTGTCTTTTGATAGTAGGAAACCTTTAGGTTGTTCAATATAAACCTCCTCTTCTAGATCTCCATTTAGAAAAGCAGATTTGGCATCCATTTGATACACCTTAAATTTCTTGTGACTTGCATAGGCTAGAAACATTCTAATTGCTTCAATCCTTGCAACCGGTGCAAACATTTCTTCAAAGTCCACTCCTTCAACTTAAGCATAGCCTTTGCACACTAATCTTTCTTTGTTCCTTGTGACTTGACCATCTTCATTTAGCTTGTTTCTAAGAACCCATTTTGTGCCAATTACATTTTTATCTTTTGGTCTTGGGACAAGTTCCCAAGTTTCATTTTTCTCTATTTGATCCAATTCTTCATTCATTACTCCAATCCAACATTTATCTTTGCTTGATTATTCAAAGGTTTTGGGCTCAACTTGGGATAGAAGTGCTACATGAAAATATTCATTATAATTTATCATTTTTCTTGTAGATCTACATCTATGTTGAAGGATCAAATCTTCAGGATGATTCTTTTGCACAAACTTGGAAGGTGTCTTTGGTGTTTTCATGGGAGTCTTTTGTGGAGATTCTTCTTCCTTTGTCTCTTCCTCCTCTTCATCCTCTTTGGAGTTCTCATCTACTTTGTCTTCATCACTCATGGTTTGAACATAATGAGATTTTTTTAACTTCTTTGAATTGCTTTCCTTCATCAACTCTTACATTGGCACTTTCAACAATTTTGTGAGTTCTTTTGTTGTAGCATTAGTATGCCTTACACCTTGATGAGTAACTAAGAAATATTTCCTCATCTGCTCTTGCATCAAATTTACTCAAGTCTTCTTCATCTCTTCTAATGTAGCAAGTGCTTCCAAAGATCTTGAAATATTTGACAGTTGTTGGTCTCCCTTTCCAAAGTTCATAGGGTGTCTTATCATTGTTCACACTAATTTGTGCACAATTCAAGATGTAAATTGTTTTATGAATTGCTTCCTTCCAAAAGGCATCTGCTATCTTTGTTTCATTTAGCATTGCTCTTTCCATTTCTTTAACCGTTCTATTCTTTCTTTCTACAACCCCATTTTGTTGAGGGGTTCTTGTTGAAGAAAGTTGTCTCTTAATTCCATGTTCTATGCAAAAAAAATCAAATTCATTTGATGTGAATTCACCTCCTCAATTTGATCTAAGACACTTTATCTTTGTAATTGCTTTATTTTCCACCAACTCTTTAAAAGCTTTGAATTTCTCAAAGGCTTCATATTTTTCTTTTAAGAAGGTAACCCAAGTCATTCTTGAGAAGTCATCAATCAACAACATAAAGTATCTCTCTCCATTCATACTTTTGGGTTTGGTTGGCCCACAAAGATCGGTGTGTATGAGTTCCAATGGCTTTGATGAAGAGTGCTCCTTAGACTTGAAACTTGACCTTGTTTGCTTTCCAAGTTGACACTCCTTACAAATGATGTTGGAAGGCTTTGTTATTCTTGGCATATCTCTCACAACATTTGATTTACTAACTTTGACAATGTTATCAAAGTTGAGGTGGCCTAGTCTTTTGTGCCACAACCAACATTCATCCTCTTGTACCAGGTTGCAAATTTCACAACTTATCTATTTTAGAACATATGTATTGTGCTTTCTATCAGCTTGTGCAATTAGTTTTCCATCTTTCTTGATTTCACATTTGTTAGCATGGAATATAACATTATGCCCTTGATCGCCAAGTTGGCTAACACTTAGTAGATTTTCTTTTAAGCCTTTAACATATAATACATTTTCTATTTTTGTTCTACCATTATCTAGGCTAAGTGTTCCTTTTCCTTTTATTTCTTTTCTTGAGTTATCACCAAATCTTACAGTTCCTTCATCAATTGGTTCAAGGGAGAGAAATTTGTTCTTATCACCTGCCATGTGCTTTGAGCACCCACTATCAATGTACATCCTATCCTTCTTACTTTCAACGTGTAAGGTTGTTTGAATGAACATGGATTTCTCCTTCTTCCTCCACACTTTGATAGGCATTTCTTTCTTTTTAACAGATTTATCTTCTTTCTTGTCTTGTTTTGGAGAATCATTAAAAATTGTCCTACAAGCTTGTGCCTTGTGCCCAAAGTTATTACAATTGTAGCATAAGCTATTAAATTCCATTAAGGGTGTGAAAGGATTATAGTCTCTACTAATGTAGCTAGGAATATTTTTTGCTTTATTCTTACAATTTAAGGCCTTGTGGCCGAACTTGTTACATAGAAAATAGTAGCCATTAAAAGCATAAAAGTGCCTAGTATTTAATCTTCTTTTAGGATCAGCACTTATCCAATCTCCTTCGACTTACTTTGAGAAGGTATTTGTTTCTTCTTTGGAGTTACTAACCTTCTTGGACTGTCTTTCAAAACTGCCCCATGTTTTGTTTTGAAAGGGTTTTTGAGCCTTCATGAGCTCATTCAACTTGATGGAGTCTTCATCAACCTTTGTGTGTTGTTCCTTTGTCTCTTCCAATTCCATATTTAGCATTTCTATTTCTTGCTCCAACTTGTCACATTCCATCTCTTTTGAAATGATTTTGATCTTCATGTCTTCTTTATTTCTTTAAACTTCCACAATTAGAGCCCTCAAGTCTTCAATAGTTTTGCTTGATTCCTCCAAGTCTTTTGTCATTTCTTTGATCTTCATTTTGTGTTTGGAAGCTTTCTTATTTAATTCTTCATTTTTCTTGTATGCATAGTGAAGTTCTTCCTCAAGATCCACGTCCTCTTCTTCATTGCAATCCTGATCAACTTCCTCTTCTTCATCACATTCTTGATCAACATCTTGTTCTTCATGTTTAGCCATGAACAATATTTCTTCTTCATCATTGCTTGAGCAATCTTCACTTTGTTCTTCATAGGTGTTGTTATCCCTTTTTGAATAGAAACTCTTGTGTTTTTGAGATTCCTTCTTTGAGTTGTATTCAGGTGCTACCACAATAGTGGTTTACACTTTCTGGGAGATCCTATTTTTTGTTGAAATTACATATTTTTAAAAAATATAATGATTGAAGCCCTAAAAAGTTCCATTTAAAAGATTCCAATTGAAGAGGGTTTGATCAAACCACTTTAGACTAAGCCCTCTTGGATAGAATCTCGCTAGTTTTAAACCATACCTATAACGAAGTCTCCTTTACACCTATCAAAATGTTGATAAAAACCCACTTTTGATTTACCTTTTGGGGGATCAAATGAATTCATTTAAAATTTATTTTTTGTATGTAGTCCTTATTATAAGCTTCCAAAAAAGTATAATTTCAATTAAAATAAAATTTTATTATTATATTTATTTTTTGTTTCTTGTGAATGTAGGTTTTTCATTGAAAATCAAGATCTTCATTATGCACATATGGAAAAATAGAATATTATCAAATAATAAAAATAAAAATATATTTAGACTGGATATTGATGTCTTTGCTCCATTAAAAAAATAAAAAATTGAATTTTGATACATACAGAAAAAGTTATGTTGTATACAGTCTGCCTATGTCTACATTGTAATTGGTTTGACTTCGAAACTTGATTAAGGAAAAAATATTTAATAAAACACTATGAAACCAAATGAATTGGTTAGATATTGTAGTTACAAATCTAAATTTGAAAAAAATAGAATTTTATCCTTCATACAAAAAAGGTTATGTTGTATACGGTGATCATCACTCCTTAAAAATGTTGTTTACTGATAAAAACTAGGTTTTGAAGGGGATGAAAAAAAAATTGGAATCTAATTCCATAAATTTTGAAAAAAATATATTTAGAATCTATAGACAAAACTTCACAAATCACTAGTTTGTATCATCTTCAAATTCCTCATGGTTTAGCTGCTATAGGAGGCCAAAAGTGAAGATTTAGTTAAAAAAATCAATTTAGTGTCTAGTTTGCTCAAAAATTGTAAACCAATATTGGGGATCAACCATTTGAAATCTTTCTTTCCCTTTTTCTTTTTGTTGACCTATTTTTATTCTTCACTGGAGTTGTTATCATCTTGAGGACATTTTGAGGCATAATGTCCAATCTTCCCACAATTGAAGCATTTAAAGGAAAATTTTCCTTTATATTTTCCTTTTCCTTTCTTAAGATTTCTCATGAAGTAGGCTTCTGCTTCATCACTTGATTTGTCGCTTTGTTCTTCATGCTTGTTTTTTCCCTTTTTGGATGCTTTGAATGAGACCTCCTTCTGTGGTGATCTTCCTTCAATCCTCATCTCATAGGCAACAAGGATCCCATGTAGTTCATCTTTTGATAGTTGATCCAAGTTTTTTAATTCTTTCAATGCTACAACTTTGGCCTCAAACTTTGTAGATAGAGATCTTAGAATCTTATCAACAATAAAATCATCAACAATATCTTCACCAAGTTCTCTCATAATGTTCACTATTTCATCAAAACGAAGAAAGTATGATGCTATGTCTTCATCTTCATTAATCTTAAGAGTCTCCATCTTCCTTCGATTAGTTTGCATCTTTGCCTTCTTTACTTTGGCATCTCCTTCATAGATGTTTTGAAGCTTAACCCATATCTCTTTTGTTGATTTGCAACACATGACCTTTGTAAATTCAGAATCTGTTAGGTTGCAAAGAAGAGCATGCTTAGCTTTGACATTGTTCTCACTTCTCTTTTTCTCGACTTGATCCGTTGGAGATGTATACCCATCAATAACAGATTGCCACACATCAAATCCAAGTGCATTCAATTATGCTTCCATCTTGATACTCCAAAATGCATAATTAGTCCCATCAAAGATGGGTGCTTTCACTGTGTTGTTATGATCTGCCATAAGTGCTCTTAAGGATCTCCTTCAAGCGGTTAGGCTTTCAAGAAAAACCTTTCTTTGATACCAATTGAAGAGCACAAAATATTTACTTGAGAGGGGGGGTGAATCAATAAATCAATACAATATTTTACTTTTCAACTTTTCAACAGTCTTAAACTTTTACCAAGATCAACTTCTGATGTGAAACAATGAAAACAAGTTGATACCACTTTATTGAATTGATTAAATGATTTTTACAAATGGAAGTAGGCACCAACCTACTTGATTTAAATGAGATGTTTTTGTAGGCTACAATCTGCAAGGAGCACCAACCGCTTATAATTTTAGTAGGCACCAACCTACAAGGATAATTAACCCCTAATGCAAGGCACCAACCTTGACTTGATGGATGAAAGTGAATTGCCTTCAATCAGATCTGCACTCTCCCAATCCTCCAATCTGCTTTTGTGATGAATGATCTCACCCTAAGCCCACACAAGAAGATGGGATCTTCTGAAATGAACAAATTTCAACTCTACAACCACTCAACAACTTTGATTTGGATATCACATATGTATGTTGCTCAAGAGTTGCACACTTCTGAAAAATCACATATGTTCTTGTACCTTTTGAAAATCTACCCCTTCATAAGCTAAATCAAATTTGTTTTACTCTGTCTTTATGTAGATTATTTGATTTGATTTTCTATCTATTACTTCATCAATGTTAATTGAATGTGTGTAAGAATAACAAATCTCTCTTATCAAACAAATCACACCAATTCAACCTTCAAGAGAAAGAATACATCACTTGAGAAATTACTTCGAACTTCTTAGTGAGACAACGTGTCTTTTGGATAGACCATGTCTTTGTCAAAAACAAATCAACATAACTCTTCATAATCGGTTTTCAATCTCTCCAAGTAAAGGACGTTTTAGTTAGGTAAAGGAATCTCTTCATACGTTTAATTAATTAAATCTGTTCGCATTTCTCAGGATGAGACACATCCTTTTGTGAAGTCGCTTCAACACGTCTTTGTCTTTTAATGATAAACCACTTCTTCTTAGAAGCACGTCTTTTCAAACAGAAGTTCAAAACTATCAAGTGAACAAAAATAAATCCTTTCAAGTGAATCAATGCATGACACTACAGGAGAAGACGTCTCTTTTTTTGGATAAACTTGATACGTGACTCTTCAAGAGAGTCATTTCACTTTTTAGCAAACACGTCTTTGTTTATTTCACCTCTTCTTAACAAACATTACTTAAAATTTGTAATCTGAAAATTAATTAATTAGAACATGAGTGATAATATTGCTTTGTCAACAAATCTAAACATCATCACCGACATCATCAATGGCAGTATTTTGAATATTATTCTTTTCCATGGCATCAATGACAATAACTTCAACACATCTGCCATTCCTTTGTATCCTTAGTGCCTTACCCCTTTCCAATTTTCTTAGTACACTTGAGGTAGTTTAGGGCAGCCCGTTGCTTAGGACTCTCATGTGATCTATAGTCCCAGAGTAGCTGGTCCCCCTTCTTTACATTTTGGTGAACCTGGCGTGAACCTCTCGAATCCGTTTCCTAGTTTCAAGACTTCTTCTCTTGTGTTTGAGTTGTGTTACATACTTGTGTATTGTAAAGCTTTATGATCTTTACAACTTAGTCTACAACCTTCAGGCATGTTTTCAGAAGCGCATGACACTTAGAGATGGATTTTACAAAGGTCGCCATGACTCCTACTTTTGATGGGGTGGTTTAAGCAAAGGATATGAATTTTTTTGGAGAAACCACGCATGTCCCTATTCCTCCTGTTTCTTCCACGACCTCATTTGTGGAGGAATATGAAGCTCTCGTGATCCCTACGGAGCAATTCCTTTCCCTAGATTGAAGGCTTCTAGAATTTGAGAACTATTTGGGGAAAGAAAAGATCACAGCTAGGGCTGCTAGGTTGGTTAATAAGATAAGAAATATTGGATAAGGATTGAGTATGTATAGAATTCCTTTGGGGTCTTATTGACATAATGGAAACTCATGTCCCATCATACAACCCTAGATCAAGTGTTGTATGAGGACCTAGGCCTGAGACCACTGAGAGACAGATAGACCTCTCAATGCCCAAGGTGTCGGTGAACATGATTGAAACATTCCCTTCCATCTCCACTCTTGAGGCCCCCCGTCATCAAAGTGAACAAGGTTCCTTTGGGATTTAGCTCTGCTACTCTTAATGCTCTCGATGGTAATCCTGAGGCTAGTGTTATCTTGGGTGGTGGGGCTCTTGCTGGAAAGGGGGCTAGTGGGTTTGGTAGTCATGGTGGTTCCATTGGTCCCGTCTCATCGCTTGATCCTGTTTTGATAGCCTTGTTTCAAAACATGGGCCAGATGCAGAACCAATTAGCAAACTTGTCTGAGGCCACCTATCAACCCATATTTCAACCCTTCTTTCATCACATTCCTTTGTCAATAAAAATTCTAAATACTCCTATCCACTAGGGGATGGAGATTCCAAATTTTGAGAAATATGGTGGTAAGGGAGATCCACAAACGCATGTTTCCACATTCAATGCCATGTGTACAAATTTATTCCACCATGATGCATTAATGGCTAATTTGTTTCCCAAGTCACTTAAGGATACAACCCTTGAATGACATTGTTCCTTACCTAACAATTCCATATTCTCATTTGATCAGCTGGGGAATTAGTTTCTAAGATAATTCCAAGCGAACATTGGGCCGAAGATGACCTTCTTGGGTCTCATCTAGTGTAGACAGGGAGAACATGAAAAGATAATTGATTTCATAGCTCATTGTCAAGCATTATTCTCACAAATTTCTTATCCTTTTCTTGACTTGGATGTCCAAAAGGTTTTCATTGGAAACCTGTAGAGATCTTGGCAGGAGAAATTTGCCCAACTGAAATATCCTTCTTTTGCACATTTGTATGCTGCATTACGAGAGTATCAACAAATGGTGGCTTAGTTCAGGGGATCCTCCTCGCACTCCCATTCTAAGGGTAGGTCTATAGTGTCGATCTTTGGTAAAAACAAGACCGTTGTGAATGTGGTCTCTTCAAATGATGACAAGGGATTCAAACACAATAGGCACTTGACAAAACTATCTGAATCATATTTTGCTATCTTAAAGAAGTTGTTAAAATATAAAGTCTTGAATTTTCTAGATCCTTGACCTCTCACTAAGCCCTACCCTGATTGGTATGATGAGCACACATTTTTCCAATACCATATAGTTCATAAGCATGATCCTGAAAGATGCATGCGCCTGCGTCATGAGATTTAAGATTGCATCGATGATGGTACCGTCCATCTTGACAGGAAGAAGCAAAATGCCAACAAGTATATGGTGAAGGCCAATAGCGAATTATAGATTTGCACTAATCCATTTCCATCTCACTCGATGAACTTAGTTATCAAACCTTTGAGTTCCATTGAGGTTTTTTATCGAAGTACATAAATATCATTTACACACATTCCTCTCACTCAACCTTTGAATGGATCACCATACATAACTTTTAGATCACATGATCTACCTATGAACAAAGAGCCTTGCCCCTTGTATATTCTCACTCGCATCAACAAGAACATCGTAACTGGTGTCCTGGTTGACCTCGCAAGTCGTTTGAATGTTATAACGGAGGAGATTACTAATAAAAAATTTGCATAGGGAGGAATACGAGAAGTTAAAGAACACCATACATATGCACGATAGACTCTCGGTCCGTCCCCTCATTTCTATCACCCTTTCAATCGTGGTAGGGCCTAAGGACGTAGATAACTCTTTTGATATCATTTCGAAGTCAGATTTATTCAAGGTGAAAGTAGGAATTCCATGGCTAGTTTCCATGAATGGGATCACTTCAATTATCCATAAGCGTCTTAAGTTTTCTCATGAGGGCTTTGTGAATGTTGTATACAATACTAGTTACAAACCATTGGTGTCGGGTGGGGGCTACTCACAAGATCACTTTTGAACCAGCCTGGTCGGTCTGCTTCCTCTAAGGACGAACCTGTCGTATTGTGTCTATGTCACGTATAATATCTGGGGCACAACGCCGAAGGTGACCTTCCAACTTCTCCCTATGCCATCTTTATCAAGGGTTGCATGATTGTGTAGCAGCAAGCTACCTCCTCCACTCAACAAAAGTGGAAGGGGAACTTTTCTCGTGCCCAAGAGCCTTCCTCTTCTTTTGCTCCATCCACTTCTACTTCTTACCTTGCTACGACGCCTTTGGCTCCTACTTCCCTACTTCGCATGGGGAGCTCGATGATACTCTCTTGGAAAAAATCCAAGCATCAAGTGTTTGAACTTCCTGTCTTGCCCATGGTGTTGAGGCCTATTGTTTGTGGCAAGGGGAAGGGCCCTCGTGGAGTTTACCCTATGTCTCAACCTTTGCGGCCTCCAACCACTCCTGCCTCTCTAGAAGTGAATGGGAAGAGGCCTATTGCCAAGGCATCGATGTTTGCTTCTCCACCTGTTATTGTTTCCGCTCATGCACTTCCTACTCCTGTTCAGGAGGCTACCCTCCCACCAGAAACGATTGTGTATGACACTCCTTTGGTAGAATAGGAGACTCTTTTCCCTTCTCAGGCAACGACTTCTAGTTCTTGGATTCGGTGAAACCAGCTTGTACGTTAGTGTAAGCATTAGAGAAAGGATCTGGCAATTGAAAAAGTCACCTTGCAAAAAGCAGTAGGGGAGCCAATAACTCCTACTTCAACACCTCTTGTTGTGCCTCCTTCTTTTGCTCCTTCTGCTTCAATTTCACTCACCTCAATTATGCTTCTAACTCCCTTGATGAATGCTAATGATCCTCACCCCAAAAGGGTGCAGGTGTTCATCACCCCTCCAATGGAGCCCCCTCTTTTGATGTCCCTTCTAGACATCCCTCCATTTCTTGACCCGTGGACATGCCAAACACCACGGTGGTGTCCGTTGCAGTCCTATCCTCTTTCTCCTTGCCTTTAGCTTCCTCTGTGGGGATCCTGCATCCTTTGTTAAAGTGTAAGCTAGAGGATAACCTTGCTTTAAATGGAGGTTGAAAGAAGGGATCACATTCTTTAGAAGGGAGTTTTGCTTTGGCTTGCGCCATCTTTATGATAGAGGCAACCCTGACGTCTCTTGAGTTTTTCACTATCCCTCTTGATGAGGTCGATGGTGGATCTTGGGTGCCTCCTCCTCCCTAGTTAACACATGACACTCCTATTAAGTGCATGTTTAACTCGATGGATGATGTCCAGAATCTATCAATGATCTTTAGGAGATTGATGACTTTAACCTCACAAGAGTTAAGTGAAGGAGACCTTGATGGGCCTTCTTCCTTAGCTCTTGTCATAGGAGAGTCAGAAGGTGCTCCCATCGTTATCCCGCCCTTGCAGGATTTTTTGACCTCCCCATATAATGATCTAGATTGGGAGAACGACAACCTCCTGGTTGACGAGGACTAGGGGAGTACCTCTTCTTTATATGTAGATTGGATTTGTGTGTGTTTTGTGTTTCCTCATGCTTGTTTTTATGTGTTCCTGGAGGACCCTTGCTATCCTTGTAGGTTCTTCAATACATGAGTGAAACTGTGTCATAAAAAACCTCTATATGTTTCATCATTCTTCTATATGTTGTATCTTAATTTTTGACAATTGGGAATGATGCAAAGCGTTGGGGGTGTTTAGACATTCCTTCCATGTTGACCCAATTTTTTATTTTCATTTTGTTCGGTGAAAATTTGTAATCAAATTTTTAACATATTACACAACCTAGACTTTAGCCACAACTATGTGAGATAAAATCTCTCCTCTTAGAAAGGGGAGGCACCCTTCTTACTACTTGTTGGTGTTTAAAATAACAACCCAGCTAGACTTTGAAACTCTCTAAGAGGTAGCCAACCTCTATTTTAAAGAACAACTAAGGCTAGTGGCCAACTGACATCATTGTTTTGGTCTATTGTTTCAACCACTTCCTCTTCTTTACCTTCACTTGAATTGGATGCAATATCAAATTGCAAATTAGGGCATATCAAAGGATTCTCATCTTCAAAATCTGAGAATTGAATGGGCTGATCATAAACCGGATCTCCCCAATCATAGGGAATTGGACCACTGACAACCTTGTCAAAATATGGTCACTATTCGTCACAAAGAACAAACTGTCCACTTGTTCATTCTTACTTTCTTCTAGGTTGTCAAAATAGAAATCCACATCACTTTGCATTTCAACATCAGATTGGGTATCATCACTGAACTCGTCACTTGCATCCTCTTGAGGATAATCATAAACATCTTCATTATCAAGCTGAAAACCAGAAATGGTCACCTGATTGCAGCTGCTTGTGGCTTGTCTTTCAAACTGAAATTCATCACACACTCTGTCACTAGTAGCTGACACACTAATGTTCTCAAGAGTGTTTCCTAAATCAGAAAACCCTCTTGTCTCACTATGCAGACTTGTGTCAAAGCTACATTCAACACTCGTAGGCTTGACATAATCACTTGTATCATCATATTGTTGATCACATATCTCTTCTTTAAAAAGTAAATCCAACTCATATTCTTCATCAGGTTCTTCGCTTGGGAGACTCAACTGTTGATTTGCAGTTGGGTACATTTCTTTTGTAAGTTTTTCAAAGACAACTTTCTCATCATCTGATTGTGCATCTTTCTCATCTTCTACCTTCTCAAGTATGCACTTGTCTGGAAACATGTGATCATTTTCATTCACACCACTGCTTCTTTCATCAACAGGTTTTCATATAACTGAAGACAACAATCTCTGCACATACCCATTCCTTTGTTTCTCCAAATTATCCAACACTATATATGCCATTTGCATGCTCAATATTTCAAAATATTTTAACAATGCACTAGATCCTTCTTCATAAGCTTCAAAATACATATGGATACAGTCAGAAGTTCTAGGTTTGAATTTTTTTGGGATTAGTGAAAGAGAAATGACAAATCTATGACTGAAATCAACACTTGACTCTTCATTTTATTTCTTGATTTGATTTAACCTCACGAAAAGGTCTGAGGGATCTCTTGCAAATTCTTCTCTGTAAGCAACCACTAATTCATCCCAACAAGGAAATGACTTCTCAGGAAAACTTAGATACCAATCTCGAGCTCGTGCTTCAAGAGATCTGACAAAAAATCTCATCCGCATATCCTGATCTCTGAATGAATGTTTCTCCATGAAGCTGGAAATTTTTTGAACATGTGCATCTCCTTCACATATGGTATACCCATCAAATGTAGGCATCTCCTTATAAACTTGAGCTGACATACTTTCAGTTTCATAATCAACCCATGACAAATCTAATGAGCATACAATGGGTCAAAGGAATTGATAATGGGTGCAATGACTTCACAAGTAGACATAGTTTGATGGTCTCTTGACCGGGCTTGTTGAAATAGCTGGTATCTTTCATCCATTTCTTTAAGTCCTCTTTCAAATACATCATTCCATTCTGGCCTGTACCTAGGCTTATTAACTCTTGGGTTCTTACACTTTGGGGTATTAGATGCTTGAAGATTATTATACTCTTGACACTTCTTAACAAGCTGAATCAAAGTATTCACTAGTATAGCTACTTTACGTTGGTGATCCATGGATATTACAAATTAAGGCTCACTAATTGTGCATAATTACAAGCCTGACCACATGATGGACAACAGGGATAATTACTGACACAATGACAACCTGGGCTTGAAGATTATGACAATACAAATGGATGGAAACCCCTAAGATACACAAATGCATTCTAACCATCCAAACTAGCAGATATTTGAGCACTAAATATAATATTTCAATGGAACTGCAATTACAATCAACAGATCCAACAAATAAAAGTGTGCAAACTTAATTTACTGTTCTTTCCCTTTGTCAGTGCTAACTCACTCAATAGGGAAACAAAGTTTCTTCTAAGAAGTTCAAATATGGTTTTCATACAAGAGTTATTGAAAACCAAAAGTGAAGAATACTTGGAAACTTTTCAATTGCTACAAATTGTCTTCCTGACTGGTAATATTTGTAGATCTGGAACTTTCTTCAAATCTTTAATAGGTTCTATCAACAGAGTCGCCACCTCTTTTCACAGAGGATTGAACTTCAAGCAGTATGAAGTTCCTTTACACATAAATTTTCTCTAAGTTCCTTTCCACTAGCAGAGCACCACAGATTACAAAACTGTTCAGGTTCACTGCAACACTTTTTTCTCCAGGGTTGAAATCCTTCAATACTTGAACAAATTCAGAATGACAAATAATTTGACTCTATGCACTGAATCTTAAGGCTAGATTCTGCAATCATAATTTTCTCAAATTCTCCCCAGCAGAGTCGCCATTCTATTGGTGACTCGGATGGGAAAATAGTTCAATAATGTGCAACCTCTGGTTACATAAATAATTCAACACTTTAATGACTTTATAACAACACCGTCTGCAACCAAAACTTCCGAGTTCATCCCCAGCGGAGTTGCCATTCAATTGGTGTTTAAAATAACAACCCAGCTAGACTTTGAAACTCTCTAAGAGTTAGCCAACCTCTATTTTAAATAACAACTAAGGATAGTGGCAAAATGACAAGATTCAGTCAAAGACTGACATCTCCTACACTTCTGGCTCTGCAGGACCAAGGTGGGTAAACCTAAACAATGCTCAAAACTTAATTCACTCATACACTGACATTGTTTTACAAAGCAGATAATTCCCAATGAAAACACACTAAGGGAAGCATTGACAACCTCAAACTTGGCTAAATTCTCAGTAACTCAACCCTCTCTCAGCCATTGGAAAGCAGGACACACAATAACATAGTAAGATTAGAATGATTTTGCATTTAAAATTTGTTTCTAAAATGCACAAACTGAAAAATAGATTAGTGCCAGTTCTGGGTCATGAAGTCAAACACATAAAACGAATTCTCCAGCAAACAGTCATCAACCAGTGGATTTAACTTGCTAATGCTTTGCATTAACTGTTAGTGCCTTGAACCAACAATCCTTCTCTTGATATCAATCAGATTCTTCTTATCAAATCCCATATGCACACCTGAAATTACAATTACATGTTCAAAGCATTTTAACCATTTCCTTGAAACAGAACAATGAATAGACAAAACAATCTCATGAAACTTGAGATGATAAACTCAAAGACAATTTGTATTATTGAATTTATATAACTGAAAGTGTACAAAAATGGAGACAATCTGATGACATTCGTGAATGTGGAAGCACTTCATGATGTTAATTGCATAAACTAGCTGTATTTACTCTTGAATTCATAAAATTACAACTTACAGACTCAAACAATGACTTAGAAAATACAATTCTCTATCTATCTAGCCCAATACAAAAATTCAGAACCCCTTACAAATGAGAAGAGAAGAGAAGAAATAGAAGAATGAAGGCAACCCTAAAACTGATCCGAAAATGCCATCTGGAATCTTCATTCACCGTTGATCAATCTGAAAAGAATATCTTCTCCTCTTCCTTTGTAGCAACAAATTTATTCCCTCAAAAACTGTTTTAGCTCATGATTGCCCAGCAATAGAAAACATGCCCATGTGGAGAATCCAATCATTTTCCCAGCTGCAAAATATCTCCTTTCCCATGCACATCTGCTTTTGTTTTCTTTGTTCTTCATTTGCTGCAGTTTATATGTATATTCATACTATGTTTTAAATGTTTTATTTTAAAACATTCTCCCATTTTCATGTGCCTAGCACAAAATCTTTTGCATAAAATGAATAAATAATTCATTTTATAAGTTCTCCACATGCCCAGACCATTTACTATTTACCCTCTTCAACAAAATAATACTCATTTACACAGTGACTATCCTTATTCACCCCACCAACTAAAATAAATATCCGTGCCATCTTATTTTACTCATTTTGCAAATAAAATGATCCATAAAATCATTTTGTAATATTTCCCCCTGAATATTTTATTCACCTTCCACTATTTGAGTAAATATTTAAATTTTATCCCTTTGACGGGGGAATAAAAAACATTTCCAATGGCCTCAACTTTCACTGGGTAGCACCAATGGGTAAATAATTAAAATTTTATCCCCTTTTAAATGCCTTATCATTTAAAAAATAGTGGGCCCACCTCCGTTTCACCTGTCACTCCTCTAGCCGCGGGTTCTCACCTTGCTCACTGGCCATCACCCATCACTGAACTGCCTTCCCTACTTTGTTTGGTCGCTCCCTTGTGTGTGCTTCCAGTTCTACTGTGTGGATGCACACATCCTCAACAATACCGTGTTTAATGGACGCCCACCTCACTTACAATGTGAGCCTCCTTTAACCAACACGGGTCTCCCTCCATTTGTTTGAAGTTTTTGATGCCTTCCAACAACTCCATTTAGATGTGCCTCTATGAAGCCACATGGGATTTCCTTAACTCACAGTCCACACACTCTCCCTTCATCCTCTGACAAGGTTGCAACACTACAACAAATACAAGTTCATGATCATAGAAAACATTTTAATTCCATAACCATGTGAAGCATGTCAGGTCCCTTGTGGACCCGACTAAAAACAAATTCATTTTCAAACAATTTTTGAGTTCAAATTGTTCTAATACTGCCTTTTGAATACTTCAAAAATTAAAAAATGAACTGGGTCTTCATCAGAAACTGTTTTCTGTCCTTTTTGGAAAACGGTCAAAACAGGTCAGGTTGACTCTGGAATTGGCCTTGAAAATTGGGCAAACGACCTCGTGAAAACATAAAAACTTGCAAGCATATAGTCATTTGACCCAAAAGTATAGTGCAAAAGATGGCTTAGAGAAAAATATCACGAGGAACTGGATATTAATCGGCAAAGTTGCTCAGTCAGGCTTTTCTGAAACAACAATTGTTCTGAACCAATTGAAACTGACCCAACTGCCAATTTGCAAAAATAGCAAACCAACTCCCGGCGAGCTACCATTAGACACAGTGGAACATTTAGGTACCTTGAGCACGTATGCAAAAGGAATTCTCTTGAAACATCACTGATCGAAAGATATTAACGATCGAAATTGACTATTCACAAAGGCTGTCAGGAATGCAGCTGCAAAACAGAACAAATTGCATTTGGTTTCGATCTACTAAAAATAGCAAATCAGATCATGAGATTCTGAAAACTGACACCTAAGATCATTTTGATACGGGGAATATGGAACAACATTTGTTTTGACATGACAGTGAACTGGTTATGAAAACCAAGCTCAAACAAGAAGCAATTTCGCAAAACAAACAGTTTGCAAACAACATAACAATGTGAAAACCCTCCAACTTCACTTTTGAAACGCTGTCAAAACTTATCATGGGAAGCTAACATTTGACATGCCTGCTCACATACGTCAACTGAATATGTCTGCAACTGGGTTTTACACGACAATCAACAGGCTTGAAAATACAAGCCTCCAAAGCGGGTCAGTCAGGACTGATTCTTCAGGTGCACTTTTGAAAGTGCAGAAGCAAAATATTGAAATGGGCATCTCAAATTTGCAAAATTTGAGAGTGCCATCACTACTAACAAAAGCTACGGTAAAACTAACAAAGTATTTACACAATGTACATTACACTTACGAAATGGGGGGTGTGTGTCACATTCATGCTTCTCTCTTTTCTCAAAGAAGATGTTTTACAATGCTTCATGGTTTGGAAGTTCAGATTCAAAAAAACTTTAAACTTAACAAAGAGCAGTAATGTTGATATTTCTATCTTTTCAAAGAAAAGCGTAGAAATACCATATATGATTGATAATAAACAAATAAAGGAAAAGGGAAAGCTCACGAAGGCACAAAGTCATTTCGTAGCTTTTTCAATGATGGATCCGTGAAAGACATATCGTTTGTTGTATTAGAAGCACAAAGTCTTCTTAGATACAACAATTCTTTGAACAACATGAATGATTACAAGTACAAATTCTTGTAGATCTTTCAATCAAAGTATCCAAACATAACTTAAATCCAAATAAGAAATGCAACATAAAGTTTACATAAATTACTTGAAGCCTTTCAAATATAATTCACTAATCACCACCGATCTCATTCAAATCAAAAGAGAATTGATTCCAACATAAAGTCTGGCATACAACTTCCTTCTTTATTGATTCAGATTCACAAAATTGAACACAAAGTTTCAATGTTTGTTTCAAAAGGGCAACATTTAGTTGAAAAATACTATAAGGTAAATATTAAAATAGAGATCCCTCTTATTTATAGAAAAGAGGGAAGGGATAATTTAGGAAAACAGTTGAGTAAAAATAGGAAACCCTAACATTGACTAAGTCAACATGTAAACTATCTACGTGAAATTACATCTCATATTTTCGGTGTAATTACACTTTACAAAAAGATATTTTAAGATATCATAAATTATTTACAAGATGCATGAAAGGGAGCATCAAAATTGATGAACACGAGAGACAAGAAGAAGACTCTATTATTCTTTATTCTGGGTGCGAAAGTATTCATACTTCTTTTTAGTCTCCCGAAGGAATGCTTCATCTGGTCCGACCGTGTAATCCACAAGGGTGTGTATTTTGGTGATCGCTTTCCTAGCAGAAAAGCAAACTTTCTTGCACCTCTAAAGATGCATTTTGAGACAATCAAGTGATATCTGTATATCACATATGTTATGCATGGTGTTCTTTGATAAATATTTATTATCCACCTACTTCATGATGGCTTCTTTAAAAACTCGTGTTATCTCACTAAGGGGGAGAAAGGTATGATTGTCATCTAGGAGGTCGCCTAGTAACTCCTCCATTCCATTTATCAGAAGAACACAATATCCGACATCCTCCTGTACTTGGTGAATATCATCAATCCAAGACTTGATTACCTGTATTCTATGCTTTAGTGATTCTCTCACCTCCACATATTTATCTTTGTCGAGAATAACCCCAAGCTTCACCAATTTGCTGAGCTTTGCCTCTTTCATTTGTGACCATGATGAGAGGAATTTCTCCATTTCTTGTTGCTCCTTAGATAGTATAAGTTTTTCTTTATCAAGCTCCAGTTGAAGCTTGGATATCTGTGTAGTTTTCTCATCTGCTACAGTGATGACTTGTGAACCATGATCTAAAATTTCATCAATGAAATCATACAACACTTTACCTTTAGATGCAATTTTCTTTTCCTTTTAAACCACCGGTTCTTCAACATTCACCAAGGTCATAGTTTGGGTATCTCCAGTAGAAGAGTCTGCAATGTTCCTTAAGATATTTGCATAGCGCTCAACTTTTTCTTTGTATAGATTCTTGGCTTGCTCCATCTTGTCGAGCCTTCCTGCCAGAGTATCTAGGACTACTTGGGCATCTGCTTTAGCACTTTCATTGGTTACTTTCCCAAGTTGGATTCTTTGAATAGTGTAATCCTCCATACTTACATTGCCTTCTTGTTGTGGAAGAAAACCTACCTCAACTGTGGAAGAAAACCTACCTCAACATACTTTTGACCGACTTTATCAATATAAAGTCTTGAAATAACCTTTGCCTTTTTCTTCCCTTTGATTTTTGGTGGAGGTATTTCTTCAAATTCCAACTTATCATATGTTTCTTCCGCTTGGATACTTGTGAGACCAACCAAGGAGGGAGAGAAGAATTGTGTGTGTCTGCTGGCACTGCCAACTCTTGAGTTGCCATGACTTCCTCAAAAATGACTAGGATTGTGACTATAGGTGTAGTGTTAGTCATTATTGGCCCAGTAACTTGCACACCAAGTTGATTATGCAAAGATTCATCCATGAACTAGTCAAATTCACCTTCAAAAGAAATGTCAAAAGATGGGGATGACAAACTGGGCATGGAGGCTAGAGAGCTAGATAGGACATCAATAGTTTGTGTCTGGACAACTGTAGAAGAAGCCGACACGGTTGATATTGTAGGTGGGGAAGAAATATGTTCTACTCTTTAAACTATTGTAGGAGGAGGAGAAGAAGGAATAGGGGGGACAAGAGTCTTAGGTGCTGGAGGAGTATGAGGAATATTAGCATGACCCGGTGAAGATGTAGAAGGGATATCTCTAGTTTAATTTCTAAGAGGGGATGAAATTTTCTCATCATGTCTGAGCTCTTCTTCATCATTTTTCTCAACTTCTTCTTGAGATTATTCATCTTCATTAGACTATGTTTCTTCATACTCTTCTTCTTCTTATTCTTCATATTCAAACTCTGTATCTCCTCCTTCCTCTTATGAGGATAATTCTTTGGAAGCAAGATACTTACCTTTTGCATGCGGTGTTTTAGATCTTGTTGCTTCTTGTTCCTCAACGGTCTATGTAGTACTTGTTGTCAAACATATTGCACCCGTATGCATGAATAATTAAATTCAACAATCTGTTGACACATGGGAACTAATTCCAGGCTGTGGGTATCCTATAAGGAATTAGACCTCCAGATTCTAGGCTGGTTCCTATATCGTTTCTGATTAATACTTGGTTAAATTGCTGGGAAAAGGATAAAAGACTAAATCTAAAACCTAAGATGTAAAACTTAAACTGGTGATACACCTAAAAATGATGATCTAGAAGGTAGACTGATTCACAATTAACTCTCAAGGATTACTTCACACAGCTCATTAATGACAATCTTATTGCAAAAGTGTTTCCAAAGAAGGTTGATTGATCTGTCCTGGTAGGAAACTATGTTTCACAACTTTGAATAGATGAATACAAGCACAACTTAAGACCTGAAACTTGATTGTATTTGAGAACTCATATCGGTGAAAGAGACAAAATTTAAAGGTTTCTGATTTATTAAAACACAATAATTTTCATCAAATCAATCATCAATGCAAAAAACCAGTAATGAGAAGGTAAAACTCGAATCCTTTAAGCAAAAAGGAACAACTCCAAGTAACTTGTAAACTTGCTACTGCATTAACCTAAAAATAAATGTTGAGTTACAAATCCTTCACTTTGCAGAGTGCAAAGGAGAAAAATAAGAACTAAAGAAAAACAGTTAAGTTTTTTAATATATACAAAAAGCCTTTCAAAAAGGCATGGAAATGGAATTGAAAGTCCAACTCGAAGAGAGGGTGACAACTCCAAGGCCAATTCCGAGCAGAAGAAAATCTCTAAGAAATGGGCTCAAAACCATGCAAAAAAAAAGTCCACTCAAGCTCAAACTCACTGCCAAGTCATAACTGAAACATGGGAGACTCTAACTGAACTGCAAATCCCACAAAAGGTGGGTCCAAGCATGCAAAAGTCACCTTGTTTGTATCAATCCGCCCATGAAAAAATTATAGAATTCCCTCCTTGCTTAATATTTTATTTTTGCACTAAAAATAGTTAAAATAATTAAATGATTTATAATTATCATTTAATCATTTAACCTTACAATGTGTTATGCAAAAATAAAATTAGACTTATGTAAAATAAGGAATTCCGCCACCATACTTAGCAAATCATAGCATTTGTAAATATTGAAAGCCACATCATTAGGTATTTTGACTTTTAAATTCATGACCACGGAGGTAATTGAAATGAAAAATGATTAACTTAAAATCATAGCAAATTACCCTATGTCGAATTAGGGTAGACAAAGATGGTCTTAACCCTAATCATTAACCATTTTGCAAAAATGAAAATCCACTTTCATCTTTCTAATTCCTATTGTGCCGCCATGCTGAGGGTTTGGAGCTGTGTGACCTCCATCCGAACTATCTTCTCTCTGATTCTCTCTTAGAACTGGCCTCTGCTACTCATGATGACCTCTGTTTGTTATTTTTGTGTTCTTTTAAGTCATAGGCCGCCATGAGAGGGCTTGAAATTTGATTTTACAAGCTCTTGTGGAGACACCTGGCTGCGACTGTTCTTCTCCTACAGGCGTGACTTGGTAAGCTTCCAACTCCATTGTATTTCTCTGTATTTTTTGAAAATGATGAAGAATTTTTTTCGAATATCAAGAGTTTTGTACGTTCGAAAGCTTCATGGTGTATTTGTCTTGATTTTTTACTTCCCCATATACCATTTATCTGGCCGCCATGGATATGGAACTTGGAAATTTCTATACTTTGCCTCTATGACAGGACGCAACTCATTATGTTCTGCAAATCTTTTGCAAACTCTACATTTTGAACTTTGAAATTGGCGGCCTTCATGAATATAAGCTTCTGTCACGTTTTCGAGAGCCCTGTGAGAGCAAGCCGCCATTACTGGTGATGCATTTGAACTTTGCTGATACTACTGTTGATTAACCTACTTTGAAAACTCAAAAGGGTCCTTAATTTCATGAGCTAAAAGCTCGCTCCACCAGCTGCAGGCTTTGTAATTTTCTGTCAAGCATTCTTTAATATTTCTCTATTGATATACTATACTCTAAGCCGCCATTACTCAACCTCCTATGAGGCTTAGCCGTGACCATGAGTTTACTGTTTGGGTATTTGCATTCTTAGTATCCATTCAATCTACGCCTTTCTCATACCTTAGGGCTACCATTGGAACTCTAGTTTGAGCCTTAGGAAATGGTGAGAGCGGCCTTCTATTTGTTTTTTGTTGGTGCCTCTCTGTGTAACTGGTAAACCTTGTCTATGCTTTCTTTTTGTGACGGGCCGCGACTATCATTCCTCTTGATGGCTATTGGCACTTTTATCCCTCTATCAATATACTATCGTATCAAAACAAATAGGCCCAAGACCCTCTGTTCAACCTCTATGAATCTTTTTTAGAAGAAGCACCTCATATTTTGCATTAATAAGAAAAGTCTCTAATACATTGATCGGCCACTCCATATATTTTGACAGTTTGCTGAACACTTAGCTTGGATTTTACTTGAAATAGGCTGTCATGATAATCACCCATCTATGTTTATTTTTCTATTTAAAATACTATACTCTGTCATGAAGAATTTTGCCTTGCAAAGTTTGTAACCTTCCCATTGTTCTGAATCATTGTTCTTGTATATTCCGAATTGTTCTTGCCTTCCATATCTTGAAAAATTAAAAATTAAAAACATGTTGACTATTTAAATTTTCCTAGACAACAGTATATACAGCAACAAAGTGACTGCTCTTTCATCTTTGAAGTTTTTCCTTATTTTTTTTTTCTGGGAATGGCTATCTTCTAATGTCATAATTGTTGCTCCTATTATGACATCATTTCTATATTTTTATGGTATTATTTAAGAACTTAATCATATATGGTGTCCTTTACCATTGTAGAGCTCCTTTGATAAAAGAGATTATTTAATGACTTTGGCTCGTAACCACTTTTGACAGTCACTGTGTTTTTAATCCTTGAAATTGTTCTCAAGCATTTATCCTCTTATGGTTGTTATCTTGCCTCTTTGAATTGCTTCAACTGTGCATTTCTGTAGTGACTTCATTAAGTTCATGGATTCTGATTTATAATATATCCTATAACTTGTTGATCTCTCAATGTTCACCATGATGTAAACAACTTTAGAAAGTTGTAAAACTATTCCCCAAGCTATAACTGTTGCCTCTTTGAATTGCACTTGCATCTCCTTTTTATATTTTCTGTAGACTATAATATGAGTTCCTTTACTGTTTTTTAAAGAACATAATACAACCTTTGATCTGAAAAAGTTATTTCAGTGTGAAAAATTTACTCAAAAACTGGAAGTTGTATGATATCCTTGCAATGAAAAACTACTGTCATTATCTCTATAGATTGTGATCTTCTTATACACTTTGATAGTAAGTAGATCATGCAATGGCTGTAACAAACATTGGATTGTTCTTTTGTGCTAGTCTATTGTAATATTGAAACTGGAACCTCGAGGCTTCACTATATTTCCTACAAATTTTGCAACCACTAAATGGTGCTCAGATTCTTGTGACTGTCAACAAAAGAGATACAAAAAATAGTGATTATTTAATCCTAGCTAATGATAATTCCTTCTTTACATCTGTTCATGAAGAATTGGCATTTTTGACAAGATTTTGTAGATGATAACTGCAATTTGAAAACTTAACACCTGTACTTCTCATGTCTTAAAATGCTTTTCCTAATGTATGACCTTCGCCAAGGTTGCATATCAAAATCTATGACAGGTATCCATTGCACAACTTAAATACCCTTTGCTGCCCTTAATGATTGATGTTGAAAGTTATCACAATAATGGCACTTGGATGTTTTTAAATCTCTATAAAATACATGTTGTTTTCCTGCCAATGTTATGTTTCAGCATGATGAAAAAAATGTATTGAAAGCAAGCATGCTTATCTTGAGCTAGGATGGTGAATACTCATTGCCTCATGACAAAATAATTCTAAAGCTCCATGAAAGAGCTCCATGCTTGATTACTCTGATTCTGTTCTCTTTAGTGTAAAGAGGCTCGATACCTCATTTAGATGTAATATGAAAATGTAAAGTAGAGCTGAAACAGAGTAATAACTTCAAAAAAGGGCTGCTTTTACATCAATTTCTTTGTTTCAACAACTTTCTTTTGACTGTTTTGACAATATTAATGAACTCTTGTATGTAACTTGAGAGTGTATCCTTTTGATATGCTGAGCTCAACCCTTGTGGGAGCCCGTTTTGCTCCACATATATGATAAAATGATCACGAACATAATGAGCCTGTTCCTGCACAGTGAAAAAACATGTTAGCAAAATAAAAGAAGCCGAATTTTTCCTCTTTTCTCCTTATGTTGTTTGAATTTTCGTAATCATCTGATGGATGCCTGACTGTTAGTAGCACAAGCATATGATAGGATTTGATCCGCATTGCTCTAACAACATTTCCCTTAAACCTGTAGGTACGCGGAGCTGGAGCTAAAAATGGAAATGGAGTTGGAACTGGAGCTAGCGTCACAACTGAAAACCTCAACTATCAACGATTCATCATTCTAGGCAATGACAAATCACTTTCTACCCTATGCTTTAGCTATTCTCAGTTGTATATTTTGCTTTTACTCATGCATATCTTTTTTTATTATAAAAAATCAAATAATGAGTTACTCCCACAACTTGTGTGGGATTCTGGTTCGTTCATTATGAATAAAACAACAAACATTATGCAAACTTGTGATATCATTTTGAGATGTTTTTTGCATAACATTACTGAAATTTACATTGTAATAAATCAATGCACAATATGAGTACTTTAGCAAAAAAATTTAAACAAGTTGTGTACCTTAGCATGAATTTATAATTCAGCTCTACCTATTTGAGCTGGTAATGAAAAATAGGTAACAGTACTCTTGCCTATGGTGAATTTGATTCTCAAACCTTTTTGAGATGAAGAGGGAGTAGCAACATTCTTATCTTTGGTGCAGAGTTCCTACCGTGGGCTGGATTTTTCCTTGGGAGGTTTTGCTTCTGAATTAGTTTTGAAGGCTTTCATTTGATAACCTTGCTTATGTAGCCATTCTATTGTGCTATGTGGAATGGGAGCGAGCGTTTCCCTCATGTAAACACATTATTTCTTTGACCAATGTACTGGAGGTAAAGGCTTCTTGGAAATTTCATCCTCATCATAAGTAGAATTCAGGATCTCACCAGGATTCGTGAAGTCTTCAGGTAAATCAACCACACCAAGGGCTTTGATTTGATCGACTGTCAACCTACAATAATCCATCCTATGAACATCTTCCTCATCTCTGCATTCTGCCCATATGTCTTCAAAATGATAGACATGACGATGACCTTTCTTGAGTCTTCTTTTTAGATCTCAATAGTCAAAGTCACGCCTATACCTGTAGGTCTTGATAGTCATTATCTGCATCTCTATTGCAACATTCTTGGATTTTTGTACACTTTTAATAGTGTACCTTCCAATGGTTAGGGGAAATTTGAATCTTGGCTTGTGGATCCTTAGTCGTTCCTTGTGTACATAAATCAACTATCTGCACAACTCCATGAGAATCCATTTGTCTGAGGGATACCTGGGTAGCATGTAGGGACACCCAGTGAAGCAACCTACTCTTATGTAAGTGAAAGTTGGGAATTGCAAAAATACACAACCAACCTTACTGACTGCTTTGTAAGCCTCATCCGATAATCTCTTCTTTTCGATAGTTGGATCAAAAGTGAAAATAAAAGGAGCGAAGAAAGCATCTAAAACCCTTCTGAAGTGATGAAAGCTTTCTCTCAGATTTAATTGATAGTAATAGTCATACACTGGAATAGAGTGTTTGTTCCCCTTGGTAGACAAGCCTAGGTATTGCCTCATTACTACAACTGCATACACCAAATAAGAAGTCATGTAGAACTTCAAAGTGGTGGGCACATTGATCAGTTGCTCGTGGATTTCATCGCTAATCTGTGTTCCCCAGTCAATGTGTACTTTCTTTCTTCTGATTATACAGATGTATTCATACATCTAGTCTTGGAAATGAGAAGATTCAGGTAAGCATTTTAATATTCTTAGAAGAGTGATCATGTCTCTCACATCCTCTTTGAAATCACTCTGAGGAAGTCCCTTAGGCCATCTGGATACGACATGTCTAGGAGTTTTCAACCATTGAGTGTTGATCAATGTTTTAGCCTTAACTGATTCATTGTCAAAAATCCCTTGAGCCTTCTGAATTATGATAGGTGTATATTGTTCCATGTGTGGAACCTTCAAAACAATATCAAATAATTCACCATCAAGCCTCATCATAACTTGACCCACAAAATCTCTTATAGTTCTATCTTCTCGAATATAGTGGGTTGCAACTTGAATCACAAATTCTATATGGTGAGCAGAACTTGGGAAAGTAGATACCAGGTGGAGATTATTGTGGATAATTGCCCTTAGATTTTCATCCCATGGCTTTTGTTGAATCCTTTTTAATAAATCCTCCAGATCTTGGTGATCGATCTCAATATCTTTGATTTCGTCTACTTTAGATATCACCAGAGTTAGTGGGAAAACACCTTGGTATTTGTACTTCATCTTTCCTTTTTCCCTAGGAGATGATGAAGGTGTTTCAACTTTCAGCTAGGGAGGTCGAGACTAATGCTTTATCACCTTTGAAGACCACCTAATTAATTTTGAAGGTAACTGCAAGAATGGTGGATCAACTAGTGTCAAGAAAAATATGCAACATGGGGAAGCGTGAAGCGAGCAAGATGATTTGGAGCAACTGCATGTTGGCAATAGGACACAAAAAATGGAGTGTGAATGACGATGTGAATGCCAGAGCGAAGAAATTGCAAGCTTTGGGTTTTAGAGAAAAATATGCAGATTTTGGTGTCAGGGCGCTGAAAATCAGCATCTTGACACCAAAAAGTCATTTTGAGGTTTGTTGTTGAGGCGCTAAAAAACAACGCCCGAGCACCAAAAGTTTGGAAGAATCATTAAGTGTTACAGCGGTTAAAATCACCACCTTGACACTTAAGTATGAAACACTTTAGTGTCACAGCGGTAAAATTCACCGCCATGACATCAAGAAAGTTGGTGGGATCATCGTGTCATGGCGATGAATTTCACTGTCATGACACGGGGTAGGGATCGTATCTTAAGAGTTAGATATTTTGAAGCTTCGAAACTCGAAACTTGATGTATATGATGAAATGAATGAGATGCTAGGTTTTGTTAAAAATAAATGATGATGGCGAAGAGATGAGTAAAAAATGAAGCTAGGGTTTAAAAAGAAATGATGATCATAAAGACAACATTGAAAAATATTTTAAAGAATGACAATCAAAACAAAGAAAGAGATTGATTTGAAAAAAAGGAAGAAGAAGAGAAGAAAACGAAAAAACAAATGAGTAAGAGATAGAAAAGATGGCGAAATGACATACCTCTAATGATGCGAAAACACAGATGCAAAATTTGGCGACCGGTGTGAAAAGCGGACCTCCAAACTCCAAGAACTCAAGAAGGCAAGGAAGACACGATGGATAGAGGAGAAACGAACTAGTCAAATGAAAAATAAACCCCAAACAAAGATTATAAGTGGTGCAAAGAACTAAAGTTACGTGCATTAAATGCACCATTTAAAAGAACATTACTGGCAATTAGGTGCAAAGGCAGTGAATTTCACCGCTTTTGCACTTAATCACCGAAATGAAGGTCACATGCAAGAGCGGTGAAATTCACCACCTTTGCACCTGAAATCAATAGTGGAATGTTAAGGCAAGTGCAAGGGTGGTGAAAATAACCGCTTTTGCACCAAAAACTAAGTGTGATGGTGTTGATTTTTAGCGCCCTTGCACCAAAGACTGAAAAAAGACTAACTGTTGGTAAAGAGGAGTTACTGTTGTCAAATAAGGTTTGCACCCTTGCCAAGCTATGAACTGTAGCAACCTATTGACACATGGGAACACTTCGAGGTTGTGGGTGACCAGGGAAAGAAGTGGATCTCCAGATTATGGGCTAGTTCCCTTTGAATTTTCTTGAAAATACTGAAATACAATGAGGAAAAGAGAAGAAAGATATGCTTGAAACTAAAAATCTATCACTAACAGGTGGTACACCAAAGGTAAAAAAATTGACAAAAAAGCTGTTGACACTGACAAAACACTCAATAGAACTAAACAATCTCACAACACAGAAATATATGTTTGCAAAAATGATTCTATGTAAGGCTTTGACTATTTTAATGCTTAAACACAAGGAAAACAATGATACTTTCACAAATATAGAAGCATAAAAAGAGATCACTAACATAGACCTGCACTATGACATCAAACTTTTTGCATCCAACATGGAAGGAATTTGATAGAATAAAGGGTAACACAGGATTTTATCTTGCAATTCACAACCAACACTAAACAACAAAGAAAAATATGTGAAGGAAAAGACTTTCTATTGAGGAAAAATGAGTATCTGTATTATATCTACCAAAAATATCATGAGTTACAAAGTGAGAAGCATATGCCTCAGCAATCTCCAAACCAAGAACTAACCCCTACCCTGAAAGAAGAAAAGGACTTATAAAAATTGTCTCCAAAATTCGAAATTGAGTTTTGGCTCCAAAATCACATGTGTTGTCAATCTTTTCATCCGAATAAGGCATGCAATGCCAACCA
Source organism: Sequoiadendron giganteum (assembly GCA_007115665.2). Lineage (NCBI taxonomy): Eukaryota > Viridiplantae > Streptophyta > Pinopsida > Cupressales > Cupressaceae > Sequoiadendron > Sequoiadendron giganteum. The sequence continues at coordinate 978,590,318 of CM021100.1, read as the reverse complement.
ACTCCAACAAGAGTTGTCAAACTTTCACCAACTTGGTGAGCCGTATGCAAACAGAAACCCCTAAAAATCAGGCCCAAGACTGAAAGAGAAAAGATGCCAAGTGCCTCAAATCACTTGACTCAAATCAAGTCAAAAGGAGTTCATAACTGAAGGAAAACTCCTGATAAAGTGCTCCAAACTCCCAAAAATTGCTCCAACATGTTGGCACTGATTTCTCAACCTCTCCCATGATTTGAACAAGTCCACAAAAGGCTCCACTTTGAACTAAGTCTTTTGAAATAATCCCTCCATTTTTGTATTTAAATAAATATCTTACTAAAATGATTTATTTTATCATTTTAATAAAGATTTACAATTCTGAATGAAATACAAAAATAATAAAACATACCTTTACTTTGCATTTTATAAAAATAAACTTTGTCAAAATGATTTATAAATCATTTTAGTAAAGATTTTACAAGCCTTTGAATAAAGAATGCGAAGATAAGATTTATCAAATACTCCTAAGTCATATCAAAATGAGAGAAATGACTAAAGGGCCGCAATTCCTCAAATAAGAATACATCTTTTAATAAAAGGTAAGGCAAAAATGCCTCAAACTCCAACGGATTTTTCCATTAGGGTTATAACCCTAATATGAATGACATTCATTCATATCACTTTTCGTTTGTTGTTTGATATTCTAGAAGCTTCATGTTGAAGCGTCGCCATGCTGATGAAACCCCAGCTCGGCTTTCTGTGCTTGGAAACTCCTATCCTCTAAGCCATTTTCACAGATTTTAGAGAGTTGGATAATGGTAAGTTTGATTTACTTTAAGACTGGAAGCATTTTTTCAGTTCTTTAAAGCTTCCGAGGCTTTTTAGGCCGCGACTAAGTGTAAATAACTGATATTTTTCTTTGCCCTTTTCTTGGTTCTCATATTTGTCGCCACAAACGTTCTCTTGGGCAATATTTTGAGCTTAGAAAGCTCTATCTTCGATGCCACTCTCTTGCAGACTTTTGGAGATTGAAAGCAAAAAAAATCATAAGGTAATTGATTTTTTTAATTTTTTTAAATTTTGAATTTGGGAGTACTTTCCTCCTTTTGAAAGCTTTTAAGCTTGACATAGGCCGCAACCTCCTTTGTATTTTTTGATATCTTTTCATAAGGATCTTATTTTATGCTAGCTGCCATGATGTAATTTTTGTGATGACCTTCATTTGCTATGCCTTTTGTGATTTCTGTGCAGAATTAGAAGTTTTAATTTGTTTTGAGAAGCTTTTAAAATATTTTACATGCCTCTAGGTCGCGGCTGGGCAAATATCTGATGAATTTCTTGCCATTTATTTTTCTGTTGGTGCTTTTCTAATTGAAAATCCCTCTACTCATGCTATTTTTGAAGCACTCTCTAGGAGATTCTCACCATTTAATAATTTCTGAAAGTTCTTTCAAAGTTCTCAAACCACGGCTTCTGAGAAAATCTACTATTGGTTGCCTTAAACAGAAAACTCTACCATTTTCGAGGGTTCATTCTTACTCAAAACCCTCATAGTTTGGCTTGCTGTTGATTCATAAGATTCAAAAATTATGATTTTATCCCCTCTATGAACTAAAAGATGAATTTGTGTCAGCGAATGAATAAAATAAATAAATATCCATTGTTCCCTAGGCATGGTCGTGAATGCAAAAGAGAACAGAAGCACCTCCATTAGAAAAACTCAGGATGTCGTGGAAAGACCCTAACTCAGCCTCAGGAAAACATCTTCAAAGATTTTGCAAAGAATATAAGGCTATCCTCTCAATCTGAAAACAATGTATTTATTTTTGCACTTGATAACTAAGAGTTATAGTGATAAGAACAAATGACCTATTCTCAACACCTTTTGTTGTGTTGCTTCAAAAATGAAAATACACTTATCCTCTTGTTGCATGAATGAGTACACAACTGCCTACTTTTGCTATAGCTTTTATTTTCCAGTGATTGCATTCTATTGTATACTTTTCCATAATGAAATAATCATACAGTCCTTTATGAGCATGGTTATAAAAACCTTGTAGCTAATAAGATACTGCCCCCTACAAAAGATTATGTAGATTCATAACATTATTTTGCTACTCCTCATTGTGAACCATGTTTATTGTATTCTTTGAAAGGACTCTGTAGAGACTGTGATCATTAAGTTACTGTGAACCTCAGAAACATGATATGATTGTTGCTTTTCAAGTAAAAAATCGATATCTTTCATTCATTTTATTCACAATTACCTTTTCCTATAGTTGGCTGAAACATGATACAGACCTCATAATATTCACCCTGCACAAAAAATTAATGAGCTGGGCTCTACCCTTGTGGGAGCCACATTTTACCCCTTATATTGATAACTGAAAATCAACAACATTACGTTTCCTGTATCTGCACATGACACAAACAATGTTAGAAACAAAATGGATCAATGATTCTTTTCTGATTTGCTCCCTATATCTGCACATGAAACAAACCAATTAAAAACAAAAGTGGATCGTATGATAGCTTTTCTGATTTGTTCTAGCAACTTTTAAAGCTTTTATTTTATCTAGTGAATGATTGATAGGATGTAAATTCCATTTTTGTTGGTAATGTAGGGATAAGGTAGAATGCAACTTTTCATTTCTCTAACACCACCCCTCACAACTTCGCAGGTAAACCTTGGAGGTGGAGTTGACACCGATACTAGAGGTGGACACTAAGTCAACACGATTGGGACAATAATTCGTCATTCCAAGCAATGAGGAATCGCCTTATCTCCTTGCTCTTACGTTATTTTTAGTTGCGTAATGCATTCTTCTTTCATTCAACATTTGATTAGGAATCAAATCAGGCTACTCCCATGGATTTTGTGGGATTACAAAACATTTTTCTCAATAAATGAATTATTCATGGCATGCAATGGCTTCCATTATTTTTTGAATTTATTCTGATTGCACAATGAAACAATGCAATTACAATTGCTCTAAAACATATATTTTGTAGTCAAATGATTGAATTCTTGCATTGTTGTATTCTGTCTGCAATGCCTTACACAGAAACGATTGCCATGGATGAATGGTTCAACTTGAACATTGTTTCCGTGAATGATTTTTTTTTTTTGATTTATGCTTTGTTGAACTGTTCAACCAATTTAGTCAAAACTGTTGAATGATTTTGTAAATCATTCCTAAACATACTTTTAGTCTGAGAACAAAATTTCATTTGATGACTTGTCATAAATTTTTTTGTACCGCAACAAGTAATTGCTCATATGAATACTAATTTTAAGCAAGACGCTAGAAATTGGTAACATTTATGGCGACCTCCCAGGGGTGTTTGCCTGCTAAACAAAAGGCCAGTGCCCTTGCTTATCCATTGGGTATGGATTCTATTTATGCCTTTCCTTGACTCAAAAAACCTTGTACAGACCTCACTTTTCCACTATAACTGCTTGTAACTTTGTTGTTACTAGTTACAGTCCCATGGGATATATATTTGTTGTTGATGACATTGAAGCTCTATTTAATTTTATGAATTAGAAGTATGTATCCGATGTAATTATAGCTAGTAATAACAATTTTTTAGCTTCATTTCCCCCCCCAACAATACTTAAAGCAAACTATCAACTATGCATAACAACACTTAGAGAAAAATTAGATGCATCTATCCTAGGTGCAAAAGCACTTATTAAACATCTAGAATCTACTGAAATATGTAAAAAGTAGATCCTACCTCAAAAAAAATGCTTGAGGTGAATCCCATTCACTGGGATTGGTTTGACTTCACCATCCAACTTTGATAGTTGAAAGGCATTGTGTTGTTTCTTCTTAGTAACAATGAAAGGTCCACTCTAGAATGAATCAAATTTGGAGTGTTTTCCAGGCCTGTTTTTTAGTTCATCCCACTTTAGAACTATGTCACCTTCTTGGAACACTTTTGGAGATGCCTTTTTATCGAATGTTCTTTTCATTTGAGCCTGATGTTGTTCAATCTTTTTCATTGCTTTAGCTCTAACCTCTTCAAGTTCAATCAACTGAGCTAACCTTGTTGTCATTGGTTCCTCCTCGATCATATCCAACTGATTTACCAGGTCAAGGGCTGGGAGCTCCAGTGAAATGGGTAGTCTTGCCTCTTTTCCTTACAGTATTATGTAAGGATAAAGTTTTGTAGACCTTTTTGACGTAATCCTATCAGCCCACAAGGCTGATTTTAGCTTGGTGTGCCAGGCTCTTTGATTACCTTCCATAGTCCTCTTAATGATCCTCAGGAGGTTCTTGTTAGTGGACTCAGCCTGTCCATTCCCTTGAGGATAGTAATTTGAAGATGTATTCAAATAAACACCATTTTTGACAACCCAATCAGATACTCTAGTTCCTATGAATGCAAGTGCATTATCTGAAACAATAGATTTTGGAACTCCAAACCTGGTTATCATCTCTTCATAAAAGTTCAGTACAACAATCTCATTGGCTTCTTTGAGTGCCACAGCTTCAGTCCACTTTGAAAAATAATCAATGGCTGTAAGCACCCACTTATGGCCTGCACTTGATGGTGGGTTTATAACCCCAATAAAATCTAAGCCCCATTTCATAAAGGGTTGTTCAACTTGAACTAGTTGCAATGGAAGAGCAACCGACCTTTCTTTTCCTGCAAAGATAGCACATTCTTTTCACTTCCTTACCCATGCATGGGAATCCTTGAATAAGGTAGGCCAGTAATAGCCTCCTTTCATAATTTTCAGAGATGTAGCTCTTGGAGAAAAGTGTCTGCCAGCTGACCCTTGATGAAATTTGTGTAATACTCTATCAACCTGATCAACTTCAATACATCTCAACAAGAGACCATGAAAATCCCTTCTAAACAGTAAACCATTTAAAAGAACATAAGGTATGGACTGCAATCGATAACACCTTCTTTTGGATTTAGTTAGATCAGAAGAGCACTCACCAGTCAATAAAAATTATTTCATTTCTACAATCCAACCTATAGGAGCAGGTACAACAACTTGTTCTCCATCTTGAAGTGCTAAAACAACACTTTCTTCCTCTTTTGTATTACTTTTACTATCCTCTGTGAGCTTCTCATAGAGGCCTCTTCCTCTTATTAGTTTAGTAACCTTTATATCAAGGTCATATTCCATCACTTTGGTTACCCAACCAACTCTTCTATCACTCAAATCGTTACTCAAAAAAAACTCTTTTACACTTGGATGAGCAACCATTAGGATAATTTTATTATTGGAAAGCATGTGCCTAAACTTCTTTAAGCTTCTTATAACAACGAGAACATGTTTCTCTACAAAAGTATACCTGAGCTCATAATATTTGAGTCCCTGACTGAAGAATGCCACAGGCTATTAAGATCCTTCATCATTTCACTGTACAAGCATAGTTGAAAGTGAATCAATATTTCCATAGGCATATAATATGAAATCTTTAGAAAAATCAGGATTCAGAAGTGTAGGTGCAGCTGCTAATGCTTCCTTTATAAGCTCAAAAATTCTTTTCCCATCTTTGATCTAGCTAAAAGGTACATTCTTTCTCAACATATGAGTTAGTGGACTTAACAAATCAGCAATGTCAGGGATAAACCTCCTAACAAAGTTAATACTACCAATGAAACTCTGCAAACCTTTCTTATGTGTTGGTAATGAAAGAGCTAAGATAGCACGTACTCTTTCAGGATCAATAGTAATGCCATGCTTAGACACCACATAACCAAGAAATCTGCCCTCATGAACAACAAAAACACACTTTTTGGGGTTAAGTGATATCCCAAACTCCCTGCATTTCTCAAAAATTTGTCTCAGATGATTCAGATGATCTTTAGATTCTTTAGAAAAAATAGTGATATCATCAAGATATACTAGGACAATTTTGTACATTAAACCTTGAAAGGCCATGTCCATGGCTTTCTGAAATGTTGCCCCAACATTAGACAAACCAAAGGGAATTTTTTGGTAGGCCATAGTTCCCCATTTTGTGGTGAAGGTTGTTTTATATTGGTCCTCCTTCTTCACTAAAATCTGATTGTAGCCAGAATAGCCATCTAATAAGGAAAACCTTTCAGACTCTGAAACTACTTGAAGTATCTACTCCATAGAGGGCAGAGGATGACGGTCTTTTAAATAAGCCCTATTTAAGTCAGAAAAATATACACATAGTCTTATCTCACCATTTTTCTTCCTTACTGGTACTAGGTTCGAAACCCATGAGGTATGCGTAATGGGGAAGATAATACTACTTTCAATCAATTTATCCAATTTCTTTTTCATCAAAGGCTCTAACTTAGGATTTAAAGGCCTTTGTTTCTGCCTAACAGGTTTAACATAGGGCTCTAGTTCAATAGTATGTTGAGCAAGCTAGGGATTAAATCCCTTCAAATCAGTATATTGTCAGGAAAAGATATCATTAAATTCTTGACAGAGCTGAATAAAAACATGCTTTTCTTCAACTGTACATACCTTGCCTAATTTAAGAAGCTTTCCTTTGAAGACTTCAACTTCTTCATAGTGATCTTGTTGAACTTGAATACTGCCTTTGGGTTTTCTAGCTTCATCATCTGTATTAAAAACATATTCTAGAGTGACCAAGCCTTTTGGCAACTTGTTGTTTTTAAGCTGAATGATCTAATCACTATACTGGTGCTGTAACTTTTCTTGATTAGCATGTGAGAGTTCAAATTCTTCTCTCAAGAAGCTTACAATCTGCTGATCACTTTCAAAAACTTGCCAATGTATGTTATTATTAGGAACAACAAGTCTAACAACAATTTTAATATGTTGATTAGCTTTATCACTGCAATTTTCTTGTGGAATATCATACTCAGCTCCTACAACAACTAGTCTATCAACATGTTTATTCTGAGCTCTAGGTATGGAAATAAAATTAAATGCATCAAATCCCTCTAAGAGGTCCCATACTCTATTCCGATAAGATCTGAGTGCATCATCTTTTACAACATTTAGCTTTCTTACTTGATTAACAACCAACTTGTTGTCCCCATAAACCTTTAGGTAGCTGATACCTCTTTGTCTTGCCCACTCCAAGCCATGGATTAGAGCTTCATATTCAGTAGAATTATTTGTACAACTGAAACAAAATTTGAAAGCTAAATAGTACTTCTCACCTTCTGGAGATACCAACATACAACCACCACTAGCACCGACCTTACTCCTTGAGCCATCAAAAAACAATCCCACACTTCATTTCCTTGACGTACAACTAGTTGTTCTTTATCTTTCTGAATATTAGGCATGAAAGACTCAGTCTCATGCATCATATAAAGACCAATATCAACCTCTTCCAGCTTTTCACCTGTACCAACTTCATGAGTTTGAGATTCCCACTCTTTTGGGAGAATATCTGAGACTGCTTCTGCTTGAACTTCACCCTCTTGAGTAGCAGGCTGCTCCTCTTGTTCACTGGTAAACAGATTAGCATTAATGGGAGGATGATGGTAAGGTTCAATATGATCCTTGGCTATTGATTCAGATTTTACAGTGACCCTAGTACCATACCTAGTTCTGAACAACATATGAGACCAGTCAGCAGATAAGTATCCACCTATCTTAGCTATGAAATCCCTGGATAAACAAAGAGAAAAGTATGGGGGTAACTCTATTACATAGATATCCTGTGGTATTGCAAAATTTGGACAGGCATGTAGAGTTAAACTCGGATTTTTAATGACCCCTATTGTGTTAACAACAGTGCCATCCAATTGCACAACTCCCTTCTCAAGCGGCTCATACTCAATACCCAATTTATCAATAATCTGTTTGGGTATAACTGAACTACTAGCCCCAAAATCTATCATGCAATTGTGAACTAGATGATCTCCTATAATTAGAGAAACATAAAAAGGAGGTGGCTTGGCTTTAACAGTTTTCTATTCTTTCTTTTCAAGAGGGGCATTAGTGAGAACCACCTTAGCAGGTTGCTGATTTATTATTTCCTCTAATAAAGAAAACTCTGATAAAGCCTCATGTAAGAGATCTTTTTGGCCAGGTAAAGCCAATGAATCCCACATTGAAACACTTACACTAGTCTTCTTCATATGATCCAAAATGTTAAAACTACCAGTACTAACCTTCTATTGTCCTTTAGGAACAATGACATCTTTCTGTATTTGTGTTGGTTGCATTAGTACTCTAGGTTGGTCCTTGCTAGTCAAAGGTTGTATCTTTGATTGAACTTGCGTACTCTATGTAGCAGGTGACTTAACCTGACTTTGTGAACTTGTAGATGGCTTATTCTTATCACCATCAGTCTATTGCCCCAAATCTACAACCCTCTTCTTTGATCTTGTATTGGATGATACATGATCACTTGACAGACCTGGTGGGTCGCTAAGCCCACATAACTCCTCACCTTGCCAATTCAAAAAAGACACATCAGAATTACCTTGATCCGTATGAGATTTTTGTTGTTCTGACTTCTCCTGAGCTGAATTCTATGGAACATCAACACTGTTTTGCACCATTAATGCCTGATTTAGAATCCCATTTGAACAAGTTGACTGATTATGCGGCTGATTACATGGGAAACACCATTCATAATCAGCTGCTAAGTTATTTTGAACCAGAACAACCTCCTTGGAGGTACTAGGGGTACTGGGATTATAAGGTTGGAATGGCCTCTGATTAAAATTCCTTCTTTGAAATTGAGAATTAGCCTGAAAAGGGGCTTGATAGGAAGGTTGGCTTTGCTATTTTTTAATATTTACCAGCTCATTTCCAAAAGTACGCAAGGTATTTTGGATGTTGTCATTTTGACTTACTAATTCTTGAAATTGGTTAGGAACAACATACTCTTGAGCTGTTGTTTGTGCATTAAAAGCTGGAAAAGTAGGGACAACAACTATTGTAGGTGGTAAGGCAAAAGTAGTTGGCTGTAGGTCAGCAAAATAAGGCATAGGAGGCCTATGGGATATTTTACCCGCCTGTATCAAGCTATTCTCAACTCTGACAACAACATCAAATGTTGCTGGTAGTGTATCAACTCCTAGAGCTTGAATCATAAGTGCAATGTCACTATTTAAAGACTTCAAATAGTACAAATAAGCATAATCATTGGAAGGTTTTACCGTGGCTGGAATTTGATTCCAAGTTCTTTTGAAATGGTAGTTGAAGTCCATCAAATGCTCATGTGGAACTCTTTTAATGGTGGTCAGCTGCTCCACTAGCGAAAGATGATCATACTTGTCTTTGAATTGCTTATTGAGCCACTCACCCAACTCATCCCATGTAGCAATTGAATTGACAAGAAGGCCTCTGAACCATTGAAGGGCTTTACCCTTGAAAGAAGCCGCCAAGAGCCTCACTACAACATCTTGCTGAGTAATGTGATGCACCCCACACAATGAAGCCACATCTTTGATGTGTTCAATGGCTATTGTGTGTTCTTCTCCAGTATAGAACGACAAGCTCTTCAGGGCTGCAACTGATATGTTGTTATGTTGAGCAAGATTCAAGGGGTTGCCTTGATCGAAAGAAACAAAAGGCTAATTTCTAGGTGGTGGTCAAGCCATTGGGATTCTTACAGCAGGAACAACTTGGGCAGTGGTATGACTGTCCTCAGTAGGAGGATTTGACTTGGATCTCCTTGAATAAACAACTATCTTTTGAACCTTCTGGACTTCTTTCCCCCTTCTTCTAGGTGGGGATAACTACAAATACTCAAAAACAACTGAGTTACTCCTAGTCTGCACTCTTCTCATGGGTTGCAATGCACTGGTTTTACTAAATTTGAGCTTAGAGTCGCCAAGTATGCTAAAATTTATCTCTTAAAGACTACAATTTCTGCTGCACATACCAAACAACAATATGATAATTCTGGTTTAAGACTGAAAATAGTTCTTAGTCCCATCGGGCATGCTAAAAACTGTTGTCAAATAAGGTTTGCACCCTTGCCAAGCTATGAACTGTAGCAACCTATTGACACATGGGAAAACTTCGAGGTTGTGGGTGACCGGGGAAAGAAGTGGACCTCTAGATTATGGGCTGGTTCCCTTTGAATTTTCTTGAAAATACTAAAATACGATGAGGAAAAGAGAAGAAAGATATGCTTGAAACTAAAAATCTATCACTAACAAGTGGTACACCAAAGGTAGAAATTTTGACGAAAAATTTGTTGAAACTCACAAAAAACTCAATAGAACTAAACAATCTCACAACACAGAAATATATGTATGCAAAAATGATTCTATGTAGGGCTTTGATTGTTTTAATGCTTAACCACAAGGAAAACAATGATGTTTTCACAAATATAGGAGCATAAAAAGAGATCACTAACCTAGACCTGCACTATGACATCAAACTTTTTGCATCCAGCATGGAAGGAATTTGATAGAATAAAGGGTAACACATGATTTTATCTTGCAATTCACAACCAACACTAAACAATAAAGAAAAAATATGTGAAGGAAAAGACTTTCTATTGAGGCAAAATGAGTATTTGTATTATATCTACCAAAAATGTCATGAGTTACAAAGTGAGAAGCATATGCCTCAGCAATCTCCAAACCAAGAACTAACCCCTACTTTGAAAGAGAAAAGGACTTATAGAAATTATCTCCAAAATTTGAAATTGAGTTTTGGCTCCAAACTCACATGTGTTGTCAATCTTTTCATCCAAATAAGGCATGCAATGCCAACCAACTCCAACAAGAGTTGTCAAACTTTCACCAACTTGGTGAGCCATATGCAAACAAAAACCCCTACAAATCAGGCCCAAAACTGAAAGAGAAAAGATGCCAAGTGCCTCAAATCACTCCTTGACTCAAATCAAGTCAAAAGCAGTTCATAACTGAAGGAAAACTCCTGATAAAGTGCTCCAAACTCCCAAAAATTGCTCCAACATGTTGGCACTGATTTCTCAACCTCTCCCATGATTTGAACAAGTCCACAAAAGGCTCCACTTTGAACTAAGTCTTTTGAAATAATCCCTCTTTTTTTGCATTTAAATAAATATCTTACTAAAATGATTTATTTTATCATTTTAATAAAGATTTACAATTCTGAATGAAATGCAAAAATAATAAAACATACCTTTACTTTGCATTTTATAAAAATAACCTTTATCAAAATGATTTATAAATCATTTTAGTAAATATTTTACAAGCCTTTGAATAAAGAATGCAAAGATAAGATTTATCAAATACTCCTAAGTCATATCAAAATGAGAGAAATGACTAAAGGGCCGCAATTCCTCAAATAAGAATACATCTTTTAATAAAAGGTAAGGCAAAAATGCCTCAAACTCCATCGGATTTTTCCATTAGGGTTATAAATCTAATATGAATGACATTCATTCATATCACTTTTCGTGTTTTGTTTGATATTCTGGAAGCTTCATGCTGAAGCGCCGCCATGCTGATGAAACCCTAGCTCAACTTTCTGTGCTTGGAAACTCCTATCCTCTACGCCATTTTCACAAATTTTAGAGAGTTGGAGAATGGTACGTTTGATTTACTTTAAGACTAGAAGCATTTGTTCAGTTCTTTAAATCTTCTGAGGCTTTTTAGGCCATGGCTAAGTGTAAATAGCTTATGTTTTTCTTTGCCCTTTTTCTTGGGCGAGCTTTTGAGCTTAGAAAGCTCTATCTTCGACACCACTCTCTTGCAGACTTTTGGAGATTGAAAGCAAAAAAAATTATAAGGTAATCGATTTTTTGTTTTGAATTTGGAAGTACTTTCCTCCTTTTGAAAGCTTTTAAGCTTGACACAGGCCGCGACCTCCTTTGTATTTTCTGATATCTTTTCATAAGGATCTTATTCTGTGCTAGCCGCCATGATGTAATTTATGTGATGACCTTCATTTGTTGTGCCTTCTGTTGATTTCTATGTAGAAATGGAAGTTTTAATTTGTTTTGAGAAGCTTTTAAAATATTTTACATGCCTCTAGGCCGTGGTTGGGGCAAATATCTGATGAATTTCCTGCCCCTTTTTTTTTTTTTTTTTAATCTGTTGGTGCTTTTCTGAGGGAAAATCCCTCTACTCATGCTATTTCTGAAGCACACTCTGGGAGATTCTCACCATTTAATAATTTCTAAAAGTTCTTTCAGAGTTCTCAAACCACGGCTTCTGAGAAAATCTACTTTTGGTTGCCTTAAACAAAAAACTCTACCATTTTCGAGGGTTCATTCTTACTCAAAACCATCATAGTTTGGCTTGCTGTTGAGTCATAAGATTCATAAATTATGATTTTATCCCCTCTATGAACTAAAAGATGAATTTGTGTCAGTTAATGAATAAAATAAATAAATATCCATTGTTCCCTAGCCATGGTCGTGAATGCAAAAGAGAACAGAAGCACCTCCATTAGAAAAACTTAGGATGCCTTGGAAAGACCCTAACTCAGCCTCAAAAAAACATCAAAGATTTCGCAAAGAATATAAGGCTATCCTCTCAATCTGAAAATAATGTATTTATTTTTGCACTTGATAACTAAGAGTTATATTGATAACAACAAATGACCTGTTCTCAACAGCTTTTGATGTGTTGCTTCAAAAATGAAAATACACTTATCCTCCTGTTGCATGAATGAGTACATAACTGCCTACTTTTTTTGTAGATTTTATTTTCCAGTGCTTGCATTCTATTGTATACTTTTCCATAATGAAATAATCATACAGTCCTCTATGAGAATGGTTATAAAAACCTTGCAGCTGATAAGATACTGCCCCCTACAGAAGATTATGTAGATTCATAACATTATTTTGCTGCTCCTCATTGTGAACCATGTTTATTGTATTCTTTGAAAGGACTCTGCAGAGACTGTGATCATTAAGTTACTGTGAACCTCAGAAACATGATATGATTGTTGCTTTTCATGTAACAAATCGATACATTCATTTTATTCACGACTACCTTTTCCTGTAGTTGGCTAAAACAAGATACATACCTCATAATATTCACCTTGTACAAAAAATTAATGAGCTGGGCTCTACCCTTGTGGGAGCCGCATTTTACCCCACTCATATTGATAACTGAAAATCAACAGCATTACGTTTCCTATATCTGCACATGACACAAACAATGTTAGAAACAAAATGGATCAATGATTCTTTTCTGATTTGTTCCCTGTATCTACACATGAAACAAACCAGTTAGAAACAAAAGTGGATCGTATGATAGCTTTTCTGATTTGTTCTGACAACTTTTGAAGCTTTTATTTTATCTGGTGAATGATTTATAGGATGTAAATTCCATTTCTGTTGGTAATGTAGGGATAAGGTAGAGTGCGAATTTTCATTGCTCTAACACCACCCCTCACAAATTCGCAGGTAAACCTTGGAGTTGGAGTTGACATTGATATTGGAGGTGGACACAAAGTCAACATGATTGGGACAATGATTCATCATTCCAGGCAATGACGAATCACCTTCTCTCCTTGCTCTTACGTTATTTTCAGTTGTGTAATGCATTCTTCTTTCATTCAACATTTGATTAGGAATCAAATCAAGGTACTCCCACGGCTTGTGTGGGATTACAAAACATTTTTCTCAATAAATGAATTATTCATGGCATGCAATGACTTCCATTATTTTCTGAATTTATTTTGATTGCACAATGAAACAATGCAATTGCAATTGCTCTAAAACATATATTTTGTAGTCAAATGATTGACTTCTTGCATTCCTGTATTCTGTCTGCAATGCCTTATACATAAATGATTGGCATAGATGAATGGTTCAGCTTGAACATTGTTTCCTTGAATGAAATTTGTTTGATTTCTGCTTTGTTGAATTGTTCAACCAGTTTAGTCAAAACTGTTGAATGATTTTTCTCCTAAACATACTTTCATTCTGAGAACAAAATTTCATTTGATGAATTTTCATAAAAAAAATTGTACCCTAGCAAGTAATTGCTCATATGAATACTAATTTTAAGCAAGACGCTGAAAATTGGTAATAGTTACTAAGACTTGCTTCTAAAAACTCAAAAGGTGAACATGGAGGGACACCCATGTGGACTAGGTGAGGACGGTGGTTATGCATCAAGGGTAATTTGAGGTTGCCTCATTTTACTTGCTTGAAACACACAGACCTAGGAAACAAACCAGTTTTGTAGGGGGGTTATCCATGGATCGAGCGTTGCTATATTCTCAGATAATAGCTGGCTCCAACTGGGGAACTTCCTTTAGTCATTCTTAGAAACGGTTGAAGGGAGTAGATCTCTAGATTTCAAGTGCCTTTAGCCATCCATTGGGCATGGATTCAAAGTGATGAAAGAAAAGACTCAAAAACTAAAAGACACAAGGACTGTACAAAAAATACAAAAACATTTGTTACCTTAACGTACAAAGTGCTTCAGATGCTGCCCACTGTGCAGGAGGGAAAATGGAGTCCCATCTCCATATGAAAGAAGGAAACCATTTCTGCCATAGATTTGATGTATCTTGAAAGGGACCGTCCATAGTGAATCAAATTTTCCATGCATGCCCTTTGGTTCTCTTCTTTTGTCCCATAGGAGAACTGAATCACCAACTTGAAACTCACGTGATTTAACCTTCTTATCTAAAAGATTCTTCACCTATTCCGAGTGCTCCGTGATACAATTGGCCACTTGAACACACTTTTCTTCCAGCTCAGAAAGGTACATGATATGTTTATCGACTGAACTTTCGAAGGTTTCATCTTCGATTGCCTTTTCCAACTTGAGCGCCGAAAGTTCCAATGTGATTGGGATTTCAGAATTCAACCCATACAAGAGTTGAAAAGGGGACATGCCGATTGTACATTTGGGGGTAATTCTGTCGGCCCACAAGGCATCATACAAAGGCTTGTGTCACAAACATTGATTTTCATCAACCAATTTTCAGATAATACTCACCAAGTTCTTATTACTGGATTCAACTTGACCATTCCCTTGGGGGTAATAGTCAGATGAGTGAGACAACGCCACACCATACTCAAAACATAACTTAGTTATCTTGTTTGACGAGAAAGTCGATGCATTGTTAGTGACGATTTTGTTTGGCACGCCGAACTTGGAAATGATGTTTTCTTTTAGGAAATGGCATACAACTTCAGAGGTAACATTTTTGACTAGAAAAATTTCTATCCATTTGGTGAAGTAGTCAATTACCGTCAAGACATAAATATGTCCCACACAAAAAGATGGGTTAACCGCACTGATGAAGTCAATCCCCCATTGCTGGAAAGGTTCTTCAATCACAATGGGCTTTAAAGGAAAAGCCACCAACTTAGGCTTGCCAACAAACTATTGACACAACTCGCACTTGCACACCCAAGAATACGCATCTTGAAAGAGTGTGGGCCAATAGTGTTTTGCTCTCAAAATCTTGTGAGCGATGACTGGCATATTAAAATGTCCTCCACATGCCAACTCATGGTATGAATTCAACAATTTTTCTTGTTGTTCTTTGTCAACGTATCACAAAAAATTTCCATCCACTGCATGCTTATACAAGCCATTGCCCACAAGACAAAGTTTTTTGATTTTAACTTGATGGTTCTCTTCTCTTTTGAAGTCAAATTATCAGGACATTCCCCATAAGTGATGAAATGAGCGATGCTGGAATACCACTCGTCAGTGGCGTTGATGAACAAAACCATGGGAAGTTCGCTTGAATTTACTGCTTCCTTCTCTGAAGCTTCTTCATCTGGATTATTTTCAACAATAAGCTGACACAGTCCACATCCCTGAATCAGCTTGGTGGGTTTAATTTCCATGTCATATTCTTCAATCTTGGCAACCCAATTGCCTCTTTTTGTCCCAAATTCCTGCTGTGTTAAAATGGATTTAACAGTTGTAACTAGAACCAAAACTTTAACATGGTTGTTCAAAATGTAGAACCGAAAATGTTTAACAACCTTGACCACTACGAAGTCATGCTTTTCCACCTGAGAATATTTTATCTCATAGTTTTTTAGAGGGCAGCTCATGAATGCAATTGGAGATTCGAAACCCTCATTGTTCTCCTGCACCAAAATAGTTGAAAGTGTATGCTCGGAAGCATAACTGTACATTATGAACTCTTTGATGTAATCAGGACAAACCAACACCGATGCATGAGAAATGGCCTCCTTGATGCTGTCAAATGCGGCCTTCCCTTCCGTTGTCCAGTGGAAAGTGGTATTACCTTTCATCATATTGATGATATGACGAGTCTTTTCCGCAAAGTCTGGAAGGAACCTTCGCATAAAATTTACCTTTCCAAAGAAGGAATGAACAACCTTCTTACTTGACGACAGGGTGAGAGACTTGATACCATTGACTCTTTCTGAGTCGATCTTGATCCCTTTAGTGGACACTATGTGACCAAGAAGTTTTCCCTTTGTAACTGTTACCTATTTTTCACTACTAGCTCAAACAGGTAGAGCTGAATTGTAAATTCAAAGCCAAAAGGTACACAAGTTGTTCAAAATTTTCTGCTAAGTACTTATTATTATGCAATCTTTCAGTACAGTGTAAATTTCAGTAATATTAAGAAAAAACATTTCAAAATGATATCATAAGTTTGCATAATGTTTGATGTTTTATTCATAATGTTCCCACACAAGTCATGGGAGTAACTCAATTTGATTTTCACAATCAAATAAGGGGTGCATGAAGTAAAGTAAGATATACAACTGAGACTAAAGAAAGCATAGGGTAGAAAGTGATTCGTCATTGCCTGGAATGACGAATTGTTGAGTTGAGGTCTTCAGTTGTGATGATAGCTCTAGCTCCAGCTCCAAGCTCCTGCATACCTGCAAGTTGATGGAAGTGTGGTTAGAGAAATGCGAATCAAATCCTATCATATGCCTACGCTACCAACAAAAATATAGAATACAATCAATCACGCATCCATCAAATGATTTCAAAATTCAAAGAGCATAAAGAAAGGAGGAAGCTTTCAGCTTCTTTTATTTTTTCTAACATGTTTGTTCACTGTGCAGGAACAGGTTCATTATGTTCGTGATCATTTTATCAGATATGTGGAGTAAAACGGGCTCCCACAAGGGTTGAGCTTGACATATCAAGGAGGACACACTCTCAAGTTACATATGAGAGTTCATTAATATTGTTAGAACAGTCAAAAGAGAGCTGCCGAAACTGAGAGTATAATCATACAAGCAACCTTATTTCAAAAGATTCAGAAAAAAGAAAGAAAGAAAGAATTGAACAAGCATACAACATAATATTGCTCTTCATGTCAAGAAATGATCAAAGTATATAAAGAATTCAAAGATTTCATTGATACCTCATTTCAGTTCTACTTTACATTTTCATATTACATCTAAATGAAGTATCGAGCCTCTTTACACTAAAGAGAAACAAAAATAGATTATCAAGCACCAACCTATTTCATGAAGTTTTGAAATTGATTTCACAAGATACAATATGGACAAATTGTGCTTACACACATATGTTGCAACCAACAACTATTTTTCTTTTGAAATTCAATAGAGCGAGATCATGTACAACACAACAATAAATATCATACAATTACCAGTTTTGAGTAGCTATTCACACTGGAAGCACTTTCCAAGTCAAAGATTGTATTATGGTCTTATAAATGCGGTAAATGATCTCATATTTCAAAGCAGCAAATCATGCTTCCAAGTCAGAATTTGTTTAACATGTTTGAGAACAAATCTTCCATCTTTAAAGCTCTAGGTTTAAATGATAAATGCATGTAGAGTGCCAGGTGTAGGGGGCACGAAAATATAAGGATAGTGAAGCTTGCAAGGAAGAATGCGAATAAAAGCTTGAAAATAACAAGAAGGAGATTGAGCGTGGAGTGTTGTGTGCAGTATTAACATAAAATATGCAAGAGACCAAGCATATCAAGCTTTCTACGGTGGCCAAGGAGACAAATGCTAGGCATGAGTGAAATACATAGGATGGTGTGTTTTGTTGAGAAGTGTTGGAGCATCTAACTCTTATAGAGGAGATTAGGTGAATATAACAATTTATACAGAGAAGCATAGATACGAATGCAACACCTAGAAAAGAAAGTGATTATTAGCAGTTACACACAGTGGTCAAAGAACATATATGAGAGTTTCCTTTCTTGCAGGTACACCCATAATCTATGTAAAGGAAAAATCATGGCCATGATTGGAGAAGTTTCAATTTCAGGAGACAAAGCTTTCAGAAGCTTCAAGCAAAAGAAACCAACATAGTTTACATTTTTAACCAAAATACAAGGAGTAATACAAGGCCCGCGGCTCATACCCATGTGGGATTTTTTTTTAAAATAAATGAAAATACGAATCTGCAAAGTGGCCGTGGTCTGGAGGAGAGTTTTTCACAAACACTCATTAAATACTTGCATGAATGAAGGTTATTATCAAAGCAAGTCAAGTGAAGATGCAAGTAATATCCAGTAAAAGCATAGAGTTGAACCAAGAAAAGAGCAGGCCGCGACCTTGCTTTCTTTCAAATACAAGGAAAAAGCAAGCTATAGATGAAACATATCACCATGGCAACGCCTGTCAAGAATAGGAAAGTATGACAGTAAGGAATAAGAAAATACATGTATAACCCGCGACCATAAATGTAGGAATAGAGCATATTCATACATAAACAAATTTTCTCATGGCGGCCAGTGAGCAGGAGAAACCCAAGAGTTTTTTATGATGGCCTAGTGGGGAATAAGCATTGTGAAGCACAAGTTTTCCATAACAATTTAAACAGAGAAGCATAGATACAAATGCAGAAAGCAAAGAAGGTCTCAACTCAATGTCACATTTCAAACACACCAAGAAACTCATCGAATCGCGGATATGGTATCACAGAGCTTGAATAAATAATTTACCAAGCAGTGCTAGCATGATTAATCGCAGGCTTCTTCATTGAAACTCCCAGAAACGCCTCAGTTGGCAGAGATATGCCTTAAAATACCAGAGGAAAGCTTCAAACCCTACCCAGGTTGGGGGCCGACTTCTTCATGAAGTTTCTCCAGCAAGTGCAAAGTGACAAAGTGAAGATAGGATTAGGGTTTTGCCACTATTTGCTTACCCATTTTCGAATGTTAATGTTTTTGACTTTATTTTTGGTCATTATCATTTCATTTAGATCTTTACCGTGGTATATTCATTAGGTCAAAAAACTTAATAATTATGTGGTTGCCTCAACGATAATGCTCGATGGTGGTCAATAATACAAACTTTGGAGTGGCCGACCAACATGTTAGAGAAAAAGATTTATGCTGGCGAATTTTAGATTCTTGCATGGGCCCTTGATTTTATAAAGTCAGATTTCTATTTTACATAAGTCTTAATTTTTATTTTTTGCATTATATATTGTAAAGTAAAAAGATTAAATGATAAAGTATAAATCATTTAATTATTTTTGCTATCTTAAAGTGCAAATATAAAATATTAAGCAAAGATGGAGTTCTAAATCTTGGGCAGATTGACACAAACAAGGTGGCTTTCACATGCTTAGGCCCACTTTTTGAGGGATTTGCAGTTCAGTTTGAGTGCTGCATGTTTTAGTTATCAGTTGACCTTGAGTTTGGATCATCATGCACTCATTTTTGCATGGGTTTGAGCCTCTTTTTTGGGATTTTTTTTCTTTTTCTCGTGGATTTCCTTGGAGTTATCATTTTCTCACTGAAATTGACTTTTAGTTCCACCTCCATGCCTTTTTGAAGGCCTTTTGTATATATTGGAAAAACTTATCTGGTTTTTCCTAGTTCTGGTTTTTCTCCTTTGCATTCTGCAAAGTGAATTATTTGTAACTCAACATTATTTCAGAGTAATATAGTAGCAGGTTTACAGGTTACCCTTGGTTATTACATGGAGTTTTTTCTTTCATCTTTTCAATAGCATCAACTTTTGCCTACAAGTTTTCAGGCATCATTCTTGTGTTTGATTTTTTATCGAATTTTATTGTGTTTCAACATTGAAACCTTTATCTTTTTGTCTCAATCATGAGTATATGTATGCATTCGAGTTTAATTCATAGGTCATACACTGAGCACGAGATTTAAGAGTATCTTCTTAATTGTGAGAACACTGTTCTTTTCCTCAGAAAGAAGATAATTTTATAGGAGCCTTTGTATGAAGCATTTATATGAGTTCAAACTGTTCAGATTTTGTCGTGCAATTAGATATATTGAGAGTTAATTATGAATCAATCTACCTTTTAGATCATCATTTTTAGGTGCAAACATCACCATATTTAATTTTTATAGTTCTTCATTCAAGTTTAATCTTTCTATCCTTTTCCCAACAAAGTTACTCAGTTATTAATCAGGAAATCACATAGGAACCAACCTAGAATTTGGAGGTCTAATTCCTTATAGGGTACCCACAACCTAGAATTAGTTCCCATGTTTCAACAGATTGGTGAATTTCACCATTCAAGCATTTGGGTGCAATCTGTTTGACAACAGTAACTCCAAAGATTGACTTTTTGAGGTTTAGAGAAATACCATGCTGACGACATCTCTCCAAGATTTGCCCTAGATGGTAGCAGTGTTCATGATGCCTTTTGGAGAACACTATGAGATAGTCGAGGTACACCACAATGAACTTACCCATCACATCGTGAAACGCTAAGTCTATAGCTCATTGAAATGTGGCGCCAACATTTATCAGGCCGAAAGGCATTTTGTGGTACACAAAGGTACCCCAAGGCGTTGTGAAAGCTGTCGTGTGCTGATCACTTGAAGTAAATTCAATCTGGTTGTAACCAAAAAAACCCATCCAACATGGAGAGCATCTCAGATCTGGTCACATATTGTAAAGCTTGGTCCATCATAGGGAGAGGATAATTATCCTTGAGTGACAGTTGATTGAGGTTTACGAAATCCACACAAATACGAATCTCACCATTTTTCTTATGAACGGGAACTATATTTTCTATACACGTTGAATGATAGATGGAAAATATTATCCGTGCGTTTAGCATTTTCTGGACTTCCGCAAGGATCATCCCGAAGATTTTTGGATTGTATTGCCTTTGTTTTTTCTTAAAAGGCAACGCTCCAACCTTCGGGGGAATATCATGTTGCACCTCTTTCGGTCGAAAAGATTTTAGGTCCTCATATGAATATGCGAGGACATCCATATATTCTTGTAATAGCTTAGTGAACTATTTCCTCTCTTCGACTGTGCAACATTTGCCAATGTTCACCATCTTAGGGTCACTTTCAGTTCCCAAGTTATACTATTCAACCTCATTTGACGAATTAGAGTCTGCGAGTTGCTTCTTGACGTAGCGATCATGCTTGTCAAAAATTTCTCTAGAGACACCAATCCTTTGGGAATTTTGTTCCCTTTAAGTTGTAAGAATTCCTCACCCATGACGAGATCTAAATTAAACATAGATTCTTGAGGAGGAGAATCACTTCCTTCAAAATACAATTCATTGAAATTTTCTGTCTTTTCTAAGAAGGCAACAATCTGAGGATCATCGTTGAAAATCTACCAATCTTTGAATTATCAGGAACACTTTGGCGGAAAACCAACTCGATTGTGTAGGTAGAACCTTGAAAATCTTTGTGTGGTATGAGGAGCGTGGCTAAGATTGCTAAGGAGTCAACCTTGTCATTGTATTCCCTTGGAACCACCTAGATATCAAAAGCCTCAAATTCTTCAATGCAATCCCAAACGAGATTGCGATAATGCCTAAGCCTATCATTTTTGGTTTGATACAGGTTCCTTACCTGACATACTATTAATTCAACATCGCCTTGTGAATGAAGATTTTTAATACCCTTCTTGCTTGCAACTTGCATGCCTAGTAACAAAGCTTCGTACTCGGCAATGTTATTGGTGTTGTCAAATTACAACTTGAAATAGAAAGGGAAAAACTTTCCATTGGGAGAAATAAAAACCATTCCCGCTCTGGAACTGGTTGAAGAACAACTACCATCAAACTCTAGCAACTAAACATTGTTTGGATCGCCAAGGCCGATAGTGTCAAAATCTGAAACTTCATCCTCTGGTGAAGCTTCAAGATCTAATGTGGATGAATTTCTGGTAATGACTCATTTGTTATTGAAAGAGATTCGATGCTCTCCAACTCATGCATTGTTGAAGATTCACCGACCTCTTATTTTTGTAGATAGTAAGTTCCCACACCAGAAGACTCGAACAGGATCTGGGCTCTAGGGTCCTCTGATTGGGTTACTGAAAACTTTGTTTCCTTTTCAGGAATCAACTTTTGCATCATGCCTTTCACCGATATTCTGGCTTTAGACATATCCATGCTTAATCTCCCCCAAAATCTTTACAAAAATTTTATTTGAGGATTCCGTAAAATGTCGATACATTAGCTACCAGAATCGTCATCTTTATCTTTTTATCCGGGTATGCAGCAAATGCATACTGCACATCTTTGATTTGACCGATCAAGGGCACTTGTTTATTCTCCATGGAGGAACATCGGCTTAAAGTTTTGGTCATGTTTAAACCTAAGACAATAGCTACCTTGGCGGGCATCACGTTATCAGATGCACCAGAGTCTATGACATAGTTACTTGCTTTAAAACTATTGACCAGTAGAGAGATGAAAAATGGATCAATGCATCCAGAAGTTGTTGGAGGATTAGACACAAGATTACTCTACGACGCTTTAGGCTTAGGAGCAACAAGAACTTCAGGAGGTAAATCCTGAGTTGGGGTAATTTCTTGGTCTTTGACGAACTTGACGAGCCTGTCAAATTGGTCAGGGTTGACTTTTAGGTATTCAACCTCAGACATTTGGACCTTGGTTTTCTTAGCATGGTCGATGATGTCAAAAGACTGGAAGTATTTTTGTAGACTAGAAGTAGTGACTTCACTTATTGGTTTGATGAAAGGCATATTGGTCTTTGAAACTGGAGGATTGGCTTTAGGAATGACAAGAGTTGATGAAGAGGGACGAGGTGCACTTGTGGATTTGCTGCTTTCTTAGGTTGCCAAGGGAGAGGAGAACCTCTTTTGGCAATCGTGATTGGCATCTTTTCCTTTTGAGGTGGAGCAACAATTTGAGCTTTGTCAAGCTGATTCTGTTGATACCATGTGAAAATAGCGTGTGTCCGTCACCAAGTCAATTTCCTCATCTTTGTCCACTATTTACAAATAGCCAATCTTGGAGTCGCCAACCGATTCTGTTTCTTCTTGGAAGAGATTGACACTTTCTTCCTTAGGAGAATCCATTTGTGCATAGTCTTCTTGTTCAACCTCATAGTATCCTGCGACAGTATTATTAGGAGGAGCTTCAAGTGCAAGCCTACCTTGTGGTGCCGAAAGGTAGTTTTGATTCTTGTTCCCGACATAGTTGGGGAAATTCCTTCTTGGGACGTCCTTGTAGGTGTTGTTGTTATTAGAGACTTGCTTCTTCAAAGCTAGGACCTCATTTGCCAACCTTTGAACCATGGGATCTGCAAAGTTGGAAATGGCGCTAGGAGCATTGGCATTAGATGCTGAAGATCCTGATGCCTACATCCTTTTATTTGTGTTAGTGTTCCCATTAGTCCTTATCTCTCTGGCCAGGATCGTGTCATCTTCAAGGCTAGTAGCCAATTGTTGTGCTGCTTCAACATTGGCAAGATTTTCCCTGCGTAAAAAAAAACTTACTTTGGGCAATTGCATGTTGATGAAAAAGAACTTCAAGTTGTGATCCGTCGGTTTAGCGTCATGAGGAATTCGTGTCACCAACTTGTTGAATTTAGCCATGAATTCTCTCATGGGTTCATGATCCTCCTTCCACATGGTTGTAAGTTGTGCTAACAAAACATGTGTGTCCTCGATAGGTTTGAACCTTTCCTCAAACTTTGTTCGAAGAGTGGCCCAGTTGGTGATTGAGGCGTTGGGTAGAGTGTAGAACCATTCGGTAGTGACACCTTGCAAGGATTTGATGAGAAATCTTATATAAATGTCTTCATGTTCGATGGCGAGAATTCCTCAAACAATGTAGAAGGCAATGGTGTGCTCATCAGGGTGTTGTTTGCCATCATCGGTGAACTTCGAAAGATGTTTCCTTGAAACACGCAGAAGGTCATGCAAAGGTGCGGTTGAACGGAGGGGGCTAAAAGCATTTCCCCATGGTCCTACAGGTGGTGCGACCATGATTGGTTGCACAACAATTACCCGAGATGGACGCCTGTTGTAGATAGACCAAACAGGTGGAAGAGAAGATCTTTGTTTATGTGGAGGATAACTCGCAGTACGTTGCAATAGTGACTTCAATCGCAGAGAGGTGAATGGAAAATTACGCTGCAACAAATCTTCAAAAAGTGGATCTATTACTCCTTGAGCCCTTAATCCTTGTGTATAACTTCGGTCCGCCAGAATGCAGATTTGAAAAGGATGAAAATTTGCAAATAAAAATATACAAGGTATAATAGGAAAATGGAAAGCTTATTCACTTCAATCGAAAGTGTGAGGCTTGGATTGCGTGATTCGATCCCTAGCAGAGTCGCCAAAAAATTGCTGGGTGAAAATTATGTAATCAACTTTTCAATAAATTACACAACCTAGATTTCAACCACAACTATGTGAGATAAAATCTGTCCTCTCAAAAAGGGGAGGTGCCGTTCTTACTGCTAACAGAAGCTACGGTAAAACTAACAAAGTATTTACACAATGTACAATACACTTACAAAATGGGAGGGTGTGTCACATTCATGCTTCTCTCTTTTCTCAGAGAAGATGTTTTACAATGCTTCATGGTTTGGAAGTTCAGATTCAAAATAACTTTAAACTTAACAAAGAGCAATAATGTCGATATTTCTATCTTGTCAAAGCAAAGCGTAGAAATACTAGATATGATTGATAATAAACAAATAAAGGAAAAGGGAAAGCTCACGAAGGCACAAAGTCGTTCCGTAGATTTTTCAATGATGGATCTGTGAAAGACGCATCATTTGTTGTATTAGAAGCACAAAGTATTCTTAGATACAAAAATTCTTCGAATAGCATGAACGATTACAAGCACAAAGTCTTTTAGATCTTTCAACCAAAGTATCCAAACATAACGTAAATCCAAATAAGAAATGCAACACAAAGTTTACATAAATTACTTGAAGCCTTTCAAATATAATTCACTAATCACCACCGATCTCATTCAAATCAAAAGAGAATTGATTCCAACACAAATTATGACATGCAACTTCCTTCTTTATTGATTAGATTCAGATTCACAAAATTGAACACAAAGTTTCAATGTTCGTTTCAAAAGGGCAACACTTTGTTGCAAAATACTAAAAGGTAAATATTACAATAGAGATCCCTCTTATTTATAGAAAAAGAGGGAAGAGCTAATTTAGGAAAATAGTTGAGTAAAAATAAGAAACCCTAACATTGACTAAGTCAACATGTAAACTATCTACGTGAAATTACATCTCATATTTTCGGTGTAATTACACTTTACAAAAATAATTTTTTAGATGTCGTAAATTATTTACAAGATGCATGAAAGGGAGCATCAAAATTGATGAACACTAGAGACAAGAAGGAGACTCTATTGTTCTTTATTCTGGGTGCGAAAGTCTTCATACTTCTTTTTAGTCTCCTGCAGGAATGCTTCATCTGGTCCGACCATGTAATCCACAATGGTGTGTATTTGGTGATCACTTTCTTGGCAAACGAGCAAACTTTCTTGCAACTCTAAAGATGCGTTTTGAGACAATCAAGTGATAGTCATATATCACATATGTTATGCATGGTGTTCTTTGAGAAATCTTTATCATCCACTTGCTTCATGATGATTTCTTTGAAAACTCATGTTATCTCACTGAGGGGGAGAAAGGTATGATTGTCATCTAGGAGGTTGCCTGGTAACTCCTCCATTCTATTTATCAGAAGAACATGATGTCCTTCAACATCCTCCTGTACTTGGTGAAAATCATCAATCAAAGACTTGATTACTTGTATTCTATGCTTTAGTGATTCTTTCACCTCTACATAAATATCTTTATCGGGAATAACCCCAACCTTCACCAATTTGTTGAGCTTTGCCTCTTTCATCTGTGACCATGATGAGAGGCATTTCTGCATTTCTTGTTTATCCTTAGATAGTATACTTTTTTCTTTATCAAGCTCCAGTTGAATCTTGGCTATTTGTGTAGTTTTCTCATCTGCTACAATGATGACCTGTGAACCGTGATCTAAAATTTCATCAATCAAATCGTACAACACTTTACCTTTAGATGCAAGTTTCTTTGCCTTTTTCACCGCCGGTTCTTCAACATTCACCAAGGTCATATTTTAGGTTCCTTAAGATATTTGCATAGCGTTCAAATTTTTCTTTGTATAGATTCTTGGCTTGCTCCATCTTGTTTTGCCTTCCTGCCAGAGCATCTAGGACTACTTGGGCATCTGCTTTAGCACTTTCATTGCTTACTTTCCCAAGTTGGATTCTTTGAACAGTTTAATCCTCCATACTTACATCGCCTTCTTGTTGTGGAGGAAAAACTACCTCGACATACTTTTGACCGACTTTATCAATATGAAGTCTTGAAAGAACCTTTGCCTTTTTCTTCCATTTGATCTTTGGTGGAGGTATTTCTTCAAGGTCCAACTCATCAAGGGAGATCATCTATTTCTTCTGCTTGGATACTTGTGAGACCAACCAAGGAGGGAGAGAAGAAGTGTGTGTGTTTGCTGGCACTGCCAACTCTTGAGTTGCCATGACTTCCTGAGAAATGACTGGGATTGTGACTATGGGTGCAATGTTAGTCATTATTGGCCCAGTAAGTTGCACACCAAGTTGATTATGCAAAGATTCATCCATGAACCTGTCAAATTCAGCTTCAAAAGAAATGTCAAAAGATGGGGATGGCAAACTGGGTATGGAGGTTGGAGAGTTGGATAGGACATCAACAGTTTGTGTCTGGACAACTATAGAAGAAGCTGACATAGTTGATATTGCAGGTGGGGAAGAAATATGTTCTACTCCTGAAACTATTGTAGGAGGAGGAGAAGAAAGAATAGGGGGGACAAGAGTCTTAGGTGTTGGAGGAGTATGAGGAATATTATCATGACCTGGTGAAGATGTAGAAGGGATATCTCCAGTTTCATTTCTAAGAGGGGATAAAATTTGCTCATCATGTCTGAGCTCTTCTTCATCATTTTTCTCAACTTCTTCTTGAGATTCTTCATGAGATTCTTCATCTTCATTAGACTGTGTTTCTTCAGACTCTTCTTCTTCCGATTCTTTAGATTCAAACTCTTTATCTCCTCCTTCCTCTTCTGAGGATAATTCTTTGGAAGCAAGATCCTTACCTTCTGTATGTGGTGTTTTAGATCTTGTTGCTTCTTGTTCCTCAACGGTCTTTGAGTACTCTTGACTATGGTGAATTTGATTTTCGGATCTTTCCGAGATGAAGAGGGAGTAACAACATGCTAATCTTTGATGCAGAGTTCCTGCCGTGGGCTGGATTTTTCTTTGGGAGGTGTTACCTATTTTTAGCTACAACTCAAAACAAGTAGAGTTGAATTGCGTTCATCATTGAAAGGAATACAAATAATCTCAAATTTCTTGCTAAGTATTCATTGATCATGAAAAATCATATTACATTTGATTTTCAATTTTATTATGCAAGTATTTGTAACAAAAAATTAGACATTTGCATAACAAATGATGTTTTATTCATATTGTAAAAATCAAAGTCCCACACAAGCCATGGGAGTAGCCTATTTTGATTTCTATAATCAAAGGATATATATAATAAGGAACTGAAAATTATAAAACTGAAGATAATATATGGGGAAGAAAGAGAGTGATTCGTCATTGCCTATAATGGAAAATCGTCGATGGATTGTTATCTTCTAGTTGTTATAGCTCGAGGTTCCCCAACTCCAGTCTCCTTGAGTTGTCCTGCAAGACTGTTGAAGAATGATGTTAGAGCAATGGAAAATCAGATCTTTCCTCATACCTACATTACCAGCAAAAATATAATCATCATTCATTCAAAGTATACATCAGATGATTAAGTTATCAAAGAGCACAAAGAAGGAGGAAGCTTTCAGCTTCAGTTATTTTGCTAACATGTTTGTTCACTGTGCAAGAACAGGTTCATTATGTTCGTGATGATTTTTTATTAGATATGTGGAGTAAAACGGGCTCCCACAAGGGTTGAGCTCGACATATCAAAAAGAACACTCTCCAATTACACATGAGAGCCATCGATATCAAAACAATCATTAAGAAAGCTACCAAAACTAAGAAAATAAATCACATAAGCAACCTTATTTCAATATGTTGAAAACAGTTTAAGCAATTATTTTTATTGCCAAAATAAGAAGAGAAATCACAAAAGCAACCTTATTTCAATATGTTGAAAATAGTTTAAGAAATTATTTTTATTGCTCATCATGTTAAAGAATGATCAAAACATGTTCATAGATCATCAACTTCACACCATCATAAAAAAAAAGCAATTCACAAAAGCTACAGGTGAACATTACAAAAAATGATAAGACAACAAAAGCATTCATGATAATGAGAGATAATCACAGAGGTCAAGTGAACAGTCATGAAAGAGATTGTAGTCCAATGGCACAAACATATAGATCCTTCTTCAAGATAACATACATGAAAAGATTGTTCTTTCCTCTGTTTTAAAACAACAAGTTCATCATTTTTATAAAAGGAGCAAACTGAACCATCACTTCACCATTATCATTCAAGGAAGGAGAAAATCCCAAATTTGCTAACATAGAGGATGCATCTTATGCATTTATTTCATAGTAGCTCACAGTGCTTGCATGTAAGTAACAACAAAAAAGTACAATGTTTATAAGGATGCTGAGTGTAATGGTGAACATGCATACGTTATAAAATTCACAAAGATGGGAACATAGTTATACTGGTACAACCACGCACCAACTGCTTCAAGGAGGTGTCTGAGTTCGATATGATGTTGTAGGTGTTGTGGCTACGACTTTTATGTGCTATATGGATCAGAGTGGTGATGTTGAGGAAGGAGAGATAGATTAGACAATATTGTAGTGAGTTGTATATTATTTTATTGCTTTATTCTTTTGTGAGAGGTTAATGGGATTTGGACCCCCTAAAGTCCCTTCTAAGGCCCTGAAGCATTCATTGTGGAATTTTGGAGAAATATAGAAATAAGTGATTTGTTTCAAAATAAAGAAATACCCACATGGGGTTTTAATTCAAATGCATATTTATTCAAGTTACAAAATACCCACATGGGGGTTTTCTTTTATAAGATACAAAAATAGTTGTTTTCTCTCAAAATACTGAATACCCATATGAGGGTTTTGAACAAAATGGAGATTTCTTACTATTTACAGCATACCCATGTAAGGGTTTTTACAAGAAATACAAAATGCATATAGTGTTATCATGGGTCGAGCCGAGTTTATGAAAAGATACAAGAAAATGCAGAGGAAGCAACAACAGTTTCTTTGTTACAAAAACAAACTTTCTCTTTTTGAGATTGTGTAATGAAAAATACAATAACTACAAATGCTCAAAGTGGACATGACAAGCCGCACATGGAGAAAGCCATTTTTGAAGTTGTGACAACATTTTGAGTTCACAAAAGGTGCAGATTGAGTTCATACTTGGCGCGGCCTGCAATGGGTCTTTGTTATTTTTGAGAAAATGACACACATTCTTTTGTAATCACAAGCTTCTAAAAGCATTAGTTTGATAAAAAATACAGAGGAACCATGAGGAGAGAATAGCTTACCATTCAATGAGTGTGGAGGAGTAGATAGGTCGCGGCTAAGTCTCATAAGAGGTCTCAAATACAAAGCTTGAGCTTACATGTTCATGGTGGCCAGGAAGAGTAAAGACAAGCACAAAGAATGGAAACACATAAAATGTCAGAATACAAGATGCTAGCCGTGGCCTTATGGCCATTATTTTGCTTTCAATACACAAAGGAAAGCCACAAAAGACCATGAAAATAACTTACCATTGTCACAGGGAGAAGTTTCAACCATTTTGGAGGAGAAATCTGAGGAAATCATGAGGCTTCAAACTAAAACCTAGCTCACATGGCGACACTCTTTCTCAGCAGAGCTTTCTCCAGCAAAGTGACAAAGTGTAAAATGATTGAAAGATTAGGGTTTACTTTAGTTTTATCTCTCTTGCCCTAATTCGAAAATGGGATTTTCACCTTTGGTTAAATTCATGCCTTAGTTTTAATTGATTTGATGTCTTATACATGCCTAGGTTCTCAGGTAATTTGATGGCCATTTCAAAACAAAGTTCAAATACCTTGTGTTATTTCCATATGCCTAAATTCCTAAGTTAGGCTTTGATTTATTTTTGCAAGAGACCCGATTGCCTTAGTTTTTATTGATTTTGAAGAAATCAATTAAAATAAATGATGGATATTATTTATGTTTTTATGATTTTTTCTAAGAAAAATCAAAGTTGCATGGAGGAAATAAGCTTTGACTATCAAGTCAACATTTCATGCAAGATACTTAATTTAGATTGTGCATGGAGGCGATAAACATCGAAAATACTAATTTTTTTTTCGCTCATGCACAAAGTGGAACTTCAGTTTTCAGTCATGCAAATATTGAGGCTTCTTTTTCAGTTCTATATCAGTTTACAGGGTATTTTGGTCATGCGCATGGAGAGGTGGAGTTTTCTAGGCATAGATAGCAGTTTGCTTCAGTTTTGGGCTATTTTTATCAGGGTTTTCTCTTTTGCTTGGATTTCACATTGGGGATACAGTTTTTCACTTCAGTTAGCTTTCAGTTCTATTTTTGGCTGCTTTGTGCATGCCTTTTGTATATATTGGAAAAAGTTAGTCTTTTTCCTTTAGTTCTTGTTTTCTGCCTTTGCACTTTGCAAAAAGACTATCTTGTACCTCATTTTTATTTATAATTTAATACAATACAACGACTTTTACAGGTTACACATTATTGGTCCTTATGCAGTATTTTCCTATTATTTTCATTCAAAATTCATCAAGTTTGCCTCTTTAGAATTATACAAAGTGTCTTTATGAATGATTCGATGAAATTATTATGCTTTAGCTATTAAAACCTTTATTTTTGTCTTGTTCATAATTGTACATCACATCGCAAGTCTTAGGTTGTGCTATATTCATTTCGTTCTTTAAGGTGTGACAATTTATTTTCCTTCTAGAAATACAAGCTATTTGGCCTTCTTTGGAAATATTTTTGTGATCATTTCTGAATTGTGTGAATGGTTTTCCTGAGAATAGTTGTGAATCAATCTGTAGGTTTTATCATCTTTTCCATTTAGGTGTATCACCATAGTTCGATTTTTCTAGTTTTGCATTAGATTATGTCCTTTTCCCTTTTCCTATCAAGTTTTAAAGTCCATAATCAGAGAATCATATAGGAACCAGCCTAGAATTTGGAGGTCTATCTTCGCCATAGGAATACCCACAGCCTAAAGATAGTTCCCATGTTTCAATAGATTATTGAATTTAGCCATTCAAGCATTTGGGTGCAATCTGATTGATAACAAGAGGTTCTGTTTCTGAATAAGTTTTGAAGGCTTTCATTTGATAACCATGCTTCTGTATCCATTTTGTTGTGTTATGTAGAATGGGAGCGAGCCTTTCCCTCCTGTAAACACATTATTTCTTTGACCATTGTACTGGAGGTAAAGGATTCTTGGCAATTTAATCCTCATAATAAGCGAAATTTAGGATGTCACTAGGATTCGTGAAGTCTTCAGGTAAATCAACCACACCAAGGGCTCTGATTTGATCGACCGTCAACCTACAATAATCCATCCTATGGACATCTTCCTCATCTTTGCATTCTGCCCATATGTCTTCAAAATGATAGACATGACGATGACATTTCTTGAGTCTTCTTTTTAGATCTCGATATTCAAAGTCACGCCTATACTATAGGTCTTGATAGTCATTATCTGCATCTCTGTTGCAACATTCTTGGATTTTTGTACACTTTTAATAGTGTACCTTCCAATGGTTAGGGGAAATTTGAATCTTGGCTTGTGGATCCTCTGTCATTCCTTGTGTACATAAATCAACTGTCAGCACAACTCCATGAGAATCCATTTATCTGAGGGATACCTGGGTAGCATGTAGGGGCACCCAGTGAAGCAACCTACTCTTATGTAAGTGAAAGTTGGGAATTGCAAAAATACACAACCAACCTTACTGACTGCTTTGTAAGCCTCATCCGATTCTCTCTTCTTGTCGAGAGTTGGATCAAAAGTGAAAAGAAAAGGAGCGAAGAAAGCATCTTAAACCCTTCTGAAGTGATGGAAGCTTTCTCTCAGATTTAATTGATAGTAATAGTCATACATTGGAACAGAGTGTCTATTCCCCTTGGTAGATAATCCTGGGTATTGCCTCATTACTGCAACTGCATACACCAAATAAGAAGTCATGTAGAACTTCAAAGTGGTGGGCACATTGATCAGTTGCTCATGGATTTCATCGTTGATATGTGCTCCCCAGTCAATATGTACTTTCTTTCTTCTGATTATACAGATGTATTCATACATCCAGTCTTGGAAATGAGAAGATTCGGGTAAGCCTTTTACTTTGCTTAGAAGAGTGATCATGTCTCTCACATCCTCTTTGAAATCACTCCGAGGAAGTCCCTTAGGCCATCTGGATATGACATGTCTAGGAGTTTTCAATCATTGAGTGTTGATAAGTGTTTTAGGCCTAATTGAATCATCGTCAAAAATCTCCCGAGCCTTCTGAATCATGATAGGTGTATATTGTTCCATGTGTGGAACCTTGAAAACAATATCAAAGAATTCACCATCAAGCCTCATCATAACTTGATCCACAAAATCTCTTACAGTTCTATCTTCTCAAATATAGTGGGCTACAACTTGAAGCACAAATTCTGTATTGTGAGCAGAAGTTGGGAAAGTAGATACCAGGTGGAGATTATTGTGGATAATTACCTTTAGATTTCCATCCCATGGCTTTTGTTGAATCCTTTTTACGAAATCCTCTAGATCTTGGTGACCGATCTTAGTATCTTTGATTTCATCTACTTTAGATATTACCATAGTTGACGGGAAAACACCTTGGTATTTGTACTTCATCTTTCCTTTTACCCTAGGAGATGATGGAGGTGTTTTTGTTGTCATCTAGGGAGGCCAAGACTGATGCTTTATCACCTTTGAAGACCGCCATATTAAATTTGAAGGTAACTGCAAGAATGGTGGATCAACTGGTTTAAGGAAAAATATGCAACATGGGGAAGTGTGAAGCGAGCAAGATGATTTGGAGCAACTGCGTGTTGGCAATAAGGCGTGAAAAATGGAGCGTGAATGACAATGTGAATGCTAGAGCGAAGAAATTGCAAGCTTTAGGTGTTAGAGAAAAAAATGCAGATTTTGGTGTCAAGGCGTTGAAAATTAGTGCCTTGACACCAAAAAGTTATTTTGAGGTTTGGTGTCAAGGCACTGAAAAATAGCGCCCGAGCACGAAAAGTTTGGAAGAATCATTAAGTGTTACGACGGTGAAAATCACCGCCTTGACACTTAAGTATGAAACACTTTAGTGTCACATTAGTAAATTCACCACCATGGCATCAAGAAAGTTGGTGGGATCATTGTGTCATGGTGGTGAATTTCACTGCCGTGACACGGGGTAGGGATCCTATCTTAAGAGTTAGATATTTCAAAGCTTTGAAACTTGACGTATATGATGAAATGAACAAGATGCTAGGTTTTATTAAAAAAAAACGATGATGGCGAAGAGATGAATAAAAAAATGAAGCTAGGGTTTAAAAACAAATGATGATCATAAAGACAACATTGAAAAAGATTTTAAAGGATGACCCTCAAAACAAAGGAAGAGATCGATTTGAAAAAAAGGAAGAAGAGAAGAAACTAGAAAATGAATGAGTAAGAGAAAAAATATGGCGAAATGACATACCTCTAATGACGCGAAAACATAGATTGATGGTGGAAACACTCGATGCGAAATTTGGCGACTAGTGTGAAAAGTGGACCTCCAAACTCCAAGAACGCAAGAAGGCGAGGAGGACAGGATGGACATAGGAGAAAATAAGTAGTAAAATGAAAAATAAACCCCAAACAAAGTTTACAAGTGGCATGAGGAACTTAAGTTACGCGCATTAAATGTGCCATTGAAAAGAACATAACTGGCAATTAGGTGCAAAGGAGGTGAATTTCACTGCTTTTGTACTTAATCACTGAAATGAAGCTTAGGTGCAAGAGCAGTGAAATTCATCGCCTTTGCACCTAAAATCAATAGTGGAATGTTAAGGCAGGTGCAAGGGCAGTGAATATCACCGCTTTTGCACCAAAAACTAAGTGCGATGGCACTAATTTTTAGCGCCCTTGCACCAAAGACTGAAAAAAGACTAACTCCTGGTAAAGAGGAGTTACTAAGACTTGCTTTGAAAAACTCGAAAGGTGAACAAGGAGGGGCACCCACGTGGAATAGGTGAGATCGAGGGTTACGCATCGAGGGCAATTTGAGGTTGCCTTGTTTTGCATGCTTGAAACACACAGACCTAGGAAATAAACCAGTTTCGTAGGGGGGTTATCTGTGGATCGAGCGTTGCTAGATTCTCAGATAATACATTTTTTCTTCATGTGCTCTTCTTTAGATATGGGAACTTTAGGGATTGATGATCTTTCATTCACATACATCACGGGTTACCTATAAGAACCGATTTAACCTCGAACTCCCAGATCCCCCTGTCTCTTGATTTCTTCATCTCTGTTTGTCTCTTGTCTTCTTTATCTTTGCTTGCCTCTCTTTCTGCTTGCATTGTGATGTTGTGGTGCTTATGTATTGAACCTTGCGTGCGTGACAACATTTCCATGTCTACATCTCGCTATGTCTCATGGGCCACAACATCACTGCCTTTCATTTCTTTCCTTAGGATGCCACATGCTCCTTTGATTCACACACATCATCCTAAGGGGGCTACTACTCCTATTTTCAATAAGGTAAATTTGGTGGCCAACAAATTCCTTACTGAAAATTCTTTCATTTTTCAAAAAAAATATCCTTCAAAAGGATCCCCTTGATGAGATTTTTTCTTTCGAAAATAAATTCGTAGCAAAAAGAATCTTGCCTTCGAGAAGGAGCATTATTTTTATCAAATTCCTTGATGAAAGAGATCTTTCAAAAGGATTTCTTGATGACAGAATCATTTGTGAAAAATGTCGTGCTTTTCAATCGGAGTGTCCCTTTTCATGGACCCCTCACTATCTTGAAGGGTTCACGAGGGACCCCTTTGAAAACTCCTTCAATTGCTTGCTCTGTGGCAAGTCTGTTTGTTTGAGCTTTTCTGCCTAACATGTTTTGTTTGCAACTTAACATGTTGCTTTGTAGGATCGAGCACCTTGTCAAGGTTTCCTTGCAAGACCAAGCACTTGTAAGGGCCTTTTGCATCAAACTCTTTAGGATAAAACACTTGGGGAGTCCTTTCACATCAAGTCCCATAGGAATGAGAACTTGTGGTGCCCCCCTTTGTAGTACTAAGAACTTGTGAAGCGATTTCTCTCTGCACGACCGAGCATCTATAGTGTCTTTGTTCATCTTTTACGAGATCGAGCACTCGTGGAGCGAATTGAATATGACTGAGCACTTATAGAGCCTTTATTCACTTTTTGTGGGACCGAGTATACTAGATTTAAGATCTGCTTCCTCGACAATTTAGGTATATTCTCTTCAACTTCTTCCTAATTTACCTCGCATTCGCACCAGCACACATGATCACTAAAGTGGGCGCAAAATGTAATGGAGCGAATTTGTACCCCTAGGAAAATTCCCCATTTACATCACCCCTACCTTAAAAAACAAAAAATTGATGATGCAATTCCACATCCACTACTTTTTTCCATCCACTTGGCAGCTTATTTTCACATCGGTGGAGGAATCCCTATCGAGGACACGCGTGCATCACGCAAATGTCCATGCACCGCACTGTTGTCCTTACAGGATTCCTGCCTCTGGAATCCGTAGAGGCATTACATTTCTCCATTGGCGATGAACTATAATGTATCTGCCTCCCTTGACCATTGAGAAACAGGTCTTTTCCCTCCTTTTGCAAGTTCAAATGATCTATCTTTCCATTCTTTGATTCCTTCTTGAATCTCTTGACTCTCTTGGATTCATTTTGAAACTTTCAAGCTTTTACATCACCCATTTGTGGTTGCAAATTGTTGGTTCTTGGCTCCTACACTATGCTCATTGTGACAACATTGTTGTTGAAGGACTTACAAGTTGTCTCCTCCCACTACTTGCCTTGAGCGATCATAGTTGGGGAGTTGTTCTCGCATGGAGTTATTTAAAGATTCGATTCATTGGTAGAAAGGTTCAATCTCTCACCCACTTTGTTAACTCGAGCATAACTTAGATATTACATTCTTCTTATTGAATTTCAATTTTTTATTTCCTAGCATGCGGTTGTAGTATAAAAATATCTAGTTCAGATAGTTAGTAGGTTTTCTTGCATTTTAGTTTACTCCCTAGACCTTTTGTCCGTACAGACGCTAGGGCACCACATTGGAGTCCGTCATCTCCACTATCGTCCTCAAATAGTAAGTTGTCTGGGTTGTAATTCAAACCTTGGAAATTGGCTCTTCTGACCTTGTAAGCATTTGGTTTTGGTAGAAGGAAAACAACAAGCCATTTGTCCTTCCTTTGTAGCCTTAGTGCCTTACCCCTTTCCAATTATCTTAGCAAACTTGAGGTAGTTTAGGGCAACCCATTGCTTAGGACTCTCCTGTGACTTGGAGTCCCGAAGCAGCTGGTCCCCTTTCTCTACATCTTCTTGCCACCAAATACTAATATTATCTTCCAATTCCTCTTCTTTTAACTATGAGATGGAATATAAAAGGGATATTTTGAGGCTGAAATGATGTAAACCTACATTGTCAAGAATGAAAGAAGCAATTCAAAGGTGATAAGAAGGCCAAAAATCACTAACCAAAAATGTACCCAAATATTCTAAAATAAAGAATCCCCAATTTTTTGATTGCTCTAAGTAAAAGAACCATTCACAAGAGAGATCCATTAATTAAAGATTATTAATGTTTTAAAGAAGAAGAAGACTAGACTGAGGGAAATTAGGAAGTTTGTGCTGTTATAAGGGATAAAACAACATTAAAGTCACCTCCAATAATCCAAGGGTAATATAAAGGAGAATTTTCTATATGAACATGCAAACTATCCTAGAGTTTAACTTTATTTAGAAGATATTGTGGAGAATAGTTGGTGATTAGGATGTTGAGATTGCTAGATGTGTGAACCCCTTCTAAAGAGAGAACATAATTGCAACTTACAAAATATTTTGAAGAATAATATTTGGAATCCCAAGCAAAGAAAAGACCACTAGATAAACCGTGAGTAGAAATAATAATGCTTTCCCAATATTTACCAACGTTGCAATGATTTTTTTTGTAGATTATTTGGGAATCTTAGTAAATTTGAATTAGCAACATAATAGGGTTAAGGTATTTCATCAATCTTCTAACTATATTCCTATTTGGGTCTACTATTGATCCCTCTTACATTCTAAGAAATAATTATGATTGAAATGGATGAGTGAGGGAAGCCTCCACTAAATTGAGAAGACTTAAAGCTTGTTGGTTTTGTACCAAATATTCACAATCAATCTTACATCTATTGGGTGCCTCTTGTCTCCCATTATTTTTATTCAAACTTTGTTTAATATCCAAAGCTAAAGTTGAAGGTTTTTCTTTTCTTATTTTCTTTGAAAGAATTTGATTTCAAGCTATCTTGTGGATGACAAATAGAATTTTTTTCTTGTTTATTAAAGTCCATAATAGGAGTTTTGGGCACATGTTAATCTTATTAAAGGTAAGAAGAGTCTTTTAAACTCCAAGATTTTGAGAGTTATTAGAAGTAAAAAAGAGGGTTTTAAGTAGAAACAACAAAACATAGAAATAACGAGCAAGGTGGGAATTAACAATAACATTAGGCACATGGAAACTCCTTAGAAGATGAAAGATCTTATAGTGCATGATATTGTTTCTCATTGAAAAGTTTTGCACCCTATATTTTACCATGAATTTCTTGATCTTTAATTATTTCATCATTTCCTTGATTTGATATCATCTTATCCTAGTTTTCATCTTGATCATCCTAAAATCTAGTGGGTATTTATCCTAGAATATGGAAAACTTATTTTGATTTTAGTTACCAAATTTGGTTCCCATTGGATTCAGAGGAGATCAAGATTTACCTTTCCTATGATCCATGGTAAAGCTATAAGCATTATAAATAACAACAATAGAACCTTGATTATCTTATTAGAATTGTTATTTGTCCTTTTTATCCTATTGTACAATTTTTTAGAAGAATCGTATGATTTAAGTTAGGGATTGTATTGAAATAAATGTCCATAATCATATCATTCCCTACATTTTAAATGAATTTCTTCATAATCCAAGGTTTGATGTCAAAAAAATATCCCATCTAAATATTAAGAGCTTCCAACAAAGGATTAATTAAATCTAGTTCAACATAAATTTGGGTATAACTAGATTTTTTTTCCTTGGAAATATGAGTATCCAAATGGGAACATAATGAATTACTCAAAACTTTTTAGGAATTCATCTTTCCAAAAATAATAGTGGCAGAGAAAATAAATGGATCCAAACTAGAACCTTGGAAGGTAGTTCTATAGTTGGGATAAAATTTAGATGCCAAGGTTTCATGAAAAGACCAACATGCTTGAAGAAATAAGGACCTCCTTAAAAAAATGAACATAGCCAAAGATACTATTAAAGGAAAGAAAAAAGCACCCATTAACAACCAAGGTAATCTTCATCTCTCCTTCAATTAGCTAAGCTCTATGTGTCCAATCCTCTAGCATCTTCTTATTAAATCTAACCCCAATTAACTTATAGATGAGGACATGTCTTTGGAAAAAAAAAAAACCTCATCCACACAATCAAGACTAAAAATAAATATTGGAATCTCCTTGCTTCGAGAAAAGGCATTCATTATTTTAAAATCATATTTTCTTTCTTTTTAAAATATTGTTGTTGAACTAGATTTGCAAGAATATTCATTGCATTAGCTTTGTACATGAAATGATAAATATTGTGACCAAGCATGCAACTTGTTTGAAAGAGATCTTATAAGGACCTAGAGGTTCATGTGGATCAACCATGAATCCATGGTCCAAAAATAAAAATAAAGAAATGCATGATATTTACAAAAGAAGAAAAAGTTTCAAGAAGAATGGAAATGAAATAAAAGAAATAAATACCAAAGAATTTAAAGACAAAATATGATTCAATAGGGCTAAGAATTAACCCAAGATATTTGAAAAATTTCAGCCAAAAGTAAGGACAAACAACAAATCAAAGCTATAGAACACACCTCCTAGGATTAGGCCAAGATGAAATTTAATGGCAACTCTAAATCCAATCATACAATTTTAGGTGCAAAATCCATTGATAATAATGATAAAGGGGGTCACCACTTTTAGATCTTGTTTATCTAGTACCAATTCAAATAATGTGGTTGAAATTGAGGGGTTCATCCCTAGTATAGAGTTGGTAATCTTTTCAAAAATTCAAAAGATCAACTTTAATGGGTTTTATCCCAATTGGTGAGGATGATTGAGGTTCAATTTCCCATATGTATGATTAAACTAGGTTTAATATTTAGGTGACTTTGATAGATTGGATCCCCTTTTTGTCGTAACTTTGGTTGAAGGAGGATTTTAAAATATATTGCATCCCACTTTTGAATGTGCATAGTAGAGTCTTATGTTTCAATGCACCAGTGTGTTTTGAGTCTTATGGGGAATGACCTTGGAAGAAAAGAGAAGATAAATTGCTCAAGAACTTAAAAAGATGCACCAATGAAGTTTGATGGCTTGGTGGACTGATTCAACAAATGGATATTTAATTGACATGAATAAGTATTTTGCCTTGATGGACATTTATCACTCATGCTACAATTGGTATCTATCATTTATCACTTGAAATAAATAAATAAAGTCTTGTATGATGACACAAGAAGATCTCGAGGTTTTGGGTTTGTTTCTTTCTCATCACATTCTAAAGTGGAATGACACGAGAGGAGCGACCAATGCGAGTGGATGTAACAATTGGGAGGCACAATTAATTAAGTAATTCATGAGCTGACATAAATTTCTCCAAGGCATGGTTTATATTCTCAAAAAAGCTGGCAAATGTGTATATATAACTAAGTAAATTACCTTTGGACTTTGCCTGAGATCGTTATGCTCAAAATAAATTTCACTTGCATATTTTCCTCGCTTTGTAATAGAATTTTGCATCTATTGATTAACTCGACAACTTAGATATAACAACTACCATAGGTGGAGGTAGCATTGATCATCATATATCTTAATCATCTCATAGATAACTGAAAGAATATTAAAGATTGTTATGGTGAAAGAAAAATTGTCCTTAAAACGGTTGGTTTCTTTAGATGCATTATTCAAAATGCCATATTTTAGGTTTTATTTATCTTCAAGTTTTAAAAGCAATTTGCAATCAAAACTACCTTGAAATTTCCCGATGGTAGTTCATGTATGGTCATGATTTGGAGTGAGCACCAAAAGAGTGATTCATGATGGTCAATTGTAGTTTGATCATCTTTGATTGGAGTGAGTGCTAGAAGAGTGACTCATGATGGTCACTTCTAGGTTGATCATCCTTGATTGAAAAGTGAATGCATCCATGATTGGAGAGTGTAGATTCACCGTTTTTGGGAGATGGCTAGGGAGAGGCCCTAAGTCAAGATATTGTTGTAGCACACATTTTAAAGATTTTAATTTTCTTCAACATGTTAATTATGGGGAAAAAAATATGGAATAATGATCATTTTTTTTCCATGTTTTTGATAAAATAAGCAACATTTTCAAGGTGTTGTACCCTTTACATGAAAAGTCCAAAGGGACAAAAAGAAGCTAGTTCAAATGAGGAATGAATTAGGAAAAGAGGAAAGACCACACACAGAAACAACTGACAGACAGTCATCAAACCACAGACGAGGACTAGACAACCCCAAAATTTGAGGGAACTAATCTGAATCCCTTAACCCTAGGCTGCAAAGATGCGATAGATCGAGGGAGTCCCTTCTTCTTTCTCAACACAACAGACCAGGAAGACTCAAAATCCAAGTCCACCGAGCGAGGCGAGATAAGCATATCCACAATAGCCACCAAGGGAAAATAGCCACCAATCAACGGGGGAGTCAGCAGCATAGGGGAGGAAACATGATCGATCAATAGACCAAAAGAGGCAATCAACGATGTTCAGGCAAGCTTAGACAAAACATCGTCAACAGATCGAGCCAATAGTGGCTCCATGAAAGGGATAGTCGAAAGAGGAGCAAACACAAGCTCCCGAGAGGACTCAATAAGTTCATCATTCGCAGAAGAAACTTCTGAAAGAGGAGAACCCATCGTGAGGTGATCCAAGAGAGCATCCTTCCACCAAGTAGCAACGCCCTTGCGACTGGCTTGTGGGAAACTAAAGGCCAAATGATCCACAAAGAAGCATCTCCTACACCGAAAGGGGAGACCCTCATAGTCCAAGAGCTGCTTCCAAGGTCTATCCTCCACCAATAAGACTACATCACCATGGAGAGGTTTGGAGATGTCCAAATCAACTAATATATAAGCTACTGTAGTATGCCCAAGCTCCCGAGTTGTAGAGTCCACCATTAAAAAGCATCCAATGGTGTTGCCAATAGCTTCATAACATGAATCCTCCCAAAATTGAAGAGGGAGATTCTGTTGACTTCTTCTATGGAATTTGTCCTTGATGTCAAAATTGTCTTGGGTTGGTGCCTTGGAAGCATTTCTCAGTCTGGTCTTATTATGGCATTTGATTGGCACAGTTGATATTTGGTATTCATTTGACATTGGCATACTTACTTCATTGTTGATATAATGTGGCTTGATCAATCTCTTGCATCTTGAAATAGTAAATGGTTTATGAGATGCAGTTGGTTCTTTAGTTTTAAGAAAACCCTATTGAATTTCCTTAATCAATTGATAATGGTTTATGGTATGTGGAATGGCATTGTGTAATTAACATGTATTTCAGCCTTTACTACACTTCACAAGGTTTTAGATACTTTGAGTATATATGGCATTTTATTGGTGGCAATCATTTTTGATCATTGGTGAACATGTGATCATTCCTATGCATATGTTTCGATTTCTTGGTCAACACAAGTCTTTGGGTATACTTGACTTTATAAGGTGGCAATTGACCTTGGGCAAAGGTATTCAAATTGTTCTCTTACTTGCATTCGAATCGGGTCTAAATGATTGATAATTTATCAGGTTGCAAGGCCGACAATAGGTAAAGGTATCGATTAATCCTTATGTCGCATTCGAAGTGACTTGTTTTTGATTCCTTGGAAACATACATGTCAATGGCAATTGACATTTGGTAGCAATAATGCAAGGCAACACATAATCGGTATTTGATTAGCAATGCGGTCATGTCAAAATATCTTTGAAGGCATCAATTGGTCAACATTTCACATGGTCAATAGTTGATAATTAGCAAGTTGTGTTTTGGTCGGCATGTATGACTTTGAACAACTGCGGACTTCAATTGGCATAATGAGTTTTTGATTTCTTATGACAGTCCTTTCGGACTTCAAATGTTATCTCATTTAGCAAAGGATTTCGTTTTGCTTGCTTTGGAAGTTTAGGTCAATATTTAGCTTCTCTTGTTCGAAGGGTTTGGAACCCTATTTTGGTCGCCACCATGGAATCATTCTTGGCCGTTTCGCTGTGCATGTTGCTGGTTTACTGATCTTTAACAACATATAGGAAAGATTGGAAGACCATGACAATGGTCGATTCACCTGTCAGTCTCCTGCCATCGGGTAAGAGCTCGTAGTGAGGAAGAAACGTTGGCTGCTCAACTACTCTACAAATCTAGTAAACACCTTCATGACAACATCTCCAACATTATTCTCAGGTACTCTTTCTTTCAATTCGTTTGCAGATTCGTTACCTTTTTTGGTAAGGCGAAAAAGAGATAAGTGTGCTTTGCTGAATCGAAAATGAAAATTCAGTTTATTCTCTTTTTTGGTCATATCTTAAAAGGTTTACACATAATCTTGACTGCATTTTTTAAAGGGTTACCATATCAGTTTAATGAATAATGACTTTGAGTTTGTGGGTAATCATAATATATTTCAAACTCTTTAGATCCTTACCTGGAATCTTTGGTAACTACTCTTGAAAGCATGATTAAAGGATTTCGGTTATAGAGAATTGTGTTTCAGTTACCTTGCTTTGCAACAGTTTCAGTGGTTATTTTTTATGCATTATATGCATGCCTTGATGCTGTTTGGTTAAGCTTTGCTTGTGCAGGCTGCTCGACATGATAGGGTTCAGTCTAATTTCTATATTTGCATGCTGCTTGGTTTTTCCTATCAAAAGAAATTGAAAATGCTGATCTTTCTCACAGGAACACTGTAACATTTGACAAGGTTGCTCGACAGGAAGTGGGTAATCTGATAATATCCTCTATCTTGTTTCTGAAAAGCTTTCTTACGAGCTACTGTTGTAACTTCCTTGAATGTAATGATGAAATTTGTAATTAGAAGAAAACAAAGAGATTAGGGCTTTAATATTGAGGAAAAACAAAAAAGAGAGAAATGGGGGTTATTATTTGAGTTGAAAAGAAATTTGTAAAAAAAAGTGGGTTAACTGTTTTTCTGTGAAGATCTATGAATATTGTATAAAAACAAAAAGAGAGAGTTAACTGTAAGTGAAGAAAAATGAGAAAAGTATGAAACAAAAAGGGAAAAACTAGTGTGAGTACATCACAGTGATTGTATTAAAACGTGTTGAGCTCTAAGATTGAAAATTTGAAATATGAGTTGATAATCAAGCTGACTTAAGGCATGATAATGGCTGAAATTCTGAAAGTTCATTTTTGGAACTTTGAGGATTTTAGATATTGTCTATCAAGAGGCACTTGATAGATAAGAGAGAAATAGAGAGA
This sequence comes from Sequoiadendron giganteum, assembly GCA_007115665.2. Lineage (NCBI taxonomy): Eukaryota > Viridiplantae > Streptophyta > Pinopsida > Cupressales > Cupressaceae > Sequoiadendron > Sequoiadendron giganteum. The sequence goes on along the minus strand of CM021100.1, from coordinate 978,546,449 downwards.
TCGTCTGTATCATTGTGTGATTTATTGAAAACAGAAAAGGGGTTGGTGCTCCTTGAGTTGGTGCTCAGAAATTAGCCTATAAGGCATTGTGAGCAGTGGTTTTGAAATTAAGCCAGTAAAGCAGTTTAGGAGTGGTTTTTCTACCTAGAAGGGTTTTCCACTCGGCAATTTCTGTGTCTCTCATTTGTGTGATTTATGTCTATCTTGCATAATCTTTCTTTCAGTCATTTATGTTATTATGCTCATTCAGTTGGTCAATGCTTTGATACTTTAAGATTGTTTAAAAGTTTAATGTCAATTTGCTCCAGTCTATCATGCAAATTTATATTGTGCAAATTTGATGTAAAAAGTCTTTCATAAAGTGAATTTACATCTGCATTATGTGTTCATTATATGAATGCTCAAAATTTTGTCAAAAGCAAGTCAAAGCTTTTCATTTTATGATGTTTTATAGTTCTGTTCATAAAGCACAACAAGATTGTTCATAAAACTTTGATTGAACAATATCATATGATGCTTTTAATATGGGTTGTAAATGTTAGTCAATTTTCATGTCAATCTGATCTAAAGTGTTAATGTTCACTTACTTAATCAAATCTGTCACATTGGGTTAAAATTAGTAAAAGTGTCATTATGCTTTCAAAGTCAAAAAGTTAAAATTATTCCACTCTAATTCACCCCCCCTCTCAGAGTGAATCCACTTCCAACAAGTGGTATCAAAGCGTAGGGTCCTGCATTAGGTTTCATACCTAGGATTGATTCTGGTCTTGGAAGTCTGTTTTTGGAGTGTCATGGAGTATTCGTCATGGCTAAGTGCAAAAGGAACAAATGTCAAAATAAAGCTACTAGTGTCAAGCAAACATTTATAAAATCAACCCCTGCCAAGTCTAGTGAAGTTTTGTCTTAAGAATTACCCTTGCCAGTTAATACTAAAAGCGATCCTATAGTTGGTGAAGAAGATCACTTAGTAAGTGACTTTGAACAAGAATTTGGTGAAAAGGATTGTAAAGGTGATGAGTTTGAGGTTGATTTGGAGGCAGAACTGCTTGCTGCCTTAGATGAGCTTAAGAGGATTAGAAAAGAAAATCAGGATCTTAAGTTACGCTTAAAGGAAAGTGTCAGTGTCAATAAAGTTGTAATACAAGCTCATAATGATGATAAAAATATTATTGAATTACTGAAAGCCCAAATGGTTGATAAGAAAAAGACTAAAGAGGGATTAGAAGCCAAGTTAAAAGACAAGAATGAATTATGTAATAAACTGGAAAATGAGGTCGCCTCATTAAATAAATGTTCAGACAATGATTGTGTTAAAAGAACTAACTCTTAAAGATGATTTGATTATCAGTCAGAAAATTGAAATTGAAGAATGTAAAAGGATAGCAGATGTTGTAAGGTCTGATATGGAAGTTAAAAAGACTGAATGTCTAAAACTTGAAGGAGAAGTAGTTGCATTAAGAAAAGAACTTGAAATTGTTAAGGTTCAATTGAAAAAAATCAGAAATTTGATTACAGTACTAATTTATTGAATAAGATGATTGGCAGACAAAAGCGATTTAAAGATCCTACAGGAGTGGGATATGAAGTTGGACAAGGCTCTACAGAAGAATCTAAACATGAGTCAGTTTTTTCTACTGTAGATGGAAAGACGTTTACAACCAAGAAAACACCAAGACTGAAGGTTGATCTTGGTCAGCATATTGCTGTTACTTAGACAGAAGAAAAATGGGTTGATGAAAGGACAAAAAGACCATCAAAATCTTCATTTATCAGGTATAACCACTCTCAATTTCATGGCTATTGTTATTGTTGTAATGCTTATGGACATAGAGCAAGAAATTGTTGGATGAATAAAACTCATAATCATGAGAGAAATGTTAAGAGAGATTCATACAACATACCTAGAAGAAATTGTTCTCTCTTTGGTTTAGACAACACAATTATATGTTATAGGTGTAATGGGTTTGGACACAAAGCACAGTGGTGTAAGAAAAGTTTGATAAAGCCATCTAGGGACTACATGTTCAAACAAAAGGAAAAGAATACCGTGAGTAAGGAGAAGACAATGCCTATACAACTATGGAGAAGAAAGCAAGAAAAGAAAAAGGAAGAACTAAATCTTGTGCATGCTGCACAAGAATCATTTCTAAGCATTTGAAAGGAAGTATGAAGATAGGGGGAGATGTTTAATGCATTTTGAATAAAACCCCTTTGATATGAAATAAAAGGAAGTAGAATCTTGTTGTGTCATAACCTATTTATCATCAAAATGCAAGACACCGATTTGTTTTATTGTCTATGCCAGGAATAACAGTGACAATGAGTTAATGATAACTGTCTTAATGCTATGGTTCATTTATATCATCATTCTGTTACAAAATAATTTCTCATATGACTTGTTGTTGCAACATGAAACCATATCTAACAACAACTTGATACAATACAGTGCCTTGATTTATTTGAATGATGTTTCAGCAACAAAGCATGTTAAGAAAGTGAGTTGTTTGAGGTCTTCATTAAAATAATGAAAGAGGCAGTCAGTTGAAAAACATTAATGGTAAATTCTGAGTTCTGCAGTGTTGTGCTTAGAAAACATGGACACCATACTAAGTATTTGATATAAAATCAATTTTCTGGAGTTGTGGTTGCTGGTGTAGAATGTTTTGACATTGATTATGTTGGTATAGTATATTTGTACTTGAGAACAGGCAAACAACATTGATAGAAGTTTGGTTATTCTTGGATGATAAAGATTTGAATATGCATCTAATGCTCAATATTTTCATTTGACAATTGAATTTTACATGATACTGATAGTTTGGTGACTTGAGACTTATGTAGTGGACTGTATGCTACAGATTTGGCTGCTTTGTGTTATTCTGGTAAAAGATGTTATTCTGAAGAACAAGATTAGTTGGAATGAAATTGTGTTGGCCTAATTATCTTACTACTGCTTCCTTAAGTAAGTGTTGAATATGCAGTGGTATCTACTTGCTTGTTGATGTATATAAATCTAGTTTGGCAGTAATATACTTAAGTGTTTCATTTGTCAATGAATTTGATCATCATACCTTGTTTTATTATGATCATGAAGAACTGTGCAGTAAGTTATTGAATCAACGGTAAAGAGTCACTGATTGAAGAATTTGCACATTTTCAATAAGCTTGAGAAAAGAAATGGTGTCTTACAGATCAAAAAGGAATTTTTGTGAAGCTTCTTTGTTGGGGGAGCTTGGTTCTATGGTTGGTCTCTTATAGCTTGCTTATCATTGTTTGTTGCTTTAACTATATTTGCAGTAGGTTTCATTGGTTGTTTGAATTTGGTAACAATACTGGCTTTGATGACACATTTACATAATTTGGGTGGCAAATACTGTGAAAAGTTGGTTCGTGGTTCACATGTTTCATGGCATGCACTTAATTTTTATATGTTGGTATTGATGTTTGCCATATGTTCATTACAACAGGATATGCATTTGTGCATGGTTATTCATACTGGTAATAGTTTGTTTACAATTGACAATGGAGAATGAAGTTTAATATGACCAAAAGGTGGAACAGTTGGCCTGTGTGTGCAGTTTTGGTTATGAATCTTTGATAGGTTGCCTAGATAGTGGCAGTAAAGTGATGTTCAGATTTGCAGCCTTATGATGTTGTTGGTTTTTCAGTCATTTTTAGTTTGCTCTTGATGTCAAACCCGAGATTGATACATTTTTTTTAATTCATGACATTAAGATGATATCCATTGGCATTCATGGTGTGGCAACTTACAAAACTTATTTCTCAGGATATTCATGCTTCCTATTCATATTTCTCCTTCGTAGATGCTTATGGTTTTTGTTGGACTGACAGTGAGAATTATGCTACAGGTTGTTTAGGATCATGAATTCAGTTTATGTTACAGGTCACAGTTTTGCATGGGCATGTATTTGTTTCAGGTACAAATTGGTATAACAAGTGACCACGGTATTGGTTCTTAAAAAGAGGGTTCCTCTACATCTGCATCAAAACAGAGGTGCTTGAAAGTATTGGTTCATTGTTTTCTATTCATTGTTTTGGTGATCATAATGGCACATATTCTTACCTTCACCAAGCACCATAAATTGTTTTTGATTCACTTGGCTTATGGTATTGGGTTTGCATTTTTTGCAGAATTCTTGTTATATCTGCAGCTCAATATTGATTAGTTGTTGTATTTCATGGAGAAAATGGGCAGAAAATGGTTGTTGTATATCACAGGTTTCTTCCTTTGTCCTTGTGACAAAAAGGGGGAGAAAATGGTGGTTTAGATGGCTCAGATTTTTGCCATCAAGGACAAAGGGGGAGTTTGTTGAAATCTTCTGTGGAATTTGTCCTTGATGTCAAAACTTCCCTGGGTTGGTGCCTTGGAAGCATTTCTCAGTCTGGTCTTATTATGGCATTTGATTGGCATAGTTGATATTTGGTATTCATTTGACATTGGCATACTCACTTCATTGTTGATATATTGTGGCTTGATCAATCTCTTGCATCTTGAAATAGTAAATGGTTTATGAGATGCAGTTGGTTCTTCAGTTTTAAGAAAACCCTATCGAGTTTCCTTAATCAACTGATAATGGTTTATGGTACGTGGAATGGCATTGTGTAATTAACATGTATTTCAGCCTTTACTACACTTCACAAAGTTTTAGATACTTTGAGTATATAGGGAATTTTATTGGTGGCAATCGTTTTTGATCATTGGTGAACATGTGATCATTCCTATGCATATGTTTCGGTTTCTTAGTCAACACAAGTCTTTGGGTATACTTGACTTTATAAGGTGGCAATTGACCTTGGGCAAAGGTATTCAAATTGTTCTCTTACTTGCATTTGAAACAGGGTCTAAATGATTGATAATTTATCAGGCCGCAAGGCCGACAACAGGTAAAGGTATTGATTAATCCTTATGTCACATTGGAAGTGACTTATTTTTGATTCCTTGGAAACATACATGTCAATGGCAATTGATATTTGGTAGCAATAATGTAAGGCAAAATATAATCGGTATTTGATTAGCAATGTGGTCATGTCAAAATATCTTTGAAGGCATCACTTGGTCGGCATTTCACATGGTTAATAGCTGATAATTAGCAAGTTGTGTTTTGGTCCGCATGCATGACTTTGAACAACCGCGGACTTCAATTGGCATAATGAGTTTTTGATTTATTATGACAGTCCTTTCAGAGTTCAAATGTTATCTCATTTAGCAAAGGATTTCATTTTGATTCCTTTGGAAGTTTAGGTCAATATTTTGCTTCTCTTGTTCGATGGGTTTGGAACCCTATTCTGGTCGCCACCATGGAATCATTCTCTTGGTCATTTCGTTGTGCATGTTGTTGGTTTATTGATCTTTGACAACGTATAGGAAAGATTGGAAGACCATGACAATGGTTGATTCACCTATCAGTCTCCTGCCATCGGGTAAGAGCTCGTATTGAGGAAGAAATGCGGGCTGCTCAGCTACTCTACAGATCTGGTAAACACCTTCATGACAACATCTCCATCATTATTCTCAGGTACTCTTTCTTTCAACTGGTTTGCAGAACCGTTACCTTTTCTGGAAAAAGGGAAAAAGAGTTAAGTGTGCTTTGTTGAATCGAAAATGAAAATTTAGTTTATTCTCTTTTTTGGCCAGATTTAAAAAGGTTTACACATAATCTTGACTGCATTTTTTAAAGGGTTACCATATCAGTTTAATGAATAATGACTTTGAGTTTGTGGGTAATCATAATATCTTCAAAATTCTTCAGATCCTTACTTGGAATCTTTGGTAACTTCTCTTGAAAGCATGATTAAAGGATTTCGGTTATAGCGCATCGTGTTTCAGTTACCCTGTTTTGCAACAGTTTCAGTGGTTATTTTTTATGCATTATATGCATGCCTTGATGCTGTTTGGTTAAGCTCTGCCTGTGCAGGTTGCTCGACATGATAGGGTTCAATCTCATTTCTATATTGGCATGCTGCTTGGTTTTTCCTGTCAGAAGAAATTGAAAATTCAGATCTATCTCATGGGAACAATGTAACATCTGACAAGGTTGCTTGATAGGAAGTGGGTAATATGATAATATCCTCTGTCTTGTTTCTGAAAAGCTTTCTTACGAGCTACTGTTGTAAGCTTCCTTGAATGCAATGATGAAATATGTAATCAAAAGAAAATAGAGAGATTAGGGCTTTAATATTGAGGAAAAACAAAAATAGAGAAATGGGGGTTATTATTTGAGTTGAAAAGAAATTTGTAAAAAAAAGTGGGTTAACCGTTTTTCTGTGAAGATCTATGAATATTGTATAAAAACAAAAAGAGAGAGTTAACTATAAGTGAAGAACAATGAGAAAAGTATGAAACAAAAAGGGAAAAACTAGTGTGAGTACATCACAGTGATTGTATTAAAAAATGTTGAGCTCTGAGATTGAAAATTTGAAATTGTTATACCCAAAATGAAATTTTTGGCATTCTGCTTAAATTGAGCTAAACAACGTAAAAATGCCATCTAAAGTATGTTTTAGGTCAAACCAAATATGAAATCCTTGTGGGTTTCTGTCAAGGAACCTATGGTTAAAATTTTGAAAAAACGAAAATTAGGGTTTTACACCCCTATTTTTATGGAAACCCTAAAAATAGGACCTTCCCGGAAATGATTGAAAATAATTCTGATAGGATTAATTGCCTTCACGATCACACTGATCAAGTCAGAATTATCAAAAAATATGTTTTACTCTGGTGGGTCTATTTCTATTTTTCAGGAACAAAGTTAGGAGCTCCGCAGCCATTAATGGCAGATTGGCCAGTACCAGGTGCTGAAAGCTAAACCTCAAAAGCTTCAACGAAGAAACCATGGCGAAAAAAGATAAAAATGATGAAGTTCAACGAAGGAGATTCTCAAAACGAAAAAGGCCAAAATTTGGCTAAGTCTGGAAGGTGCACGTTTTGTCTACCAAGGCAAAACATAGTCTACAGTGGTTAAAAGCGCCCCTCTTGAAGAAAGGCGCCCTTGAACCTTAGAGGGCAGATCAAAACATCTGGCAGTGTCAAAACAGTCATCCTCTTCACTTTCATACTAGCTCGACAACGAAACAATCAGCAAGATTATCTGATTCAACAATCATTGACCAACCGTCAGCGAAGTATGGAGGATCCATTGACGACAGAAGTGCCAAATCTGAAAGCTTCAAGGTAAAAGCGCCCTTGCTGGCCAGGGGCGCCCCTCAGTTGCAGACATTAGATGAATCCAAGAGCTGTAGCTTTATACATGATATCTTTCCGGCTTCCTCCCGGCCACGTGATCAATCTAACAGCAAGTCCACAAGACACACCAGACGATCACGAGACGAGATCAAGCAGAAAAAGCCAAATTTGAAAAACTGGAAAGATAAGCCAGAAAATGGCTAAGGCATGGCTAAAAGCGCCCCTCTCAAGGAAAGGCGCCCTTTCCTAAAGGTGTCCAGATTCAGCCGGAATCTTCACTACCTCCCAAGACGACCTTCTCAGCTATGACCTATCTCGTCAGCGAGACTATCAGCAAGAACTTCCGACAAATCAATCGACTGATGAAGAAGGTCAAAGGCTGGCAGTCCACAACCAAGATAAAACTAGGCAAAAGCTAAAAGCGCCCCTGCTGGCCAGGGGCGCCCTTTAGTTTGGAGGCCCAAAACTTGCCAGCTGCCACTGCAAAGTCAGGCATCGTGAACAAGACTGAACCAGCTACCCGACACATCATCAAGCAGAATCATCTGATTCATCAAACATCGGGAACGTCAGATCAAAGCAAAGAGGGTCTGAAAAGGTCAAAACGAAGAACGAGTCAGTGAAAATTGACTAAGGCATTGTCAAAAGCGCCCCTTTCAAGAAAAGGCGCCCTTCTTTCTGGAGGCCTAAACTCAGTTTTCTGAGCTAACCTCTCCCAGGCATATCTAATCACATTGATCCTGCCTCAACAACAGAACTGTCAGATACTGCCTCGAGATCAACTGAGCAACCTGAATCGAAGATCAAACAGGAGCACTTCAGCTTGCAAAATAAGCAAAAAAGATCAAACTCAAGGTTGGACGCCTAAAGGAAAGTCAAACAGAAATGTTGACTTGAGTTAGCAAAATTTGGAGCCAAAAAAGAGAAAAACACTCCACAATCAGTGGAAATCATCTTTTGGAACTCCAAATCAGGACTGAATGATGAGTTATCTTCCATACTTTGTGGATCTTAACCCTAATTGCTTTATATTCATGCTAGGCGTCCCTTTTCCTCATTATTCTTTTTGCAGGTTGAAGGATAAAACATCAAGTAGCTCCCAAGAACAAGTTTTCAAGATCTGGCAGGGGTTTTGAACGGATCTTCAATATTTTTGAAGATAATTGGCAGTAAAAGCATTCTTCTCCCAAGATTGTTTCCAGAGACAGATTATTACAAGTGGCAGTTTATAACTTCCAATCCATCTTCTGTCTATTTCCTCTACTTCTGTCTATATTTCTTTTGCATGTCACAGGAAACGACAGATTTTCACAGATCTGACCAACTGGGTATGATCAGCACAGCTTTTTCAACAAAACCCACATGGTAGATTTTTTCAGAAAAAGTAGCCCTGCTGCCCCTATTTTTAGGGTTTCCGGAAAAAGTCATAATATTAAAAAAACGGACAAACTGGGTTTGTTTGGCTCTGAAGCACGAACAAAACCCATGTGTTAGATTTTTTCGAGAAAAATCACTTTCTGGTGCCCTTGCTGCCTCTGCCACCGAAGGGCTCTTGCATGTCAAAAAAAAAAACTCGTTTTTTCGAATTTCTGACGATCTGGGTCTGTTTAGAAAATCATTCTTAACAAAACCCATGTCTCAGATTTTTTCGTAAAAACTACCCCCGGCGAGGCTATTTTTAGCATTTCCAGAAAAGTGTCAAAACAGGGTCAAGTGCCCAGTCAATATTCAAGGTTTTCAGAATGCAGTACTCTCAGGTACAATACAAGACCAAAGCAGTCTTATACCATGATTACCTGAAAACGACTGATACAGACTTATGGCAGAAAAATCCAGAGGTCAGTTCTGAAGACTTGGAGGGCATGAATCAAATCACATTGCAGAACATCGAAGAATCCGGTTTGTTTCAAGCAGCATCTATTCCAATCACCTTACAAAGCATCGAGCTTATAATTGCTTGCATTAAGCATTACAACCCGACTACAAGAGAGATCCTGTCAGTTGACGGGAGAGTGATTTGCAGCTTGAAGCCAGTAGACATAGAGACTTGTTTTGCAATCCCACCATGCCCTACCAAGAAGGTCATATCAGTGACAGAATGCGAAAAGGCATTCGAGGCTTCAAAAGACACGTGTTCGCTTATAATGGCTGAACATTGGCTGAAAACAAAGAGGAACAGTTTGCCCAGAGTAGTTGGTAGAGGAGAATTCAAAGGCGAGTACGGAGTGCTAATCACCCTACTCAGCAGAGTCACTGGACAAGAGGAGGGAAAATCCTTCCAGCCGTGGATGTTCTACATTATTGGCAAGATAATCAGCAGAAAAGAACGTTACGATTGGGCCTCCTTGATCAATGACACACTCCACCAACAATTCACCGGGTTTCTAGAAGAGCACCGTTTCCACATGTGTTCATACCTGGTCTACCTGATAGCCTTCCAAGGCGATTTCAGAACATTAAACACTGTGGGAACCCTGGGTGTGCAAAAGGTACAAGAATACTTTCCTCGCTTGGGGTTCACTCTAGCGGAAAGACATTTCAAAAGAATAAATGACCTTTTTACTATGCACACCGTGCACGAGCTAGACCATGAGATGCACGTGCGTATTTCACCAGCAGCTAAGGCAGCAATGGTGGACTGGGCGGATTGGTTCATATAATTCCCCACTTTCACCTACATACGCGTGTATGGCTATAATGGCCACCCCGCCATGATGCCACGTTACCCCTCAGATAGGGTAGTGTTCATGGAATTCCTGAGGCAATTGGCCGATGTTCACTCTTACCTTCGCGTAAAGAAAAAGGCTGCGGTGAACTTTCCTCTTCAGATGGGACTCTACAGATGCAGAACAGCAGCTGATGCAAGGTTGATAAGCCAAGAAATAGTGAGATTTAATCTCAAGTACCTCATCGACAGGAGGCCATCCTATGACCCCAGAGGCATCTTCGCGGCTCACCTTGAGCAAAGATCATCACATGAACCTTTCATGGAAGATTTTTGGGTCAACTGCGAAGATGAGTTCGAAGTGAGAAGAAGGAACCATAGCAGATTCAAGCTCTCACAGATTGCAGAATTCATGTCAGAAGACATCGAGGGCTTATCGGAAGACGAAGGAGAAGTTATTCTTTCTTCCTTCTTCACGGGTCTAGTAGATTCACAACCACTCGGCAAGGTAGACTGGTACGCGAAAGAGAGTACGTCTATTGAGGAAAGAACGGGTAGAGTAGTTCAACACAGTCAACTCTACCTGGACAGTAAAAGGACAAGGAAGGTAGTACTTCCCCGATCAGAGCCGCCAGCGGTTCAGTCTACACTACCTTCCACGTCTAGGAGGAAACCCAGACAGAAGAAGATGAGCTTTCCTCCAGAAGGAATGCGGATGTCGGGAAGCACATGGGGGAGAAAAGGAATTGCCAGCACAAGCCGGCAAGAGGTACAGGTGGAGACAGCCACCAATTTGCCTGAGACAGTTGAGACCGCTGCAACTACACAAGAACCAGTGATTGAAATAATCGCTGTAGAGGCGAAAACCATTGTAGAAGAAGTTGTAGCAGAAGTGGTGCCAGTGATAGAAACAGAGCCACCATCTTCACCACCATCACAGAGGTCACAAAGTCCTATTGATTTGGACTCGCCACCACGAGACATTGCCACGGCACAGTCTCGTTCTTCTAGCATTCAGGGGACCTATGTTCCCCCTCCCAACGATGCTAGCCGAGATTCTATCTGGCTGGAAAGCTCGCTTGGGAGAAAGAGGGAGAGGCCTTCATATCAGCTTGACTTCTCTGAATTCCATCATGCCCCACAAGACATGCCGGTAAAGAAGTTGAAGAAGCAGACACATGTAGAAAAGAATGCAGAGAACGAGGTCATCATAGAGACTGCTGCCCCACCTGAAGACACAGATATACATAATGTGAGGGTTGAGGATTTCACGCTTTCAAAGGTGAACCTTGGAAAGACCACTCGACAGGTGGAGGCGGACCTTCTTGGAATTGCCTCGGCGAGTGTCAAAGAAAGGATGACAAAAGATGGACAAGACAAAGCAGCCTTGAAGGCTAAAATCCGTCAGCTAAAGTTGTACATTTCTAGTTTGATACATGACACTCCAAACTCCTCGGCTTTGCCTCAAGGACTGTTGGATCTCCCAGCTGAAAGAAACCATCATCAGTTGATTACATACGGTAAACACTTGAGACATCAAGTGGATGAGTTTGTTGTCAAAAGGCGGTGTGTGTTGACAGAAGCATATCAGCTGAGAGACAGAGCACATGGACTTCGATCAGAAATCCAGAAGTCAGATATAAAGGCAGCTCAAGAGAGGTCGAGAGAGGAGGCGACAATTGCTGATTTGCAACAAGCATATGAATCAGTTACGACCACAGAAAATAAACACCATCTCTTTGAGTGGAAAGAACAGGTGGCATACAAGGTGAGAGCCTATGATGCCAACTCTGTGGAGCTGATTGACTATAGACGCTTCGTCGCCAATATTATCAACTTCGCAAGAACGTTGGTAATATCCTTCCTGGAGTTAGAATATCAGCGGGAAGGAGGAGAATATGTGGAACTTGAAACCGTGCAGACACGATTCCAGGATGTCATCCGATCTTCATTCCTTGAAGATCCCAATGGCTGCAAATTAGCCAAAATTGCAGCCATGTCTGTCCAGTTAGATGAAGCAGCTGCCCAATGCATAACCTATCATCAGCAGCCTACGACGGGTGAAGAAATGCTTAGACGCCACATAGTCATCTTGAAGAGCATTAATTGCCCGGAGGCCGAAGAGGTCAATGACTGGATAGAGACTTTGTTGACCAGTGGTGAAGAGGTGTAAAGCACCAAGGGAGGACGTCCTACCCTCCAAATAGCATTAATGATGACTGAAGTCAACTGGATGCCCCTTTCCAAGTTGACTCCAGATCTCCACAGATCATGCATGTCAGATCCCACTAATCTAGGATGTCTATTTGACTCCCACGATTTGTGGATCTTAGATCTCCTTTAAAGGTGGATGTCTATTTTGGAGACACATTTGTAACATAAGTTCACTTTTAGTTAGGTGTCAGTCAACTGAGGTAGACTTCCAGTTTGACTTTTGTTTAGTTTCAGTTAACTGAAGTAGATTTCCAGTTAACTGTTTGCTCACCTACATTTAGACATAGAATAATATCTTGCTGATTGGCAAGAACTGTTTGTTAACTCAAGGAGATTTAGGGTTGCCTACTCCTTTGAGTTCCTATAAATAAGAGCCTTAGGTTCTTTATTTGTTTAACCTTTATTTGCTAGCAAAATTGCTGCGCCACTGTTGCCTGAGTTCGCTTGTTTATATCTGTTCACTCTTGGATGAGAGTTCGTTGGTTGATCGCAATTGTGCATGATTTCGTGCCTTTGCTGTCCCGGCCTTTGTAATTCTTTGAAGAATCTTAAAGAATAAATCAGATGGTGCAAGCTTGATTGATCTAATTATTTGAGTTATTCAAAGTCTTGTTTTTAAATAGTGCATTGTTTCAATCTCCTCCTTGGACAGGTGTCGTCGCCTCCTGGGATATTTTGTCATCAATCATTATCGTTTGATGTTGTTTAATGATCTTTCTTGCAGCCTAGACTTTGGACAGGTGTCGTCACCTCCTCGGGAATCCTGTTAGGAAGGCCATCGTTCCTTGTTGTTTCCAGTGAGCCGCTTCCAAGCCTATACCTCGGATAGGGGTTCCTCCTCCTTGGCAAGTCTCAGATCCAGTTTACCGTAACGAGTGTTTGCTTGTATCGAGCCCTATCTTGGTATATATCCGAAGGTTCAGAGCCTCGCCCATATTCCATTGAG